>OY829914.1:130408992-130813318 GCA_963691935.1 Nephrotoma guestfalica | reverse complement strand
TAAGTTCCCAAAAATGTTCGTCATTCATAAACACGGTACCTATATTATCATTTGTGAAACAAATGCGAAGCGGATTGCATTTAACATTTTTGGCAACTGGATAAATGTGATCCGCTTTATATCGATGTATTAATATCTGTCAAATTGTGGTCAATTTTTATATGTCAAATTGTTGAAATATAATATTGTGGCCTTATGTTTTAACTGTGAGGATGATGAGGTCGACGAAACTTCCAACATAAAACGAAATTTGTTGGGAAACAATTCATGTCCGTTAGAAATTTTCGGAAAAAGTTAATGTCATTTTTCTTACTTTATATTCAATTCCTTACAGTAATATATTTGGGCTAAAAATAATCTTTTTAGGCTAAAATATTTGTTAGGAATGACTGAACCAAACCGATCAAAAGCAAAACGAGTATTCTACAAGTTTTAAAGTTAGCCGTTCATTGCCTAGCAAAGGGCTCTTTGTAGCAGTCCGTTGGACAACATTACCTTGTGGGTAATGTTGTCCGTTGGACAACATTACCTTGTACTATATCAGAGGTTCTAAATATTTTCTACATTTTGAATCATTCTGTGTTTCAGTTATTCAATTTCAGCAAACTGAAGAGGAACAAACAAAATGCAAGATATATAATTATTCCAAGTTATGGAAGTTAGTTACTTATTAGATCGGTTGTTGAAAATCATGGTGGATGTTTGCATGATTTAGCTGTGTTGTTCATGACTCGAGAACGTATAATAACACATAATGATGGAGATACATTTTCTTGATTCGTTAGGATTATTCACTAGAGCCGTTGCTTATGACGCCTTTTAAGTCTGCTACGGTTGGTACAGGCGAAGCAAAATTTAACGAAATTTATTACACTTGATGGCAGCATGGCAAAGAATAATAATGCGGCAACTGTTACACAATCTCAACGGCAAGCAACCGTTGCTTGGGGTAGTACAAATTTGGGTGACCGCATGGGAACAACATAAAATGTAATTGTAAAAAATGAAACGAAAAATCGAGATCATTTATTTTTTCTGCTAGTCTCTTAATATCATATCCATTATCTAATTATATGCATATCTTTTGCTTGTCTGTAAATTCCTCGTATAATTTTAAATTTTTTGCAGTCAACTTGTGTTTGTAATAAATTTAAATTTGCTCGTTTATTTTTGTGTATTGATGGTAAATTAAACAGTGAAGTTTATTGTCAGTATGCATGTTATTGTCTTGAACATCGTTCTCACCGCAAATGTCGTCCTCATTGTACTTATGTTTCGGTGTTTCGTTGATAAAGTTTCTATTTGACTAGTTATGGTGCTCCGAAAGTTTTGGTAACAAATTCACTTGTATCTGCTTCTAAATCTAACAATTTCACAGTTTGTTGCTTAAAATTAGAAACTGTGTAGGTTAGGTAGATTTGGGCCACAGTCTATTTCTGCAATTGACTTTGCACACCAACAAATAAAAACAGGCATGTTTTATTGTATGAAATATAGGAGTACATGTATGGAAGTCTTTACATAGTACGCGTTATTTCCGTTTAGCAATACTCTACTGGCAACGGAGTACTAGCAACTTATACAGTTTTCCTTAATATTTCTTATTACAAAACGGTCTGTTAAAGCATCACCTTGTTCGTCTTTGTTTTTCATTGCAAAGCGATGGTTTGGAACTCTACTCAATATGATCTTCTCTAAAACCTTCGTATTATTACGATTTGCTGTCAATGTAGACTGTAGCGATTTTAAGGAAGGCATGGTTAGAAATCAAAGGATAATGCAATGAATTAAAGTTTCACAGAAAAACGTATTGTCAAGATAACTATGTATTTACTCGTAAGTCACAATTTAAGGCTATACAACATTGAGGAATAAGCCATACAAACTGTGTTGTTTTTAGTTAAGCGTTATAAAAATATTAGTCAATACGAACACGTCAATCAAAATAAGGAGGATTGCATTACACACACTTAAGATTCTCTAAAATTGTTTACATCATAACAGGTACGTAAATACAGGTACGTATACCTGCGGGTTAAAGATGAGATAGATTTAATTGACATTATCCATTATAATAACCATATTTACATCGTCTTAATGATTCGATTTACACGCAATAATGCAAAATCAAAAATTGAATTTAAATTCA
Organism: Nephrotoma guestfalica; assembly: GCA_963691935.1. NCBI lineage: Eukaryota > Metazoa > Arthropoda > Insecta > Diptera > Tipulidae > Nephrotoma > Nephrotoma guestfalica. Next base: position 130,811,169 of record OY829914.1, on the reverse strand, counting down.
AAATTAAATATTCACATCAAGCAAAGTTCAAAACATAGCTTTCAATAGCAAGCAAAAATATAGAAACTCTCGACCTAAAAACATTCAGCAAAAATCAATTTTCATCACATTTTCGTCCTTTCACCGAATAACAAAACAAAATGAGATAACCTAAAAAATTCGTAAAAATATCCTTAAGCAATTATCAAATTACATGGTCAATGGTTAAATATAATTTGGGAAGCTTTCAAACTAAAAAAAATTTTGTGTTTAACAAAATAAAAAATTATTAATAGAATTTTGTTTGTCTGATGTGGTATTTGATGATGGCGGGAAGATATTGATATACTCGTGTATTTCATGAACAACAACAAGCGGCAGACGGTAACAACTTAAACACATGAGAAAAAAAATAATTCCTCATAGGGTTTCGATTGCAAAGAATTTTGTGTTTTCGGTTTCGTAAACATATATCATAAACAGCGTACATGTTATCGTTGTTGTTATTATTTGACCCATGAGAATTATTTTCTGGGTAGATAGATAGAAGCACATAAACTGATAAGAATAAATGCGGAAAATTGTTTTATTCTTTTTGTTGTTGTGGCACAGATTTTTCCGCAGTAAATCTTAACATTTTCTTATGATAAGATTGGAAAATGGATTTTAATGGCGGAATTTTTTTATTTTCTGTTTTAGATGGAATTGATTTTTTTATGTTGTGTATGTTGATGATATTTCGCACGGATGCCATTTTAAAATTTATTGGGGAATGTTTAAAATGCGATGTATTATTATGTGCTTCTTGAGTTTATGGTTTTCATTTTCACTGGTGTGGAAAACAATCTCAATTTGTTGGAACATAATAGATAGTTATGTTTTTATGACAGAAACAATTGCGTCGTTCTAGTGGAAACTGCCAAAGGGTTTCAATTAATACAATCTCGAAAGTCACTGGAAAATGAACTGTTCTAAGTGTTTTGAAATTAATACAATGAATCAAATGAAAATCAAATGAATCAGGGTGATAGGGGAGCTCATTTCCAACAAAAAAAAAACCAAGTAAAGTCAGAACAGAATGTTTTTTATCAGTTTTTTCACAAAGTAAGTCGTGTTTATTAAAAAATGCAATTAACAAAATTTCGATTTCTAAAATCGATGCTTTGTCAGAAATAAAATAAAATGAATAAAATAATTTTTTTTATTAGTTTTTAATAATATTCTGCGCTTCAATTATACGTTGCCGCATCTCCTGATCGGCCTTACTCTTTCATAAACCAGCTCTTTATAATAACCTCACAGAAAAAAACTATTTAACTTGATAATTTAGTGAGGGGAGCTCCATCATATATTTCCACGTGTTTGTGGAGAAACGTCATCAAGTAATTCATCCAATGTTGATCCGACGTGGGAGTTCAAATTTGCCAATCAGTTTTCCGTCGACTATTACCACCCACATGTTCACTTCAAATTGGTGTTGAAATCGACTACGCCGCACTTTTTTGGGATTTACGTGGGTCCAATAGTGCAAATTATGGATATTGAATATCCCCTCTATTTTAAAACATGTTTCGTCACTCCATAAAATGTTGTTAAAAAACTGCGAATTTTCTTGGCATCGACGCAGGATTCTTGATAAAATTGCACGCATTTACATGCTCGACAGGTAAAAGGTCTTGTACACATTGCCCATGGCAAGGGTGCAAGTGATTTCATTTTAAAATACGATGCAACGTGAACCGTGGCACTCCCGAACGCCTTGATAAACAACGAACACTTATAGATGGGTCGTGTGTCACCATTCTAATTACTCTATCTTCGTCTATATTAAGTTGACCGGCTGTTTCATATCTTCTCAGACGACCAGGGACCTTCGGCTTCACTATGTCTGTGAAGTTATGAAATACTAAAACTGCATTATCATCCCAGACCAGGATTTGTTTATAATTTCAATTAAATGTGATAAACTATGTACATCACCACAAAAAAAATAAAATAACGTGAATACTTATCCCAGAAAACAAAAAAAAAATACCGAAAATTGTACATTAAAAAAATTAATTTATAAAAAACATTAATATACTAAATAAAAGTAAAACATTTAAAACGTTATAATATTCGTACCCTTATCCACATACGGATCGATTTGGAATTTTTATTGTGATTAGTGGTCTTCATAACGAGAATCTCAACATGCGGATCAAGTCGATACGGACTGGTTCTATTTCTGGAACTCGTGGTCCCACCATTAATAAAAAACTGGTTCTCATATACTGGGCCATACACATATAGGCCTATGGCGCAAATCTCAACATACGGATCGACTTATGATTTTATGCTATTTTTTTATTGTCCAGCTTACTTCAGTTTTCAGAACTCGTGGTTCCTAGGAAGCATAAATTAAATTCTGTTATACTTGGGCCATACAGATATGAGCCTATAGCGCCAATCTCAAAATGCGAAACAACTTGGGATTTTTAGGATAAGCAACAATCATTATGGTAATTCGATACGAACTGGTTCGTTTTCTGGAACTCGTGGTTCCTGGGAACCATTAATAAAAAATTGATTGTCATATACTGGGCCATACACATATAGCCTATCTCAACATACGGACTACCTTGGGATTTTTATTGTAATTAATGGTCATCATTACCAGTCGATACGGCTTACCTTAGATTCCGGAACTCGTGGCTCCTGGGAACCATAAATTAAATTCGGTCATACTTGGGCCATACAGATAAGAGCCTATATTTTGGGCTAACTTCACAGACACGCAGTGTCGTCTACCTGGAATTTCAAAAATGTAGCCGTTTTCAATTCCAGCTGGAAAGAAGGCTCTACCACATTGCATACACGTAACGATTTTAAACATAAAATTTACCAAAACGTTTTCTTATGTGACAGTTTTCACAAAGAGTCCGCCCATACTGAGGCTGGTATGAATGTTTTCCAGCTCGTATAGAAATGGGCCTACATTTTTTTTATTTCAAATAGCCAATCCTAGCTCTGGCTGAAGGTTCTGAAAATTCTTTATTTTAAGTTGTTCTGCTCCAACTCGATTATAATAACCTTCTATCTCTATAACTTAAAAAAAAATTTGGTAATTTTTGGATTCGTGGTTATATTTTTTTAGGATACGTTATAATCATTCGTTGGCTTTCACAGTATATAGTTACGTTAGTAAAAATGCAAGATATGATAATGAGATAATACAGTTTTCAAACTTTCTTAAAAATTATAGATTTAGCAAAGCAAGCCTATGATTAGGCTCCTTCTGAAAACTATCAATCTCAATATTAGGCAAGAAGGCACTGCCTCGTATTGTCATTAAGCTCTGATTCAGGCTAATTGTAAACGAAAAATGACTGGTAGAGTTAGAGGTACAAAAACGTTCGTATTTGTTCACACCTTCAAATACTTCGCAACAATATAGGTTATGTGGAAAATTATCGTACGAAGAGTCCAAATATCTTATGCGATATTGAACTCGATTTTGTTAGGTTTTTACCTTAGGAGCGTTCTTTTTATTGTAAATTAAATTTGTTGTTGGACCTAACCTACAAATTAAATTTCAATGTGTCTATTTATACATTTTTTCTTTACCATTCGAACCTGGCCAATCTATTGGGCAATTTTCTGTGTTAGTTTTTATAATTTTTTTTAGAAATTATGGGTAATCTGTTTCTATTTAAATTATTTCTATAATCTAAAATTAAAATACTTAAAACAAAAACAACTGTTGTTGTTGTATATTTTGATCGAGCTTGCACAACTTCTCCAAGTTCGAGAAACAAAATATTAAAAGAAAACTTCGAGATAATAACTGTTGAATATCAAAGAACTTTAGAATAAAATCTTCGCACAGGTGTTTATCGAACCTACACAACTTACTCTTACTTTAGTAAAGAACACTCGTAATACATGACTTTGCATTAGTTAACCATTGAGAGTTAGGAATTCATTGTAGAAGAAGCAGATAACATTTCAAGAATATTTTTTTTTCTAATTCAATCAATGCTAGACAGTTATTTTTTGAATGAAACTTTCAGTTTTACAAATGCGTTATTTACATTTGTAATTTGAATAATAATTTCCAGAATACATAAGTATGTCGCTGAAATTAAAACCTTACAATTAATTTCTTTTTTTCTATTTTCAGGTAAATCATAAAGAGCACCGGTGAGAATATTAAATAAAATAATTAACATTAATGAAATGGTTATAAAACATCAGCTATTAATGCCAGCAAAAAGTAACAAATTCAAAACGATTGTTCTTTCGTTACAAATTTTTTTCTTTCATTATCATGTCTCTTCAACACCTCGGTTAAAATCGTATAGATCATTCATTGCAGAAATTCCTACTGGCTTAATCATTTTCACGCGAATAAAAAGTTAAAAATAATGAGATTCATGAAAATTAATAATGAAAATCAAAACGCAAATAACAAACATTCATTGGCAAAATTAATTTTTTGGAAAACCGATTAAAATTTATGAGATTTTTTCATTTATTTTGAACCAAATCCTTATAAAGGAAAGTATTGCTATGTACTTTGCTCTTTGAGAAGAGTATTTTCAAAGTTATGTTTAATATTTTAAATGTAAATTTCTATAAAATATGCAAGATTATGATTTAAGTTCCACCTATTTAATATCAAAAAATAAGTAACTACTTTGCTTTTAAACATCTTCACATTCAACTGTTTAATATAAAGTTGTCTAAACAGATAAAAAGCCATCACTTTACTTTATAATCTAATAATATAAGGTTAGTTAGTACAAAACAAAAAACTATGTTAAAAACTTTAAATATCTCAATTTATATTCCTTTCTGGTTTTATGTGATATCAATCCTTTTCGTTTACATCAAAAAAATATAAATTTTACGAGAACTTTAGTTTCTTTAGAGAAAAGTTCTCGACGAAACTTTATTCATTCCTCAACAAATTATTCTTGCTATTTTTAGCAAGAATAATTTTTTTATTTAAACTTTTGCTGTAACTTTTATACCCGTAAAATACGCTACATGAAAGTTATCTCATATCGATAACAATATAATACGAGATGCCAGCTACAAAAAAGAAAACTTTAAAAATTGTTTAAATTTGCAATAAAATCAAATTTGTTTTTGTTAGAGAATTTACCGTGCAATAAATCTGTTAAAAAACTGAATGAAATCTTTAAAACGAAGAGTAAAGTTTTTCGGGGGTTTTCCATATCCATCCACACGAGAGATTTTTTCATTTTTAAAGTTAGGAATTTTGATTTATGGATTAATAAATAAACAAGTTAACATGAAACCAATCGATGGAACAAATTTTTTCGGTTGATGGAATATTGTTTTTATACGTTTACTATCGGTTGTCAATAGGAACATAGTTTTATGTACATGAGTACATTTGTATATTTGGGACACATTGTCAAAATGTTTATTCGATTGTATAGGTTTTCCTTGTAGTTTTAAATTTATGGCATCAGCAATTTAATTTAGAAGGTAGAATTTACTATTTCAATTCAATATAGCACTACCGATAATAGTGGATTATGTATCAAGGAGTAAAACGACGGCCGAATACCCGTTCTGTTACCACCCTTGATCCGAGGCCGAAGGTCAAGGGTGGTAACTGAACAAGAGCTATAATCGATGTTTTATAATATAATTTTATCAAATATATTTACTACTAATGTAGTAAATATATTTTTTCTACTCCTGCGACCTAAAGCCTTACTTTATTTGTTAAAAAATCGAAAATTGTTTGTTCAAAATTGTTCTTTACAAAACTAATTTTCAATTAAAACTCGATAGCAATATAAAAACTTTTTGTCGGTATATTTTACATAAGAGGAATTTGTTTACTACAAACTTCTTGATACAAACCAAATATTTTTATTAAAAATGAAGACGTAGAAAAAATTCCGTATGTAACTTGGGAATAAAAGTCGATTATTGGGTAGCGTGAAGTTTCTGAAAAATTGACAAAACACCGTACAAAAGCTTAAAAGTGTATATACACAAATATTCTGATTAAATTTTACCTACACTATTCATGTGTTGTAAAGGATCAATAGTTAATGACAAGGCATCATGAGATGTCTACGCTTAACAGTATACAATATCATGTTAATTAGACAATTCGTAATGTTTTCTAGAAGCCAACATATTTATGCGGTGGGGCAGTCATAGATTGTTTTCATTTTGCTATAGTAAAAGTGTAGTGGCGGTTCAAAGGACAATGACAAGACATCGTAGAGATGTCTACGCTTAACGGTATATAAAATCATGTTAATTAGGCAATTTTTAATGTTTTCTAGAACCCAACATATTTATGCGGTGGGGCATAGATAGTCATAGATTTTCTCATTTTTAAAATTTTTTCATAGTAAAAAGTGTAGTGGAGATTCGATGGTCAATGACAGGGCATCGTAGAGATGTCTACGCTTAACGGTTTATATCGAGGGCAATTTCATTTCAAGAGCATCTCTTGAGATCATTTTTACACCACCAAGAGCGCTTGTCATGGACAAAAAGAGATGAAAATCGTTTCGTGCCAGGTCCGGTCGTGGATGCATATTAACCTCCCAACCAAGCTCCAGGAGTCATCATAAACGTGCGCTGTCCTGGTGGAACACGACGCCTCTTCTATTGGTTAATTCTGGCTGCTTCTAATCGATTGATGCCTTAAATCGGTCCAATTGCTGGTAGTAGAGGTCCAAATTGAGCATTTGGCCATTGGCAGCTCAAAGTAGATGATTCCCTTCCAATCCCATCACACACAGCTTAACCTTCCTGGCTGTTAATTCTGGTTTGGCCACCATTTGGACCGCTTCACCGCCCTTCGACCATTATCGTTTCCGCTTGACATTGTCGTATGTGACCCATTTTTTGTCGCCAGTCACCATCCGCTTCAGAAATGGCTAGATTTTGTTCCAATTGAAAGCACGGTCCATTAAGTTTTTTGCGTCAACTCATGCGGCAACAAAGCATCGAGGTTCTTTTTGAAACCAGTCTTATGCAAATAGTTTAAAACTGCCTTGTATTCGATATTCAGCTCCTGGGCTGGCTGCAGGCTGCTACGACAGCTTGCATGCCGGCCTATTTCGACAATTTCCAGGATTTTATTGACATTTTCGATGATAAGCCTTCATGGTGCATCTTTGAAATCGAAATTACCGGAACGAAATCGACGAAACAAAAATTCCACGTGATTAGCTGTGACAATATCGAGACCATAGACACCATTCACAATTTCAGAGGTCTGGCTTGCATTTTCGCCTTTATCGAAGCAAAATTGTAAAATATTGCAAATTTTCTCTTTGTTTACCTCCATCCACGACATGCTATAACTCACAATTGAATCGATTAATCACAACAAAGACAAAATAATATTTTTAGTACATGAATCCTCCTTTCCAACGAGTATAAGTATGGCCCACTGCGACAAATACATCTCGAGATATGTGCCACTAAAGCCTCTATAGTCAAAAAATAATGCCAAAATCAAGTAATTCTTGGCATATCTATTCAGATCTATGAATGTTGTCGGATTGGGTGTAGTCTATTAGATTAATTTTGATAACTATCATATTAACGCGACCCTCAGGGAATTTTTGACCGATTTTGGAATACTGCTCCACTTGCGATATTTAAAATGAAAAGGTAAGGGTCGGTTGTGGGCCATAATCAAGTCGTTAAAGCCCATAATCGATGTTAAAATAGAATCAAAATTTATTTTAAATTAAAAATGTACTTAAAACTATCCATATAAACATAATTAATTATGGACTGCGTTGCTGATTGAATCAGGCAACAGAACGGAGAAAACAAGTCCGAATATACATCTCTAGAATAACTTGAATATGGCCTTCAAACAACCCCTACACTTTAAAATTAAGTTTCGCAAGTAGAACGGTTTTGTACAATCTACGACTACACTTTCATATTAAATTACGCAAGTGGAGCGGTATTCTAAAATCGGTGAGAAATTCCCCGAGGGTCGCGTTAATATGTTGGTTATTAAAATTAATCCATTAGACTGAGACTAATCCATAAGAGTACACACAATCAGAGGGTATTCACGGATCTGAATAAACATCTCTAGAATTATTTGATTTTGACATTTAAACAACCAATACAGTTTTATATTAAATATCGCAACTAGACCGGTTTTCTAAGATCGGCGAAAGATTCCCCGAGTGTAACGTTAATACGGTGGTTAAGAACATTAATCTGTAAGAGTACATAATACAATGGGATGCACAAATTAAAATATTCATCTACCTATTAGGTTAGGTTTCTTATGATGAAGAAACCAAAAAGATTATGCCTGTAAACGTGAAGTCGGATAATGAGTACCTATTCGTCGACACCATATTTGACTCAAATTTGAGCCAAATCTGCGAATTTGAAAATGAACGAGTCCATGACCATATTTTTATTATGAACCAGTTTTATTAAAAACAATAGAATCGCCAACACCTTTCGTAATTAATGATATTCACCATAAAGCAATAGAAATAATATTGGACACCAATGTGAATGGAAACCATATTACAACTTCAGAAAGGCCAATTCGAATAACTTACAACAATACTTTGATGAAGTAAATTGGAATTCCGTGTTTAACAGGAATGACATAGATGTAAATGTGGAAAAATTTTACACATATCTTTTTAAAGGGATTGATTTATTCATTCCCGTGTCTATTTGCAAACCGAACAAATATCCTCCACGGTATGACGATCAACTTATCAGTCATAAAAACAAAACAGACAAGGCTTATAAAGAAAACCTCAAATTATGATCTCTCACACTCTCACTCATTTTGAACTGAGATACAGAAGCTATATTCGCCATCTAAAGGATAAAACAAAAGGCGATTTGGAAATTTTTACCTGGATGGAATTTAATGATCTAAAGTCTTGTGATCCACAGATCATAACCAACATGTTTGCTGCATTTTTCCAATCTGTTTATAAGGCAGAGGACATTGATAACTATAAAGATCCAACCACTTGTGAATATAGTACATTCATATTTACTCCACCCATCGAGCCAGAAGGCATCCAGCGAGCATTGGTAGAATTCGGAGAAGGATGTGGTACTGATGGTATTCCGGCTTCATTTTTAAAAAATTATAAAAATTTGGCAATTCGTTTAAGCATTTTATTCAATCAGTCATTAAAATTGGCAGCTTTTCCACAAAAGTGGAAAATAACTAGAGTGACGACTATTTTCAAAACCCGGTTCTAGAAATGATGTTTCTTGCTACTAATTGAGAAGAACAAAGGAATTTTGTACCTGTTTTGTAATATATTTTTAAATTATAATTCTATTGCGTCTCACAAATTGATTGTATTAACCATAGAAATAGATTATATAGAATGAATATAAGAAACTGTCAAGCGTCACAAATTCGGAGAAAAAAAGAGAAAACGTATAAATCAACAGGGCTGTATTTAGATTTTTTTCGATCGAATGCAATGAAGTTAGGAAGTTGAAATTAAAAATTACACAAATTCAAAATTATTTTTATTCCTACAAATAAGTACATTAATTGTTTTTATTTAAATAAAATAGTATGTAGATTCTGAAGTTGTGTGTATTCAAATAATTATAAGTTACAATTAAAACTAAATTAAATTTGTTTTACCACCGTCATGTTTAGTATTTAATTTGCTGTTTATGAATATACTCATTTGCGCACCTCCCAAGAGGAAGGCATAATCCACAGCATATATCTATATTTTTTCTAAATAAATGCGTCGACTTGATTTCCACATCACCTAATAAGTTCAACACATACATTGGATCTTCCTTAACATGAGAAGAAACTTCAATATTAGCAAAAATAATACCGTCAGCACCATTTATAGAAGTTGGATAAACGGCTTGGAAAACAAAATTAAAATTAGAGTGTTCGGAGCATCCGACCATGTTTTCTTCAGTATTATATGGAATAACGGTTTGATTAATATTGGGATATGTACTTTCAAGATTATTTGCAGAGACGTCAACCCCATACGGTGATTCGTCAATGAACAAGGTAGGAATAGCCGATTTTCTTAAAAACACCTCCGATTCTCTTTTGTTTGTGGCATGAAATACTGCTTTTCAAAATGTACCTTGCTCTACAATTGAATTTCTACTTAGTACATCTTGCTCACCGAAGCTAATTGATTTGAACCATTGCTTTTGCAATTCTCGATATTTTGGTAAACTAAAAACAAATATTTACATTATAATTTCTGTAAAAAATTGTATTTACAGTACATATTCTAAAATAAAAATGAATTATTATAAGCAAAGCACTTAGCACATGAAACAAACGCGTTTTATTAAACTAAAATAAGAAAAATGAGGCACTGGTAATAACATATGTTTGCAAAATGATAAAAACCCACGCCATCAACGAAAATTGTTTTCTTATAGTTTTCCGATTTATAACTTAAATTAAGGATTTATAACTTAAATTACCACAAATCATTTTCTTTTTAACATAATTTAAATTTTATTTTATATAAACACTTACTGATGGTACGAAATTCCTTCCTGTAGTTTTTTAGGCGTATTTTTGCAGTTTTTTTTACAAGACACTTCATTTTATTAAATGTTTCAGTTAATTTTTATTACCAAGTGATGCACTACACACAATCCACTAACTATTTTAATAATATTTTAATTAATATTTTCAAGATTGTTCAAGAGCACAAAATTTAACGCGTCACTTTAAACAAAAACAAAAACTGAGATATGAGACCGCCATATGCATTTTTATATAACCATCCTGCTCTGGCTCTGGGAAAAATTCTATAGTTTATAATTCTATGGTATTAATAAAATTTTATGATTTCTTAATGTGTAGTTTAGAATTTATTCGTTAGTTCGCAGTTTTACCAATACTCTGAAATTTTTAGTTGTTGCTGTTGTTTTTTAGGAATAACTCGGAAGTTTAGGAAAATCTTCACAACCGTGGCAACCTCTGGTGTACCATAAGGCTCTCACGTTTTGCCATGGATTTTCACAATCTTCATTAATAATATTACTGAAGTAATAAAGCATTCCAATATCCTGATGTTCGCAATGTTGTATACTAAACCACCGGTTGTTGCGTTGCGAAGTAATTTCATTTTAACACTTAGAGATTTTTTATAATAATCAGTTCTAGTGTTTAAGTAGATTAATTTACACAGGATTATATTTTTATTTTATTACAAAGTATATATATATTTATTTATTTTATTTATTTCACATTTTATTTAAGTGTTTAATTTTAAGTACAATACTCTATAGGTAATTCCGTACAAGTGATTACCCCGTTTTTTACTTAAGCTAAGCTTATATATAGTTTTGAAGCGACTACAGCTCCTCAACGAGTCAGTACGAGAATTAATTTTAGTACAAATATATTATAATATTTTAGAGCTTTTTCTTATCACAAAATTTTGCTTACATAACAGCAGATAACCTCTTTTATTATTTTTTTTTATTTGGCACTAGCTCTAAAAATTTGGTGAAATATGGCCAAAATTTACAAATTTAATTTTTACATTTTTTACCATCATAATTTTATTTTAATTTCTTTTCATACACCTAGCACACATCGATCCCCTTTCACACTTCTATCTAATTTGTTCTAATAAATTCATACACATTCTTATATACGTTCATTCCCATACGTAATAATTCAGTCAAACTATTTGCACTCAATAGAACATCGAACATTTGTCTGCTCTGGTTAAACGCAGAACATTTCGGAATCAAATGTTCGATGTCCTCCACAACCAAACAGCTTTCACATAATTCACACATAACCAAATTGCGTTTCTTCAAGCATTCTTTCCAATTTCCACGATTCAATCTCTAGTTCGTAACATACTAGTATCTACTTTGAGCACCTTAAAGAACGGTTGCCTCAAAGGAGACCTAACCAACTCAAAGTACTTCTTAGATTCACCTGAAACATGCGAAGTACGTCTCTGGCATCCATGAATTTATATTCATTTACATCCCCAAGCAAACAACCTCGTTTCGCAAGCACATCGGCTGTTTCATTGCCTTCCATCTGTAGGTGTGAAGGTATCCATTGAAGAATGACTTCCCTCCCACAAGATTGAAGATACTTGTACAGCATTTCCACATACACATTTCCCACATTTCCACATTTTCCCCCACATTTCCACATTTTCCCCCATCTTTACTAATTAATTCCAACCCACTCCGGGAGTCAGAGAATAACACTATTCTCCTTCTCCCTTGTGTCATTGCCAGCTTGATCCCTTCCATAATCCCTATCAATTCTGCACTGTCATGCACCCTTAGGAATATAAATTCCCACACCTACGCGATCATCATTTACATTTGCATCTGTATACACTTCCACATGTATTCGTAATTTATTCGTATTTTGCAAAATTCACTCAACCGATAACTCATTCATCATTGCTTTTGTTCTGTCACCAAACTTCAACCGCACTATTAGATTGTTTGGAGGGAGTTTCGGATTTGCCGGAGAATATGTTAATATTTTCCAAGATTACCAGTGATCTTGTTGTCTTTTTGTAAACCGTCCCTCTGATCGCTCTCAATAACGGGTGTGAAGTATGTCCTAACTTTGTCCTAAACTTAAGAAATGTGTATGTATGGGTTAAACTCTCGTTATAACGAATTTTAAAATTTAAAATTATTTTATATGTAAATTGGGTAGAAACGAATAGTTGTAAAATCTTATATTACCTAATTAACTACCGAGAAATATTTAATGCACCAAGGGATGATATTGTACGTAAAATTAAAATAGATTACAAATAAATTTCTCATTTTTAGTAATACCTTCCATGCGATTTACGAGTATAGATTGAACGGCTTGTACTTGGTGCTACTATTATCGTTAAAAGCGATTAATGGTACCGTGACGTATATCGTTAGATTCGTTGGAGTGTCCTCTATCACCTGACCAACATACAGAGAAATCCTATGACCTTTTACGGAAATATCTCATTTTCCGTATTACCTTCCATGCGATTTACGAGTATAGATTGGACGGCTTGTACTTGGTGCTAATATTAACGTTAAAAGCGATTAATGGTACCGTGACGTATATCGTTAGATTCGTTGGAGTGTCCTCTATCACCTGACCAATATACAGAGAAATCCTATGACCTTTTACGGAAATATCTCATTTTCCGTATTACCTTCCATGCGATTTACGAGTATAGATTGAACGGCTTGTACTTGGTGCTAATATTAACGTTAAAAGCGATTAATGGTACCGTGACGTATATCGTTAGATTTGTTGGAGTGTTTTCCATCACTTGACCAACATACAGAGAAATCCTATGACCTTTTACGGAAATATCTCATTTTCCGTATTACCTTCCATGCGATTTACGAGTATAGATTGGACGGCTTGTGCTTGGTGCTAATATTAACGTTAAAAGCGATTAATGGTACCGTGACGTATATCGTTAGATTCGTTGGAGTGTCCTCTATCACCTGACCAACATACAGAGAAATCCTATGACCTTTTACGGAAATATCTCATTTTCCGTATTACCTTCCATGCGATTTACGAGTATAGATTGAACGGCTTGTACTTGGTGCTACTATTATCATTAAAAGCGATTAATGGTACCGTGACGTATATCGTTAGATTCGTTGGAGTGTCCTCTATCACCTGACCAACATACAGAGAAATTCTATGACCTTTTACGGAAATATCTCATTTTCCGTATTACCTTCCATGCGATTTACGAGTATAGATTGGACGGCTTGTACTTGGTGCTAATATTAACGTTAAAAGCGATTAATGGTACCGTGACGTATATCGTTAGATTCGTTGGAGTGTCCTCTATCACCTGACCAACATACAGAGAAATCCTATGACCTTTTACGGAAATATCTCATTTTCCGTATTACCTTCCATGCGATTTACGAGTATAGATTGAACGGCTTGTACTTGGTGCTAATATTAACGTTAAAAGCGATTAATGGTACCGTGACGTATATCGTTAGATTTGTTGGAGTGTTTTCCATCACTTGACCAACATACAGAGAAATCCTATGACCTTTTACGGAAATATCTCATTTTCCGTATTACCTTCCATGCGATTTACGAGTATAGATTGGACGGCTTGTGCTTGGTGCTAATATTAACGTTAAAAGCGATTAATGGTACCGTGACGTATATCGTTAGATTCGTTGGAGTGTCCTCTATCACCTGACCAACATACAGAGAAATCCTATGACCTTTTACGGAAATATCTCATTTTCCGTATTACCTTCCATGCGATTTACGAGTATAGATTGAACGGCTTGTACTTGGTGCTACTATTATCGTTAAAAGCGATTAATGGTACCGTGACGTATATCGTTAGATTCGTTGGAGTGTCCTCTATCACCTGACCAACATACAGAGAAATTCTATGACCTTTTACGGAAATATCTCATTTTCCGTATTACCTTCCATGTGATTTACGAGTATAGATTGGACGGCTTGTACTTGGTGCTAATATTAACGTTAAAAGCGATTAATGGTACCGTGACGTATATCGTTAGATTTGTTGGAGTGTTCTCTATCACCTGACCAACATACAGAGAAATCCTATGACCTTTTACGGAAATATCTCATTTTCCGTATTACCTTCCATGCGATTTACGAGTATAGATTGAACGGCTTGTACTTGGTGCTAATATTAACGATAAAAGCGATTAATGGTACCGTGACGTATATCGTTAGATTTGTTGGAGTGTTTTCCATCACTTGACCAACATACAGAGAAATCCTATGACCTTTTACGGAAATATCTCATTTTCCGTATTACCTTCCATGCGATTTACGAGTATAGATTGGACGGCTTGTGCTTGGTGCTAATATTAACGTTAAAAGCGATTAATGGTACCGTGACGTATATCGTTAGATTCGTTGGAGTGTCCTCTATCACCTGACCAACATACAGAGAAATCCTATGACCTTTTACGGAAATATCTCATTTTCCGTATTACCTTCCATGCGATTTACGAGTATAGATTGAACGGCTTGTACTTGGTGCTAAAATTAATGTTAAAAGCGATTAATGGTACCGTGACGTATATCGTTAGATTTGTTGGAGTGTTTTCCATCACCTGACCAACATACAGAGAAATCCTATGACCTTTTACGGAAATATCTCATTTTCCGTATTACCTTCCATGCGATTTACGAGTATAGATTGGACGGCTTGTACTTGGTGCTAATATTAACGATAAAAGCGATTAATGGTACCGTGACGTATATCGTTAGATTCGTTGGAGTGTCCTCTATCACCTGACCAACATACAGAGAAATTCTATGACCTTTTACGGAAATATCTCATTTTCCGTATTACCTTCCATGCGATTTACGAGTATAGATTGAACGGCTTGTACTTGGTGCTAATATTAACGTTAAAAGCGATTAATGGTACCGTGACGTATATCGTTAGATTCGTTGGAGTGTCCTCTATCACCTGACTAACATACAGGAAAATCCTATGACCTTTTACGGAAATATCTCATTTTCCGTATTACCTTCCATGCGATTTACGAGTATAGATTGGACGGCTTGTACTTGGTGCTAATATTAACGTTAAAAGCGATTAATGGTACCGTGACGTATATCGTTAGATTCGTTGGAGTGTCCTCTATCACCTGACCAACATACAGAGAAATCCTATGACCTTTTACGGAAATATCTCATTTTCCGTATTACCTTCCATGCGATTTACGAGTATAGATTGAACGGCTTGTACTTGGTGCTAATATTAACGATAAAAGCGATTAATGGTACCGTGACGTATATCGTTAGATTCGTTGGAGTGTCCTCTATCACCTGACCAACATACAGAGAAATTCTATGACCTTTTACGGAAATATCTCATTTTCCGTATTACCTTCCATGCGATTTACGAGTATAGATTGAACGGCTTGTACTTGGTGCTAATATTAACGTTAAAAGCGATTAATGGTACCGTGACGTATATCGTTAGATTCGTTGAAGTGTCCTCTATCACCTGACTAACATACAGGAAAATCCTATGACCTTTTACGGAAATATCTCATTTTCCGTATTACCTTCCATGCGATTTACGAGTATAGATTGAACGGCTTGTACTTGGTGCTAATATTAACGTTAAAAGCGATTAATGGTACCGTGACGTATATCGTTAGATTCGTTGGAGTGTCCTCTATCACCTGACCAACATACAGAGAAATCCTATGACCTTTTACGGAAATATCTCATTTTCCGTATTACCTTCCATGCGATTTACGAGTATAGATTGAACGGCTTGTACTTGGTGCTAATATTAACGTTAAAAGCGATTAATGGTACCGTGACGTATATCGTTAGATTCGTTGGAGTGTCCTCTATCACCTGACTAACATACAGGGAAATCCTATGACCTTTTACGGAAATATCTCATTTTCCGTATTACCTTCCATGCGATTTACGAGTATAGATTGAACGGCTTGTACTTGGTGCTAATATTAACGTTAAAAGCGATTAATGGTACCGTGACGTATATCGTTAGATTCGTTGGAGTGTCCTCTATCACCTGACCAACATACAGGAAAATCCTATGACCTTTTACGGAAATATCTCATTTTCCGTATTACCTTCCATGCGATTTACGAGTATAGATTGAACGGCTTGTACTTGGTGCTAATATTAACGTTAAAAGCGATTAATGGTACCGTGACGTATATCGTTAGATTCGTTGGAGTGTCCTCTATCACCTGACTAACATACAGGAAAATCCTATGACCTTTTACGGAAATATCTCATTTTCCGTATTACCTTCCATGCGATTTACGAGTATAGATTGGACGGCTTGTACTTGGTGCTAATATTAACGTTAAAAGCGATTAATGGTACCGTGACGTATATCGTTAGATTCGTTGGAGTGTCCTCTATCACCTGACCAACATACAGAGAAATCCTATGACCTTTTACGGAAATATCTCATTTTCCGTATTACCTTCCATGCGATTTACGAGTATAGATTGAACGGCTTGTACTTGGTGCTAATATTAACGATAAAAGCGATTAATGGTACCGTGACGTATATCGTTAGATTCGTTGGAGTGTCCTCTATCACCTGACCAACATACAGAGAAATTCTATGACCTTTTACGGAAATATCTCATTTTCCGTATTACCTTCCATGCGATTTACGAGTATAGATTGAACGGCTTGTACTTGGTGCTAATATTAACGTTAAAAGCGATTAATGGTACCGTGACGTATATCGTTAGATTCGTTGAAGTGTCCTCTATCACCTGACTAACATACAGGAAAATCCTATGACCTTTTACGGAAATATCTCATTTTCCGTATTACCTTCCATGCGATTTACGAGTATAGATTGAACGGCTTGTACTTGGTGCTAATATTAACGTTAAAAGCGATTAATGGTACCGTGACGTATATCGTTAGATTCGTTGGAGTGTCCTCTATCACCTGACCAACATACAGAGAAATCCTATGACCTTTTACGGAAATATCTCATTTTCCGTATTACCTTCCATGCGATTTACGAGTATAGATTGAACGGCTTGTACTTGGTGCTAATATTAACGTTAAAAGCGATTAATGGTACCGTGACGTATATCGTTAGATTCGTTGGAGTGTCCTCTATCACCTGACTAACATACAGGGAAATCCTATGACCTTTTACGGAAATATCTCATTTTCCGTATTACCTTCCATGCGATTTACGAGTATAGATTGAACGGCTTGTACTTGGTGCTAATATTAACGTTAAAAGCGATTAATGGTACCGTGACGTATATCGTTAGATTCGTTGGAGTGTCCTCTATCACCTGACCAACATACAGGAAAATCCTATGACCTTTTACGGAAATATCTCATTTTCCGTATTACCTTCCATGCGATTTACGAGTATAGATTGAACGGCTTGTACTTGGTGCTAATATTAACTTTAAAAGCGATTAATGGTACCGTGACGTATATCGTTAGATTCGTTGGAGTGTCCTCTATCACCTGACCAACATACAGAGAAATCCTATGACCTTTTACGGAAATATCTCATTTTCCGTATTACCTTCCATGCGATTTACGAGTATAGATTGAACGGATTGAACTTGGTGCTAAAATTAATGTTAAAAGCGATTAATGGTACCGTGACGTATATCGTTAGATTCGTTGGAGTGTCCTCTATCACCTGACCAACATACAGAGAAATCCTATGACCTTTTACGGAAATATCTCATCTTCCGTATTACCTTCCATGCGATTTACGAGTATAGATTGAACGGCTTGTACTTGGTGCTAATATTAACGTTAAAAGCTATTAATGGTACCGTGACGTATATCGTTAGATTCGTTGGAGTGTCCTCTATCACCTGACCAACATACAGAGAAATCCTATGACCTTTTACGGAAATATCTCATTTTCCGTATTACCTTCCATGCGATTTACGAGTATAGATTGAACGGCTTGTACTTGGTGCTAATATTAACGTTAAAAGCGATTAATGGTACCGTGACGTATATCGTTAGATTCGTTGGAGTGTCCTCTATCACCTGACTAACATACAGGAAAATCCTATGACCTTTTACGGAAATATCTCATTTTCCGTATTACCTTCC
The DNA here is from genome assembly GCA_963691935.1 of Nephrotoma guestfalica. Taxonomy (NCBI): domain Eukaryota; kingdom Metazoa; phylum Arthropoda; class Insecta; order Diptera; family Tipulidae; genus Nephrotoma; species Nephrotoma guestfalica. Next base: position 130,792,559 of record OY829914.1, on the reverse strand, counting down.
ATGCGATTTACGAGTATAGATTGAACGGCTTGTACTTGGTGCTAATATTAACGTTAAAAGCGATTAATGGTACCGTGACGTATATCGTTAGATTCGTTGGAGTGTCCTCTATCACCTGACCAACATACAGAGAAATCCTATGACCTTTTACGGAAATATCTCATTTTCCGTATTACCTTCCATGCGATTTACGAGTATAGATTGAACGGCTTGTACTTGGTGCTAATATTAACGTTAAAAGCGATTAATGGTACCGTGACGTATATCGTTAGATTCGTTGGAGTGTCCTCTATCACCTGACCAACATACAGAGAAATCCTATGACCTTTTACGGAAATATCTCATTTTCCGTATTACCTTCCATGCGATTTACGAGTATAGATTGAACGGCTTGTACTTGGTGCTACTATTATCGTTAAAAGCGATTAATGGTACCGTGACGTATATCGTTAGATTCGTTGGAATGTCCTCTATCACCTGACCAACATACAGAGAAATTCTATGACCTTTTACGGAAATATCTCATTTTCCGTATTACCTTCCATGTGATTTACGAGTATAGATTGGACGGCTTGTACTTGGTGCTAATATTAACGTTAAAAGCGATTAATGGTACCGTGACGTATATCGTTAGATTTGTTGGAGTGTTCTCTATCACCTGACCAACATACAGAGAAATCCTATGACCTTTTACGGAAATATCTCATTTTCCGTATTACCTTCCATGCGATTTACGAGTATAGATTGAACGGCTTGTACTTGGTGCTAAAATTAATGTTAAAAGCGATTAATGGTACCGTGACGTATATCGTTAGATTTTTTGGAGTGTTTTCCATCACCTGACCAACATACAGAGAAATCCTATGACCTTTTACGGAAATATCTCATTTTCCGTATTACCTTCCATGCGATTTACGAGTATAGATTGAACGGCTTGTACTTGGTGCTAATATTAACGTTAAAAGCTATTAATGGTACCGTGACGTATATCGTTAGATTCGTTGGAGTGTCCTCTATCACCTGACCAACATACAGAGAAATCCTATGACCTTTTACGGAAATATCTCATTTTCCGTATTACCTTCCATGCGATTTACGAGTATAGATTGAACGGCTTGTACTTGGTGCTAATATTAACGTTAAAAGCGATTAATGGTACCGTGACGTATATCGTTAGATTCGTTGGAGTGTCCTCTATCACCTGACTAACATACAGGAAAATCCTATGACCTTTTACGGAAATATCTCATTTTCCGTATTACCTTCCATGCGATTTACGAGTATAGATTGAACGGCTTGTACTTGGTGCTAATATTAACGTTAAAAGCGATTAATGGTACCGTGACGTATATCGTTAGATTCGTTGGAGTGTCCTCTATCACCTGACCAACATACAGAGAAATCCTATGACCTTTTACGGAAATATCTCATTTTCCGTATTACCTTCCATGCGATTTACGAGTATAGATTGAACGGCTTGTACTTGGTGCTAATATTAACGTTAAAAGCGATTAATGGTACCGTGACGTATATCGTTAGATTCGTTGGAGTGTCCTCTATCACCTGACCAACATACAGAGAAATCCTATGACCTTTTACGGAAATATCTCATTTTCCGTATTACCTTCCATGCGATTTACGAGTATAGATTGGACGGCTTGTACTTGGTGCTAATATTAACGTTAAAAGCGATTAATGGTACCGTGACGTATATCGTTAGATTCGTTGGAGTGTCCTCTATCACCTGACCAACATACAGAGAAATCCTATGACCATTTACGGAAATATCTCATTTTCCGTATTACCTTCCATGCGATTTACGAGTATAGATTGAACGGCTTGTACTTGGTGCTAATATTAACGTTAAAAGCGATTAATGGTACCGTGACGTATATCGTTAGATTCGTTGGAGTGTCCTCTATCACCTGACCAACATACAGAGAAATTCTATGACCTTTTACGGAAATATCTCATTTTCCGTATTACCTTCCATGCGATTTACGAGTATAGATTGAACGGCTTGTACTTGGTGCTAATATTAACGTTAAAAGCGATTAATGGTACCGTGACGTATATCGTTAGATTCGTTGGAGTGTCCTCTATCACCTGACTAACATACAGGAAAATTTTATGACCTTTTACGGAAATATCTCATTTTCCGTATTACCTTCCATGCGATTTACGAGTATAGATTGACGGCTTGTACTTGGTGCTAATATTAACGTTAAAAGCGATTAATGGTACCGTGACGTATATCGTTAGATTCGTTGGAGTGTCCTCTATCACCTGACCAACATACAGAGAAATCTATGACCTTTTACGGAAATATCTCATTTTCCGTATTACCTTCCATGCGATTTACGAGTATAGATTGAACGGCTTGTACTTGGTGCTAATATTAACGATAAAAGCGATTAATGGTACCGTGACGTATATCGTTAGATTCGTTGGAGTGTCCTCTATCACCTGACCAACATACAGAGAAATTCTATGACCTTTTACGGAAATATCTCATTTTCCGTATTACCTTCCATGCGATTTACGAGTATAGATTGAACGGCTTGTACTTGGTGCTAATATTAACGTTAAAAGCGATTAATGGTACCGTGACGTATATCGTTAGATTTGTTGGAGTGTCCTCTATCACCTGACTAACATACAGGAAAATCCTATGACCTTTTACGGAAATATCTCATTTTCCGTATTACCTTCCATGCGATTTACGAGTATAGATTGAACGGCTTGTACTTGGTGCTAATATTAACGTTAAAAGCGATTAATGGTACCGTGACGTATATCGTTAGGTTCGTTGGAGTGTCCTCTATCACCTGACCAACATACAGAGAAATCCTATGACCTTTTACGGAAATATCTCATTTTCCGTATTACCTTCCATGCGATTTACGAGTATAGATTGAACGGCTTGTACTTGGTGCTAATATTAACGTTAAAAGCGATTAATGGTACCGTGACGTATATCGTTAGATTCGTTGGAGTGTCCTCTATCACCTGACTAACATACAGGAAAATCCTATGACCTTTTACGGAAATATCTCATTTTCCGTATTACCTTCCATGCGATTTACGAGTATAGATTGAACGGCTTGTACTTGGTGCTAATATTAACGTTAAAAGCGATTAATGGTACCGTGACGTATATCGTTAGATTTGTTGGAGTGTCCTCTATCACCTGACTAACATACAGGAAAATCCTATGACCTTTTACGGAAATATCTCATTTTCCGTATTACCTTCCATGCGATTTACGAGTATAGATTGAACGGCTTGTACTTGGTGCTAATATTAACGTTAAAAGCGATTAATGGTACCGTGACGTATATCGTTAGATTCGTTGGAGTGTCCTCTATCACCTGACCAACATACAGAGAAATCCTATGACCTTTTACGGAAATATCTCATTTTCCGTATTACCTTCCATGCGATTTACGAGTATAGATTGAACGGCTTGTACTTGGTGCTAATATTAACGTTAAAAGCGATTAATGGTACCGTGACGTATATCGTTAGATTCATTGGAGTGTCCTCTATCACCTGACCAACATACAGAGAAATTCTATGACCTTTTACGGAAATATCTCATTTTCCGTATTACCTTCCATGCGATTTACGAGTATAGATTGAACGGCTTGTACTTGGTGCTAATATTAACGTTAAAAGCGATTAATGGTACCGTGACGTATATCGTTAGATTCGTTGGAGTGTCCTCTATCACCTGACTAACATACAGGAAAATCCTATGACCTTTTACGGAAATATCTCATTTTCCGTATTACCTTCCATGCGATTTACGAGTATAGATTGAACGGCTTGTACTTGGTGCTAATATTAACGTTAAAAGCGATTACTGGTACCGTGACGTATATCGTTAGATTCGTTGGAGTGTCCTCTATCACCTGACCAACATACAGAGAAATCCTATGACCTTTTACGGAAATATCTCATTTTCCGTATTACCTTCCATGCGATTTACGAGTATAGATTGAACGGCTTGTACTTGGTGCTAATATTAACGTTAAAAGCGATTAATGGTACCGTGACGTATATCGTTAGATTCGTTGGAGTGTCCTCTATCACCTGACTAACATACAGGAAAATCCTATGACCTTTTACGGAAATATCTTATTTTCCGTATTACCTTCCATGCGATTTACGAGTATAGATTGAACGGCTTGTACTTGGTGCTAATATTAACGTTAAAAGCGATTAATGGTACCGTGACGTATATCGTTAGATTCGTTGGAGTGTCCTCTATCACCTGACCAACATACAGAGAAATCCTATGACCTTTTACGGAAATATCTCATTTTCCGTATTACCTTCCATGCGATTTACGAGTATAGATTGAACGGCTTGTACTTGGTGCTAATATTAACGTTAAAAGCGATTACTGGTACCGTGACGTATATCGTTAGATTCGTTGGAGTGTCCTCTATCACCTGACCAACATACAGAGAAATCCTATGACCTTTTACGGAAATATCTCATTTTCCGTATTACCTTCCATGCGATTTACGAGTATAGATTGAACGGCTTGTACTTGGTGCTAATATTAACGTTAAAAGCGATTAATGGTACCGTGACGTATATCGTTAGATTCGTTGAGTGTCCTCTATCACCTGACCAACATACAGAGAAATCCTATGACCTTTTACGGAAATATCTCATTTTCCGTATTACCTTCCATGCGATTTACGAGTATAGATTGGACGGCTTGTGCTTGGTGCTAATATTAACGTTAAAAGCGATTAATGGTACCGTGACGTATATCGTTAGATTCGTTGGAGTGTCCTCTATCACCTGACCAACATACAGAGAAATCCTATGACCTTTTACGGAAATATCTCATTTTCCGTATTACCTTCCATGCGATTTACGAGTATAGATTGGACGGCTTGTACTTGGTGCTAATATTAACGTTAAAAGCGATTAATGGTACCGTGACGTATATCGTTAGATTCGTTGGAGTGTCCTCTATCACCTGACCAACATACAGAGAAATCCTATGACCTTTTACGGAAATATCTCATTTTCCGTATTACCTTCCATGCGATTTACGAGTATAGATTGGACGGCTTGTGCTTGGTGCTAATATTAACGTTAAAAGCGATTAATGGTACCGTGACGTATATCGTTAGATTCGTTGGAGTGTCCTCTATCACCTGACCAACATACAGAGAAATCCTATGACCTTTTACGGAAATATCTCATTTTCCGTATTACCTTCCATGCGATTTACGAGTATAGATTGAACGGCTTGTACTTGGTGCTACTATTATCGTTAAAAGCGATTAATGGTACCGTGACGTATATCGTTAGATTCGTTGGAGTGTCCTCTATCACCTGACCAACATACAGAGAAATTCTATGACCTTTTACGGAAATATCTCATTTTCCGTATTACCTTCCATGTGATTTACGAGTATAGATTGGACGGCTTGTACTTGGTGCTAATATTAACTTTAAAAGCGATTAATGGTACCGTGACGTATATCGTTAGATTTGTTGGAGTGTTCTCTATCACCTGACCAACATACAGAGAAATCCTATGACCTTTTACGGAAATATCTCATTTTCCGTATTACCTTCCATGCGATTTACGAGTATAGATTGGACGGCTTGTACTTGGTGCTAATATTAACGTTAAAAGCGATTAATGGTACCGTGACGTATATCGTTAGATTTGTTGGAGTGTCCTCTATCACCTGACCAACATACAGAGAAATCCTATGACCTTTTACGGAAATATCTCATTTTCCGTATTACCTTCCATGCGATTTACGAGTATAGATTGAACGGCTTGTACTTGGTGCTAATATTAACGTTAAAAGCGATTAATGGTACCGTGACGTATATCGTTAGATTTGTTGGAGTGTTCTCTATCACCTGACCAACATACAGAGAAATCCTATGACCTTTTACGGAAATATCTCATTTTCCGTATTACCTTCCATGCGATTTACGAGTATAGATTGAACGGCTTGTACTTGGTGCTAATATTAACGTTAAAAGCGATTAATGGTACCGTGACGTATATCGTTAGATTTGTTGGAGTGTCCTCTATCACCTGACCAACATACAGAGAAATCCTATGACCTTTTACGGAAATATCTCATTTTCCGTATTACCTTCCATGCGATTTACGAGTATAGATTGGACGGCTTGTACTTGGTGCTAATATTAACGTTAAAAGCGATTAATGGTACCGTGACGTATATCGTTAGATTTGTTGGAGTGTCCTCTATCACCTGACCAACATACAGAGAAATCCTATGCCCTTTTACGGAAATATCTCATTTTCCGTATTACCTTCCATGCGATTTACGAGTATAGATTGAACGGCTTGTACTTGGTGCTAATATTAACGTTAAAAGCGATTAATGGTACCGTGACGTATATCGTTAGATTCGTTGGAGTGTTTTCCATCACTTGACCAACATACAGAGAAATCCTATGACCTTTTACGGAAATATCTCATTTTCCGTATTACCTTCCATGCGATTTACGAGTATAGATTGGACGGCTTGTGCTTGGTGCTAATATTAACGTTAAAAGCGATTAATGGTACCGTGACGTATATCGTTAGATTCGTTGGAGTGTTTTCCATCACTTGACCAACATACAGAGAAATCCTATGACCTTTTACGGAAATATCTCATTTTCCGTATTACCTTCCATGCGATTTACGAGTATAGATTGGACGGCTTGTGCTTGGTGCTAATATTAACGTTAAAAGCGATTAATGGTACCGTGACGTATATCGTTAGATTCGTTGGAGTGTCCTCTATCACCTGACCAACATACAGAGAAATCCTATGACCCTTTACGGAAATATCTCATTTTCCGTATTACCTTCCATGCGATTTACGAGTATAGATTGGACGGCTTGTACTTGGTGCTAATATTAACGTTAAAAGACGATGATCACGAGGAAAATTGGAGTAAAAAACGAAAAAAAATGACTCCTAAATACTCAGGCAAACGAGCGATACGACGCTTCCTGCTTCCAAAATTAAATGCTTGCCGGATGCCAGATGGATATTACGAAAAAATGATTGATTACAACATTGTGGTGTTCAAATTTAATTTTTATAATTTATTCGAAACTTATTTATACAGTTTCTCATTTACCAGTCTCTTTCATAGGAATTTTCTTTCAACAGAAGTCGTTTATGTATGTTTAAACATTCTGATAAAAGGCTCCAATTATGCTTGTTTGGACCAATATCAAATTTTAAAAATTCTCGACGACAAAAAAATTTATAAGGCTTTAGACGAAACCACTCAGTTGGAATTATTACTCACCAATAAATGCAATAAAAATATTATAATCCCCATATGTGAAAATAATCATTTTGTTTTAGCCATTTTGGATTTTAAAAAATCGAAAATAATTACTTACGATCCATTAGCTCCTGGGAAAATTCTGACCAGAATTTCTAAGAAATTTGAGCATTTTGCTAATGAAGTACTTCAGTTTTATAGAAAACCGCCTCAAAAATTTACAGTTTCCAGTAATAGCGCCTTACCACAACAAATTGATGGTTATAATTGTGGTATTTATATCATATATGCAATTGATACTATGCTTAATAATAAGCAGATTGCGGACATTCATTCGAACGATGATAGAGCGAATAATAAAGCATTAAATGATTATCGGAACTATTTGAAGGACACTGTATTGATAATTCAGATTCGGTGACAAATCATTGCTTATATTGTTTTGAGGAGCATTTACAAAACGTCATTGAAATTATCGAATGTAAATCCTGCAAACGGATTATACATAAGCAATGTACTGAATTTTTAAAATTTGATGGAGGCATTTGTTGTTTTTGTGAAAATTAAAATCTTGTTTTACTTGAACTTTTATGAATGAATTACAATTAATAAAACTAGTTAAAAAAAATAAAAAATATAAAAAAAAATAAAAAATATGAAAAAAAAAAAAAACAAAAAAACAAAAAAATTATAAAAAAATGAATTTAATGAATTTAATAAATAAAGTAGAAGAAGGAGTGGGAGGCAAAGACCGAGATTCATACCTCCTCGTGGTGCCTCCTGGGTAACTCCAAATGAATCCGGCTGTATATTGATATTTAACTAAAGGATGGCTGAAGCTAGCAGTACAAATTACTCGTAGAAACTCGAAAATCGCATGGAAGGTAATATGGAAAATGAGATATTACCGTAAAAGGTCATAGAATTTTTCTATATGTTGGTCAGGTGATAGAAAACACTCCAACGAATCTAACGATATACGTCACGGTACCATTAATCGCTTTTAACGTTAATATTAGCACCAAGTACAAGCCGTCCAATCTATACTCGTAAATCGCATGGAAGGTAATACGGAAAATGAGATATTTCCGTAAAAGGTCATAGGATTTTGCTGTATGTTTGTCAGGTGATAGAGGACACTCCAACAAATCTAACGATATACGTCACGGTACCATTAATCGCTTTTAACATTAATATCAGCACCAAGTGCAAGCCGTCCAATCTATACTCGTAAATCGCATGGAAGGTAATACGGAAAATGAGATATTTCCGTAAAAGGTCATAGGATTTTTCTGTATGTTGGTCGGGTGATAGAGGACACTCCAACGGAGCTAACGATATACGTCACGGTACCATTAATCGCTTTTAACGTTAATATTAGCACCAAGTACAAGCCGTCCAATCTATACTCGTAAATCGCATGGAAGGTAATACGGAAAATGAGATATTTCCGTAAAAGGTCATAGGATTTCTCTGTATGTTGATCAGGTGATAGAGGACACTCCAACGAATCTAACGATATACGTCACGGTACCATTAATCGCTTTTAACGTTAATATTAGCACCAAGTACAAGCCGTCCAATCTATACTCGTAAATCGCATGGAAGGTAATACGGAAAATGAGATATTTCCGTAAAAGATCATAGAATTTCTCTGTATGTTGGTCAGGTGATAGAGGACACTCCAACGAATCTAACGATATACGTCACGGTACCATTAATCGCTTTTATCGTTAATATTAGCACCAAGTACAAGCCGTTCAATCTATACTCGTAAATCGCATGGAAGGTAATACGGAAAATGTGATATTTCCGTAAAAGGTCATAGGATTTCTCTGTATGTTGATTAGGTGATAGAGGACACTCCAACGAATCTAACGATATACGTCACGGTACCATTAATCGCTTTTAACGTTAATATTAGCACCAAGTACAAGCCGTCCAATCTATACTCGTAAATCGCATGGAAGGTAATACGGAAAATGAGATATTTCCGTAAAAGGTCATAGGATTTTCCTGTATGTTGGTCAGGTGATAGAGGACACTCCAACGAATCTAACGATATACGTCACGGTACCATTAATCGCTTTTAACATTAATTTTAGCACCAAGTTCAATCCGTTCAATCTATACTCGTAAATCGCATGGAAGGTAATACGGAAAATGAGATATTTCCGTAAAAGGTCATAGGATTTCTCTGTATGTTGGTCAGGTGATAGAGGACACTCCAACAAATCTAACGATATACGTCGCGGTACCATTAATCGCTTTTAACGTTAATATTAGCACCAAGTACAAGCCGTTCAATCTATACTCGTAAATCGAATGGAAGGTAATACGGAAAATGAGATATTTCCGTAAAAGGTCATAGGATTTCTCTGTATATTAGTCGGGTGATAGAGGACACTCCAACGAATCTAACAATATACGTCACGGTACCATTAATCGCTTTTAACGTTAATATCAGCACCAAGTGCAAGCCGTCCAATCTATACTCGTAAATCGCATGGAAGGTAATACGGAAAATGAGATATTTCCGTAAAAGGTCATAGGATTTCTCTGTATGTTGGTCAAGTGATGGAAAACACTCCAACAAATCTAACGATATACGTCACGGTACCATTAATCGCTTTTAACGTTAATATTAGCACCAAGTACAAGCCGTTCAATCTATACTCGTAAATCGCATGGAAGGTAATACGGAAAATGAGATATTTCCGTAAAAGGTCATAGGATTTTTCTGTATGTTGGTCAGGTGATAGAGGACACTCCAACGAATCTAACGACATACATCACGGTACCATTAATTGCTTTTAACATTAATATCAGCACCAAGTGCAAGCCGTCCAATCTATACTCGTAAATCGCATGGAAGGTAATACGGAAAATGAGATATTTCCGTAAAAGGTCATAGGATTTCTCTGTATGTTGGTCAAGTGATGGAAAACACTCCAACAAATCTAACGATATACGTCACGGTACCATTAATCGCTTTTAACGTTAATATTAGCACCAAGTACAAGCCGTTCAATCTATACTCGTAAATCGCATGGAAGGTAATACGGAAAATGAGATATTTCCGTAAAAGGTCATAGGATTTCTCTGTATGTTGGTCAGGTGATAGAGGACACTCCAACAAATCTAACGATATACGTCACGGTACCATTAATCGCTTTTAACGTTAATATTAGCACCAAGTACAAGCCGTCCAATCTATACTCGTAAATCGCATGGAAGGTAATACGGAAAATGAGATATTTCCGTAAAAGGTCATAGGATTTTCCTGTATGTTAGTCTCGTGATAGAGGACACTCCAACGAATCTAACGATATACGTCACGGTACCATTAATCGCTTTTAACGTTAATATTAGCACCAAGTACAAGCCGTTCAATCTATACTCGTAAATCGCATGGAACGTAATACGGAAAATAAGATATTTCCGTAAAAGGTCATAGGATTTCTCTGTATGTTGGTCAGGTGATAGAGGACACTCCAACGAATCTAACGATATACGTCACGGTACCATTAATCGCTTTTAACATTAATTTTAGCACCAAGTTCAATCCGTTCAATCTATACTCGTAAATCGCATGGAAGGTAATACGGAAAATGAGATATTTCCGTAAAAGGTCATAGGATTTCTCTGTATGTTGGTCAGGTGATAGAGGACACTCCAACGAATCTAACGATATACGTCACGGTACCATTAATCGCTTTTAACGTTAATATTAGCACCAAGTACAAGCCGTTAAATCTATACTCGTAAATCGCATGGAAGGTAATACGGAAAATAAGATATTTCCGTAAAAGGTCATAGGATTTCTCTGTATGTTGGTCAGGTGATAGAGGACACTCCAACGAATCTAACGATATACGTCACGGTACCATTAATCGCTTTTAACGTTAATATTAGCACCAAGTACAAGCCGTCCAATCTATACTCGTAAATCTCATGGAAGGTAAGACGGAAAATGAGATATTTCCGTAAAATGTCATAGGATTTCTCTGTATGTTGGTCAGGTGATAGAAAACACTCCAACGATTCTAACGATATATGTCACGGTACCATTAATCGCTTTGAACATTAATATCAGCACCAAGTGCAAGCCGTCCAATCTATACTCGTAAATCGCATGGAAGGTAATACGGAAAATGAGATATTTCCGTAAAAGGTCATAGGATGTTTCTGTATGTTGGTCAGGTGATAGAGAACACTCCAACAAATCTAACGATATACGTCACGGTACCATTAATCGCTTTTAACGTTAATATTAGCACCAAGTACAAGCCGTTCAATCTATACTCGTAAATCGCATGGAAGGTAATACGGAAAATGAGATATTTCCGTAAAAGGTCATAGGATTTCTCTGTATGTTGGTCAGGTGATAGAAAACACTCCAACGAATCTAACGATATACGTCACGGTACCATTAATCGCTTTTAACATTAATATCAGCACCAAGTGCAAACCGTCCAATCTATACTCGTAAATCGCATGGAAGGTAATACGGAAAATGAGATATTTCCGTAAAAGGTCATAGGATATCTCTGTATATTGGTCGGGTGATAGAGGACACTCCAACGAATCTAACGATATACGTCACGGTAGCATTAATCGCTTTTAACGTTAATATTAGCACCAAGTACAAGCCGTCCAATCTATACTCGTAAATCGCATGGAAGGTAAGACGGAAAATGAGATATTTCCGTAAAAGGTCATAGGATTTCTCTGTATGTTGGTCAGGTGATAGAAAACACTCCAACGAATCTAACGATATATGTCACGGTACCATTAATCGCTTTTAACGTTAATATCAGCACCAAGTGCAAGCCGTCCAATCTATACTCGTAAATCGCATGGAAGGTAATACGGAAAATGAGATATTTCCGTAAAAGGTCATAGGATGTTTCTGTATGTTGGTCAGGTGATAGAGAACACTCCAACGAATCTAACGATATACGTCACGGTACCATTAATCGCTTTTAACGTTAATATTAGCACCAAGTACAAGCCGTCCAATCTATACTCGTAAATCGCATGGAAGGTAATACGGAAAATGAGATATTTACGTATAAGGTCATAGGATTTTTCTGAATATTGGTCGGGTGATAGAGGACACTCCAACGAATCTAACAATATACGTCACGGTACCATTAATCGCTTTTAACATTAATATCAGCACCGAGTGCAAGCCGTCCAATCTATACTCGTAAATCGCATGAAAGGTAATACGGAAAATGAGATATTTCCGTAAAAGGTCATAGGATGTTTCTGTATGTTGGTCAGGTGATAGAGAACACTCCAACAAATCTAACGATATACGTCACGGTACCATTAATCGCTTTTAACGTTAATATTAGCACCAAGTACAAGCCGTCCAATCTATACTCGTAAATCGCATGGAAGGTAATACGGAAAATGAGATATTTACGTATAAGGTCATAGGATTTTTCTGTATGTTGGTCAGGTAATAGAGGACACTCCAACGAATCTAACGATATACGTCACCACGGTACCATTAATCGCTTTTATTATTAATATCAGCACCAAGTGCAAGCCGTTCAATCTATACTCGTAAACCGCATACGGGTAGACATATTTTTACTTTGGAATTTATCTACAAATCTGAAACTTTTGTTTATCGTTCGTTAGTTGTTTCTTTTCTTTGATGGCCATATTTCAGAGCTTCTTCAAAAACCTGTTTAGGAGTCTCAGTTCCATCCAGCATTCCCAATCCCATCATAATCGGTTAAGAATTGATCGAGTTCGGTCTCTAGCGACTATATTTCAGAATTCCTTCCAAAAATCATTTAAGAATCCTATTTTCATTTAACATACCCAATCCCATCATAATCTGTTAAGAATTGATCGAGTTCCGTCCAAAGTGGCCATATTTCAGAACTGCTTCCCAAAATAATTTAAGAATCCCATTTCTATCGAGTATATCCAATCCGATCATAATCGGTTAAGAAATGGCTGTTTTCCGTCCCAGGTGGCCATATTCCAGAACTTTTTCCTAAAATCAACTAAGAATCCCATTTTTAATTAACATTCCCAATCCCATCATAATCGGTTAAGAATTGATCGAGCTCCGTCCCAGGTGGCCATATTCCAGAATTTCTTCCAAAAATAATTTAAGAATCCCATTTTTAATTAACATTCCCAATCCCATCATAATCGGTTAAGAATTGATCGAGTTCCGTCCCAGGTGGCCATATTCCAGAATTTCTTCCAAAAATAATTTAAGAATCCCATTTTTAACCAACATTCCCAATCCCATCATAATCGTCTAAGAAATGGCTGAGCTCCGTCCCAGATTAAATTCGATCGAATCGATTAAATTAAAAAACATTCGGATTTAACGGACATCCCCAATTAGTCCATTAAATCGAGCGTTTACTGTACGTATGCCAAATATTACAAATATTATAATTCATTATAACGAGAGATTAACTAATACATACTCATGATAAAATAGTTAGGACAATTTTAGGACAAACTTCACGCTCGTTGACACACGCGTGAAGTTTGTCCTAAATTTGTCCTAAATTTTGTTTTTGTAATTTTAGGACAAAGTTAGGACAAACTTCACGGGAATTCTCAATACCACTCTAGCACACGCATTCTCCACTAGCATCAACTTTTTAAACCCAACCTTGGACTCATCACCATATATACTCATCCCAAATGCAATTTTAGTTGACACTAGTACCTTTCGTAACATATCAGTCACACCCGGATGAGCTCCCCATTTCGGTTTGCTCCTCATTTCGGTATGCACTTTGAAACTCATTCTTCTGTCAATCCAGATTCCCAAATATCTAGTCAATTTCACACACCCAATTCGCCCATTATGTACTCGCAAATCAACCATCCGATTCATTCTAAAAGCTATACTACAACATTTACTCGAATTTACTCTGAAATTCAATTCATTCAAACATTTGGTTACCTGATTCACACATTATTGAACCCGACTCAAGGCCTCCTCGATGGTCCTCCCCTTGCCCATCAGAACAGTCATCTGCAAATTGCAAAATGACTTCGTCCGAGGAGTTACACCTATGTATCGAGCTCGTGTACAAATTAAAGTGAGTCGGTGAGATTTTACTGCCTTGGGGGAGGCCCATAGTTACCGCTCCTTCCAACCAATACCCTCTACCACATAAAACTAACTTTCTCTCATGCATGAACTCATACACCCATTTGCAAATTTTCCAAGGAAACCCCATGTTATGGACTTATGGATCTGATAAAGTTTCCCTGGAACCACGTAATCATATGCCCTTTCTATATCCAAAAATACCGCCACAATATACTTATTTTCCTTTTGTTCTTCCCACACAAACTTTTCTACACATTCATTAGCAGAGTGATTGTGACGAAACCCAAAGGTGGTTTCCGGCAACAAATTTTCCTCATTCACAAATTTATCTATACGACCTTTCATCATATCATTCACAATTTTAACAAATACATTCAACATACATATTCCCCTGTAATTTGTTGCCAGATTCCTATCCCGATCCCTTTTAGGAATATGTACCACTCTGCTTTCCTTCCATTTTTCCTGTATCTGAATACTCATCCATACTTGATTGAGAATTCGAGGCAAGGCCACCTTGGCTTCGAATTCTAATATACCAATCATTTTATAACTCACTCTGTTAGTTCCGGGGGTAGTAGATTTTGACATTTCTAAAACCCCTCGGAGCTCTTCCCATTCAAACTCCTTACACATATCGTTCATAAATTCCTTTTTGATTATCAGGTAACAAAATTTCATATCTATCGCTCAAATTGCTATGTACGTCCGTAATCATTTGTAAAAAGACAGCTCCATTCTCTCTGTCATCTGACACTGCATTTCTGCCTTGCGATTTATATCCTCTCACTCTATTAAATTTATCACATACATCCTTAGTTGTGGTTCTATAACTTAAAATTGTTTAATGAGCTTTTTATTATAAATTAAAGTTAACAGTAATTAGCTCAATTTTAAAAACTAACTTTATTATTTCTTTAGCTTTCGGAACCTTTTCGGTTCCATTCTCAAAAGAATAATAAAACAATTTTACAAAAAAAAAAAAAAAAAAATATTTTTTTTTTTTTTTTGTAAAATTGTTTTATTATTCGTTTGAGAATGGAACAATTTGACAGGTTTTGTCCCTCCTGCTCGTGCTTGACTATTAGATATTTCTCATTAACTCCATTGCAATCTGTTATATCTGCACCGAATCCTAATCTCTTTGTTCGCATTTCTTCGATCTTTTACCTTTTGGAGGGTTGGTTATTATTTCCCAACATCCTCAACGGTGCGAATCTATTTGGGCTTTCAAACATCGCTCTTTTTAAGGGCCGAAGCCCTCCTTTTGCCCACACCTGACTTTACTTAGTGTCTAAAATCACGCCGCTTAAATATAAATAAACACTTGTTGTTGTTGCCACAAAACAATAATCCACTTAAAACACTATATATTTTGCGTCCACCACCGTTTTTAATACTATAAAAGTGTTCTTACACCACTATAAAACTATTTTCACTTAATGAAAACCCAAAACCACTTAAATTAACTATTTTTCAAATGAAAAGGAAATTTTACACCGAGCTGTCAATTTGTATGTGTACGCTTGCCAATCTATAGCACTGGAATGGTAGATAACCTCAAAATCTACAAAGCCATCGAGTAAATAAACTACAGGAAGATATTGACAATCTAACGTTATGGTGCGAGTTTAGTTCTCTGAGTTTCAATATTGGAAAGTGAAAATTCTATCATTTTACCGAAAAGCCAACCCTGTTACACAAGGCTACAAGATAAATGGTGTACTCCTCCAGGTAGTAGTTGAAAGTAAAGACCTAGGGGTTACTTTCGTTGAAAACATGAGATTGGAACGTCAAACGTTGGACGGGTGACAGTTTTGATGTGGAACAATTAAGATCCTGTATTGTGCTTACGTTCGATCCCAGCTGGAATACTCTGTTGGCAAAAAGTAGTAAGACTTTTTCATTTAAATTTCGCGCGGAAAACCATTCGTCGAAATATTGTTTTTCTATGTTGGTATGACTGTCAGTCTCACCTGTGCCAAATGTCACATCAAAATAATCATTAGTGTTTAGTATACGCTTGTCTTTCTGAAGTACAAAAACTGCATTCGGCGATTTTTATAATGAGTGAAATTATTCAACAAAGAAGTTCAATTAAATTTTGTGTGCGGAATCAATTTTGTGGTGCCGAATCGTTCAGAATGTTGCAAAAGGCCTTCGGTGATAATTGTATGTCGCGAGCAAGTGTTTTTGATTGTTACAAATTGTTCAAAGAGGGTGGAGAACGTGTTGACGACGAACCATGTCTAGGACGGCCATCAACATCAACTGATGATCAACACGTTAATAAAAACAAGGAATTGGTGGTCGAGAATGGACGATTAACAGTCAGAGACCTTACTGGCATCGTTGAAATATCGGAAGGATCAGTGAAAACCTTTTTAAAAGATCATTTGGGCCTAAGAAAAGTGAAAGCACGATTGGTTCCAAAATCACTCAATTTTTTGAAAGAACAGCGTCGCGTTGACGTCTGTGAAACAATGCTTTCCGACTACCAGGATGTCATGAAACGTATTATAACTGGCGACGAGTCTTGGATCTATGCTTACGACCCGGAAACAGACGATCAATCGGCCGAATATCTTGCCAAAGGTGAGCCGAAGCCGAGAAAACCTCGTCACAGCAAATCAAAAATCAAAGTGATGTTGACAGTTTTCTTCAATTATCGAGGTGTGGTGCACTCCGAATTCCTTCCGGCCTTATCCTTCCGGCCTATCCTTATTCATGAAATAGATTTGGAGAAATAAATAAAGGATTTTAAAATTATGAAGAAAGTCTTACTATTTTTTGCCCACAGTATTATGCTGTAAATGTGTGGTGTCCGTTCTACGAAGATCATAACCAAAGTATTAAGAAAATTCAAAAGAAGTTTATACGCTACTTGACCTGGAAAGGCGGATGGGCTTATGATCATGATCTACCATACCACGTAAACATACAGCGACAACCACCATATTTAACCGGGTGCAAGTCATACAACTTGACAACTCTAGAAAATAGACGGACAGCTTTATAAGCACAAGTAAATAATATGGGTTATTTGTTGTTGTATCTTTATATTTATATGTAATATGTTGTGACTTGAACTCCCCAAACTTATTATTAGTTGTTAAAAATTAAAAAATGTGAAAGCTTTTTCTGCTGTACAAACAAATCGTTTAAAAACAAAATTAAATAAAATTCTTAAATTTTGATAAAAAATATTTTTATAATGATTTTAGTTAGCTGTATAATAACAACAATAACAACATTTTTTGTGCGTACTACAATCATTGGCAGGACATAATAAAGAGGGGCTTTTATGGGATGAAATTTATGTTATTTAAGTGAAGTGGAAAAGAAATGTAATGAAAATTTATCTTGCCCGATTTTTATTTTATATTTTTATTTATGTTCTAGTACTACTTAGTTTGATATGTTTGAATCAGACAATTAGGATATAAAAACGAGAAATTTATTACTGTATACCGCTAAAATGAAACGATTTTTCAATTGATTAAACTGCAAACTTTTAACTATACACACGAGTAGTTTATGTCCGTAGAATGTATAAAATACCGATTTTACTTATATCCTGTGGTGTATACCATACGTTGGGTTGCATGGTTGAATAAAATATTTCATAACCAAATAGCTTTATAATTACACAGTATATATAGTATATAGTAATTTGTATATAACTTTGCATATTACTTCCATAATTGAGAAAAACATCATCAGTATTGATTAAAACAAATTCAATTTCATGCAAAATTAGTTTTTTAATGTACATACATATTACCTGTATAATGGCGGTAGCTTGTTATTCTCATATCGGAAAAATATAATTATACAAAATCCAAAATTTACCAACAAATTAGGTTTCAATGATTGGAAAATTTTTAATTTTGGCTCGGCGGAAATATAGTTTATTAGCGTGTTTATTATACATAATTAAAAAATTTAAAATATGAAATTAAAAATATCACAACAAAAATTGTGTGTCACAAAAAGCTCTGGAATATTTTAATGCTATTAACTAATTATAAATTAATTTAATGTTTCATTAAATCTTATAATTATCATTTTAAAAATATTTATAATTTTATAGGACTTCAACAGTAATTGACTTATACTCGTATAATTAAACTAACTCTGGTTTTGAATTTAATATGTGATAATATATTTAGTACGAGTGCCCGGCATGCGTTGCAATATTTTGGATACGTGAGTTACACACGCGAGTTACCTGCAGCTGCCCATCTGAGAAATAGGGATTTTTCAAATTTAGTCCACATATGGAAATTGCAAATGCGAGTCACATCGGAAACTGCAAACGTTTTGAATGGCATTTCTTTCGTCATCATTGGGATGCGTGTTTGTCCGGCCTTAGATGTGCCGCCGGGTAATTAGTTCATTTACTCTCAATTTTTTAATTAGGAATAGTGCGCTTACCTCAGGTGGAGGCTTAGACCACTATATTTCCAATTAAATGACGAGACTTTGATGTTTTGAGATTTATTTATTCTATTTATATACAAAATTACACAACTGATTACACTAATAAATTATACAATTAGATTGTTCGGCACTTATAATAATTTACACAAAGTTGTAGTTAACATGTGCTAGGGAAATAAGATCTGTTATTTTCTATCAGCCAAACACGTTGGGGATACAACGTTACACATGTTCATTGGTTTTGTTGTATTTCACTTTAATCATGTTTATGATGTTTAAACACGTGAAACGCAGTACATCTTCTCGTTTCAATTTTCCATCTTAAATTGTAGCTTCGATGATATTGTTCATCATCTTTTTAACTAAAAGCCCTACTACTAGCTTTTGAATGATGAAAATGATGGCATTGTGATACATTGTGTGGATTCATTGGTGGCCATTTTACCATTTCCAATATCTAATAATTGTTTTACGTAACGTTCATCGGATACATCATGTTATAGTTGTTTGTACACACATATTGGTCGTTGTTGGTTGACTATTGGCATAGTCAATTTCTTTACGTATCGCCATAACTGGTAGAGTTTGTCGAAAATCACTTAATATAAAATGAGTGTGCCGTCAAGCGTTTCCAATGATTTTTTGTTTACGTGGTAGTACATTCATCCCCTAGAAAGTGTTGACATAATTGCGATACTTTAACCATTCCAGAATTTTTGTGGATATTTTGCCTGTGCCACCGGGCACATCATAGAAATATAACCCGCCACTTTGGCTTGTAATTGCATGCATGATCTCATTGCATGTATGAATGTATCAAATTCTCCGACCGAGATTGTCGTTTGCAGATCGACCCAGCCCAGCCATTTTCAATTAAACCAGAGCTTTGTTAGCGATTGCTAAACATATGTCCTCAATCGAAACCAATGCCTCATTATACACATTTCATGTGAATTGAATGGCCTGATTTTGATACATTGCGCGCAAACGATTTAGGATGTCTTCTCTGTCTTTCTTTTTTTTCCTACAAATGTTTTTGATTGGATACCAGTGTAGTATCCCAATATGCATCGTTTTCAAGAAGACTTAATTTGTGGCAAGGTTCACGATAAGTGGCACATACTTGGCCGCTAACAGTTCTCAATTCTTGTTAGAATGCCGGTCCACGTACGCAAGTAAAAGCACTCTGCATTGTTTGCGTATACAGTGTTCAGACGGCTTAACTCGTCGATTGAATATCAGTTGGGATGTTCTTTAACTGCTTTATCTAGTTTGCTACGTTGACAGATTTTCCCTGAGACATTTCAGGTGTAGTATGTTGGCACTTTAGAGCAAATAATCGTCTTGGCAAACATATCATCCTCGCACAATGAACAAAATGCAGTTAACCTTGGTTGGTGGTGGTGACAATGCTCTTGCACGTGCATTTCCTGTTAAAAAGTAAACGCCCTGTTAAGGTGCAGTGCCAAATGAACAACTGTAGGATATCGTTCATGGATTGAAAATGATAAAATGCGCCATACGCTTCGTTGCTAATAATGGAACGTACCAGTTGATATTGGTCGATTTCATCGATAGATGCAGTTGTAAACAACTTACCACACAGCTAACGAAATAATGGCTCTTTTGCGCGACAAATTCAATGGCCGTGTTATCTCACGTGGTGGCGATGTCAATTGGCCGCCAAGACCATTTGATTTGACACCGTTGGACTTCTTTCTTTGGGGTTATTTGAAAGAAAAGGTGTACGTCGATAAGCCAGCAACAATTCAAGAGCTAAAGGATGAGATAATTCGGCACATTAACGGCATAGAACCTCAATTATGCCTAAGCGTCATCGAAAATTTGGACCATCGGGTGGAGGTGTGCCGCCGAGGTCGCGGCGGCCATTTGGCCGATATTTTGCTCCATACATAATTGAACCATACCATATTATCATAATAAAAAGAATTGACAATAATTTCCTAAATAATTTGTGTTTTATTCAAAATCAACATCGGCCCTTAAAGTTTAACCACCCTTTACTTCTTACTCCAAAAACCGCCATATCGCTTCCTTTGTTGACATATTTGCACATGTACATGATTCCACCGAATTGCAATACTCGGTATTGAGGTGTGCTTTATACATACGTTTTCGAGAGTAACGCGGTGAATACTGTACAACCCAAAGATTATCGACTTCAACATCATTTTTTCAACACTTTTAAGGTGATGGATTTGCCTTCATTTATATCTTGGACGGTCTTTTGGATATTATTACGTGCATTTCCGAGTAAGCCACATTGGCCAAAAATTATGTTTTTGGTGACGACTTCAAATGAGTCTGACCTTTTCCATCAACCAAATCAAAATGTGTGCATGTGACAATCTTCCATCATCCAACAGTGTGTCTTTCTATTAAAAAAAAATCCAATTTTGTTTGAATACACGTGCGGAACTATCCGATGACAAATCCGTTAACAAAAGTTATTATATTTCATCCCACGTAGGGTTGCATGTGAATGTTATAAACGAATCGGATGGCCATACGCAAGAACATATGTCATTGCAACGGTTTCCCTGTAAATGTTGCCTGTAGTATGACCATTTTCTCCAATACATTGAGATTCGCATTGCCATCATTAACAACTGTATCGTTTCCTCATCTTCTTATTGGCAAAATAAAATCGGATATTGCAATCCGTCGTATGAATGATGAGCTTCTGAGACTCGCTGAACATCACTATTTCTGTGATGAAGAGTTATATAACGCAAGTTAAATTCTTTGCCAACTATATCGATCGCCACTTTATCAAATGTTGGTGTATTGTACTGTTTATCGCGTTGGCCGACAGGTGTTTTGTTCAAGGGCAGTTCTAAATAATCGAATTAATTGATCGACTACATTGATCGAATTGTTCATTGAGTTTTCCCATGAAATAAATTTGAAGAAATTTCTAACCTTTGTTCGGCAGTGGTCCTAGGTTTAAATCAACGTGCAGCTTCCTTCTCGATCGTGCAATACGTATTCAGGCGGTTTCCAGTATTCCTTCTCGTCGATCGACTGTTTTAGACGAATAGGATTTAAACGGTTTAGAAAAATGACATTTTGGAGATATTTTTAGGGACCGCCTAGATGAGGGGGCCGACTCCTTAATAAATATTAAGAAAATCTGCTCATTTTGGTATAAATTCCCTACGCAAAGTTTGAACCAGATTGTATGAATGGTGTATAAACTTAGAGGGGCTTATTACATCTGGGTTGTAGCATTTTGGTTAGTCCTCTTTACAATTTCATTATATTTTTAGTCGATCCAGTCTGGATCTAGTAAATTAAGTGGTTTATGGTTCGCAGCCGTCTTACTGGGTTTGAGTCATCTAACAGATAACCCTTTTCTAAACTCGTTCCCGTGAAAACATTAGAAAAAATTACACTTTAAAAAAATTTGTACTGGAGCCATTAGACCCTGCGGTCCAACCCTTTCATATCGTATGGTTGGTACTGGATATGCAACTTATACATGAAAATAATTTCATGGCGATCGGATGAGCGACTGCAACGCCCTTCCAGAACAAACAGATATTTCTGGGAAAAAATTGTATTGGAGCACCTAGACCAGGAGGGCGACCCCTTCAAAAATATTACGAAAACCTGCTCATTTGATATAAAATTTCTATGCAAAATTAGAATCCGATTAGATGCATGCTGTGGAAACTTATAAGAAGAGTCTCCACTCTACGACCCAAGGGATGGACCCCTCAGATTCGAGCATTCCACAAATTTCATACAACCCCTATCTTAAACTTATTCCCGTGTAAAATTAAAGAAAAAATTGATATTGTAGAAAACATTTGTATCGTTGCCCCTAGACCGCGGGGGGCCGCTCTGACCAAATTGAAATCTGACATATAGAAACATTCATTTTATATGTATAGAAGAAAGAAAACTATTGAGTCGCGCCCTAATTATCTTATATAGGGTTTCCCAATAGGAATGATATGATTTTTAAATGACGTTTCGGCCATTTGTAATATGTCATGATCTGTCATTTTTTGTTTCATTGTATTCAGTAATGTTTACAATTTCATCATGGTGAGATATACGCAAGAACAACGTTTACAAATTATTCAGTTTTAAGAAAAGAGATTTTTAAGAAAATCATCTTCTCCGATGAGGCTCACTTTCATCTGAGTGGTGCGGTAAATAAACAAAACTGTCGACGCTGGTGAGAAGAAAATGCACAAATTATTCATGAAAAACCATTACATTCATTGTCAATTTACAGTTTGGTGTGGTTTTTGGTCTGGTGGAATCATCGGTCCGTATTTTTTTCGAAATGAAGCTGGTAACACCATTACTGTCAATGGAGATCAGTATAGATCGATGATAACCAACTTTTTATGGCCAAAATTGGAAGAAGTTGATCTTGACAACGTTTGGTTCCAACAAGACGGGGCTACGTGCCACACAGCAAGTGCAACAATTTTTTTTAAAGTAATCATATCACTTTTATTGGAAAACCCTATACAACGTGAGTTTTTTTAATAAATGCCATTTATAAGATTTTATCTCGGAAAAAATCTTATAAATGGTGCGGCAAGTTCGTTTTAAAAATGTCGGTGCAAAACGGATTGGATCGCTGGCTGTATGAGCAGTAGCATCGTGCTGTTGAAACCAAATATAGGCCGAGTCTTTCTCTCTCTCTCTCTCTCTCTCTCTCTGCCGAGATGAATACGTTTTCAATATTTAAGCGTACATCGACTCATTTCGTTCACATTAAAGCTCTAAGCGGTGAAATAAACGCTAGTTCAATAAAAAACCCAAGAGATGCCGCACCCTATATAGAAGAAAATTTCTTATAATGAAAATTATTCAGTGTGGACAAAGTCGTTTAATGGTGGTCTTGAATGATCTTAAATGACCTCCCTTTGGGAGGTATGGAGGAGAGTTAGTTTTTTAAAATAAGAATTTATATACTTTTGAGTGCACGTTTTGATTATGTAGTTAAAAATAAATAAATAAATATGTTAGCAAAAATTGATCTGCAAAACAGTTTTCTTTAAGTTGCAACAGACGGCTTCATTGTATCGACAAATAAATGTAAATAAAGTCAATTCTTCTTTTCGGAGTTTTATCTGTGGTATTATTTCTAGGATTTCCCCATTGCAATATGTACGAATATTATTATCTGTACCATGTCAAATGTATACTGTTCGCAAAACATCCGGACACTACATTTTTCATAGTTTGTTTACCGGATTGTTTACCGAAAAGGGGATATTGGTATATTTTCTCCTTGCTTACAATGAAAATCAACAATAAATATAAGCGGTCGGTTGCGGTCTTCTAATATAGTGTATTTCCTCCATGCAATGTACTCCTTAGGTTTCACTTTCCATTCATCCCGCAGAGCTGATTGGGTTGCGAGCAACTCGATCAATTCCCACCGCATATAAGTATTGACAATGTTTGCAATGTGTGGTACGGCTTTGTCATGCATTACTCTAAATTTCTGTCCAATAAATGGGCCATATGGAACCAAGTAATCCTGTAGACAGTCCACGATGTTCCATTAGGCAGTTATGGTGACGCCGCGTAGAAACACAAGATCCGTACGGACGGATCTGGTACTCTTGGGGATATGGCACATTGCGTATATCGCCTTTATTAGGACCACCCGGTGACTACACGTTTGTTAGGGTAGACTACAATGGCAGATATATGGGGAGTTCCATGTCACCGGACAATTTGTGATCGACAAACCATGCGTGTAATATATCAACAATAAAAAATATATTAGAAAAACTCAGAATTGGCCAAGCTAACAATCATCATTACCCAAAAGGAAACACACTGCTTCATATTAATGTATTAAATAATTATTCAAAAGTAAATCTTACATATTTGTTAATAAAAAAATGAATTAAAATTTAGTGTACATATTAATATTTAACGATTAAGAAAACAAAAAAGATTGGGGTGAAATAGCGACTTTCATACGCCGATTCATTTATAAGAATTATTATTTTGTAGTAAAAAAAAATCAAACGAAAAACTTACAATTTATCTGCCTCCTGTAGGTCAGTTGAACGGAGTAGCTAAAAGGAATGTTTTATTAACACCTCGCAGCGTTTATCACTATTTCGACTATTCTTACTAAATCACTTTGTACATATTATGTAAGTTAGGCTAACACTACAATATGAGAATTTATAAATTTAAATGAAACGAATTTAGGATTTAAATGTACATGCAAATTACACGACCACATATGCCAAAAAAACAGAACTTTCAAATTTATAAACCGCTGATGGCGGCAGTACCGAAAGTATATATGACGTCACTTTGACGAATTATTTCACAATAGTACATATAATAACGTTATATTCCCAGCGTTCGAATCTACTAGTTGGTGCTGCTAAGTCCTTCGGGCGTCAGCATGTATACGTCACACAATAAATTATGAGGCGCCTAAACCCAATCGTTGGTATTTCAAATATACTGTCGAGTAGTATTCGTTTTGTTTGCAAGACCGTAATTGAACTTAAATATTAAATTTTCTAAACACAGAAGGATAGAGAAAGAGTTTTTTTCAGTTGCAGATAAATAGACATTTTTATCTGAATGTAATTGCATATTTACCGGTTAATATAAGATTATCCGCGAATGGTACAACCTGAAGACGGTTACGTAATTCGCAACTAGCGCTGCGCTTACTGACTGTAAAAAATCGATACCACCGACAAAAAATATTGTTTGCGAACTAATTATATACTTACACATTTCACTAACATTAGTTCTTAGCTTTTTAATAATAACTTTAAGCTTTAGGTTAAGCTTTCCTATCAAGAACTAATTCTAATCTACTAATCACAATTCACGAGAAGTGTCTTGAGATGAAGCCTCAAAATAACTAATCAATTTTGTCATTGCAAATAAAAATTGAATTTTTGTTCTTAAAACAAAAAATATTTTCGGAAGTAATTGTGTAAAAATAACAATCATTAAGAACGCAAAGAGAGCAAGCAGTCAGTATACCTATTGTATTAGCTCACTTAATGTAATACTAATATTTTATATGCACAATACACCGAATAATTAGTAATGTTGGTGACAAGAAGAAAGGTTGTAGTGCATTCACACCCAACCCGTAATTTGAGTGTATTATACAATCTTGCAAATTAAATATTAGGTTAGAGCAAAATTCATAAACATTTCCATTAACACAGGTTTCATTTATTTCAAACAATATCTAACTCTTCCATCCGGAACACTCTCCGGATCTCCACCATACTCTTTCACGTCTGTCCGGTGATCGCTGAGTGAAACTTGATTCATTCCGCGAACTTCCAGTCGTCCGTAGTCCAACCGCCGTGATTACGGGCAAAAGTCAAATGGTTTATTCGATGGGCTGGGAGAAGCTCTGGCCTTGTAGCAGGCCTGTTCGCGATGCTCTGCTGACAGAAATATTTACACCAATTTCACCACGTACCTGTTTAAATCGACCAGCGATGGTTCTAGTTATTTGGAAACGATGTCGCAATACCATTGATACCATAAACTGATCGTCCCGATCGTTTGTTGCTAGCATGAATGCTACTTTTAACGTTTAAAACCAATTGATTGATGCTCATCTATTTAGAAACGTAACAATCCAAATTTTGAATATTTTTCAAAAGATTAAATTAAATTAGTTTAAAATAAAAAATACGGTTTCTGTTACCTATTTTTCGGTTATGTTCTGTTTAATACGACAGTGCCTTTAAACAATGCGCCATTGCTCTAGAAAAATATTTATGAAGAAATTTAAGTGTCCGGAAATTTTCCACGATCACTGCAGTAAAACAGTTTCCAAAGTGTGTTGAATTGGCCGTTAGAGTACATTTAAAATAAAACGAGTATGCTCGTGCTATCAAGGCTGGCACAACCTTCCAGTATAATCGAGTATAATCGTGATCGGCAGCGAATTTGTTGTGCAATGCTGACATATGCAACTTTTAAATTTTGTAGATAATTAGAAAACAGAACTCTCCCGCAGTGAAGATTATTTAAACAACTTAAAAATGTCAATACAACTACTTTCATTAAATTGCAACAAATTATATTTTAACACTTTCAATTACATATATAGTTAATTATTATAAATTAATAATAATTCGATAAGCGTAATTAGTTGTTGATTTGCGGAAAATAATATTTTTGTGTTTTTTGTATCATTCTTGAAATATTATGACAACAGTGAAATTTTAATTTATACACAAAAATATGTTATAATTGTATTTTTATTGTTAATAATTTTAATTACCCAAAATATTTTCGCTTGTTATACAACATTATTGTCACTATGTAGCTATTAATACGATATTATGAAGTTGATTTATTTGTATATGCCTTTGTTATATTGTTAATATTACTGAGCTATTAATATGAATTGTTTAGCATATTTTGAACCCGGTATACATCATTATTATTAAAACTAAAATTGTTTTGAGTCAACGTTGTTTGCCCAGACAGTTATTAAAATCATAAATATGTAATACAATAGGTATGTTGCATAGCAATTTCATTTTCAGGTTTGAACCAGAAATTCTATTCTTTTCGTTTGCCGTTTGTGAGCGCTTATATTCAGGAAATTTAAAATATTGTCTTCCTCTATATAAATGTCGAGTGTGTTACAAGATTGTATCCAGTCATAAACAACAATGATGAAGAGTAGTTTTTTTCAAAACAAGTTTTCCTTTCAACGAGTCCACAATACAATAGAAACGATTATAATAAATCCTTAAAAGAATAACGTCTTTTCGATATGAGTATAATAGACGATAAATTATTACAGACTACATCAAAATAATCTTAAATTAATGATTCCCTTACAGAAATAACGTTTTGTCCTTTACTCGATGATTTGAGGAAATAACAAAAGCTTCACAAACATTGTAAATGTAACAGGTGCTTTTATTGTATTTTACAATCCTCTAATGCGCTATAAAACATTTAAATGCGAATTAATTAATATTTAATTAGTCAAGTATCATTTAAATCCATTAATTAACCAATTTCATTTTGTTTCGTATTTTTCTGCGTTGTAATACACGAATTATCACAAACTACGTTAAACACTTGTTCAGCACTATACTCGTAAATATAAAATATTCATGTGATAAAAGAGATTTTGGTTTGTTTTGCTTGTGCAAAGCGTTTTCTGTACATATCCAACACCAAATATAGTTTTTTTTATCTACATTTTATCTATTCATCCAAACGAAAATAAATCCATAGGAAATATAAAAGCACAATGTGAATGGAATTTATATTTTTCTAAGAATCGAGAAGACGACGAGAATACGAAAATTTATGATGTCATCAACAGAATAATAGGAGATTATGGATAACAAATTGCATATTTCTTGACTTGAAGTTTTCTCTACCTCTGTGTCTTTAAGTTTTTAAAGTTGTGTGTTTTTCATGCTTATTGTCTCCGGAAGTGAGAAAAACAATTTTAATTATAGTTGAAATGAATAAGATTATCCTGGAAAAAATGTTTATAGTTTTTTTTTGTTATAATGGGTAAAGCAATTTTATCTAAAGCTCAGGGTGATGATAAATAATTAAATTTAAATTGTTTTAATGATTTTTTTTTATTATAAACATTAAATTTTACCTGTATATTCATTTATTGATGGATGAACGTAACAGGTTGTCGTTGATCCCAACTTGTTAAAATAAATTTTAGTGAAATATAATCGTCTCTATATAATAGACTAGGTGCAAGCTCAACTGTCTACTCGGCACTAGCACGTATGAATGTGTTCAAAGCTGTTTTTAACAATAAGTTCATTTTAAATTGTTTCTTTTCTGCTTTTATTCGGAATAATGAATCTGAATCTATCAAACATGTTGTTGCGTTTAAAATATGTTCAAAGTACATTTATTTAGATATCAAACTAAGACGGGGAGGATTCAAACATTCAACAACAGACCAACACTAACTACAATGGCGAAGATTTGATCAAAATCGGTTTGATAGTTTCTGAGATTAGCCCGGACTACCAATCGGCAGACTATACTACTATACCACAAATGGTAAACAATTAAGTGTCGTGGACTCTTTTGTTATTTTCTAGCAGTTACCCGTCAAAAATGGTGGAAGTACCATTAAGACTCAGCTGTAACTTGTTCTTTTCATAATTAAAAACTAACCTGTTATAGAAATACACTGATAATTATTTTTCAATAATGAAAATGCGCTATTAATGTTTCTTGTTAAATTATACTCAAAATCGTTGTTAATTGAACAATATTCATAATTAAATTATAGACGAAATCATAATAATTGTATATTTGTTGTTGTTTTGTCATAAGAGAAATGTTAATAATTTAACAATGTTTCATGTTAACTCGTAGATGAAGTAGGTTTAATTCAACGATGCAGATAATAAAATCATAGGGTAAACTGTTAAATTTATTATAATTTTAGTAGTAAAAACATTAGTGAAACGCGGTAAATTCAAAAAGCTCTTAGTAAAATCATAGTTGACAAATAACAATTGAATAGTAATTATATAAGTCGAAAGTTGTAGTAAATTCATAATTTGTAGTAAAATCATAATTGAAAATATATAATTTTAACAGTAAAGCCAGTATAATATTTCGATGGTAAATCAACATGCTTTCCAGTAAAATCATAGGTAGAGGTTCTATACATATATATAATTGCAGCAACCTTTAATTAAAGTTTCAATAAGATTAATGTTCAATTTTCGAGTGAATTAAATTGCATTTAACGTCAAGCCTTATACATAACTGACTGCTCAACCAATTTCATTTTACAAAATTCAAAATAAAAAACTGTTAATTTTACAATTTTTTGAATTTTATTGTTATAAATTCGAATTTTTCATAGTAATTGTATACAAGTAACATATAAGTACATCTTGCGAATATTTAGTACAAAATGCAATACAAATATTAATTTATTAACAAATGTATCTGGATACTCATTGAAAGTGCTTATCATTTCGTTCAACGGTAAATAAAATAATAAAACGTACAATTGTTCTTTTATTTACAAGAGGATCAAAGAATAACCATTTCCATTGAGATCATCTATATAAGCTAAATTAATCAAAACAAATTCAAATATTTATTTTTAATCTTTCCTATTTTTCAAGAACAGAAATCAAATTTTTTATGTGAACTACTAATTTTCGTGGCATTAAATTCTAAGAAAACAGTTCAAGTGACAAATTTAATATTTTTTTACCAACAAGTTTACATTTCGTTCAGGACTTGATGGAGAGCCATGAGTACGAATGCATTAAACTTCTTGTAATAAACTTACATGTGTTTGTGTTGCTGGACTTTTAAACTATTTCCAGGTTGACCCAACGTTGGATTGTTTGTCGAATTTGCAAGTAATTTCAAATAATAGCATCATTATCCGATCGACCATTTCAACCATATCTCAAGTATTAAAATACGTCAGCATAACGGTTTATACTGAAATAAAACAAGATTATTAAAAAAATTAATAATATCAACGAAATGATATATCAAAATCTTTTTTACCCGATTTATAAATTATAAAATGTACATGCTTTGGATGTTTAAACTTTAGCCACACCAATACAAGTTATGCTTGACTTTTTGTGTTTACAAATTTATTTTTATCTCGGCTCATCTGAAATTGATTCATCGATTCAAAGTTTTCACTTACGTTTGGTGATGTATGCGTTACGTTCTGGATACTGCGTTGATAACTTACGGTGTTCCAAGCCCTCGTTCTTTTGAGGAATGATGATTTTTGAATTTGTTTTGTGTTGTTTCCGGGTTATGTACCCGGTAGTGGTCCTAGGTATTTTTTAGTATAATACAAATTACAAATAAACAATTTTGTTTTAACAAAATGTTTTAAATAATTTAAAAAATCAAAGTACTTTACATATTTAAAAAAATCATCTTGGAATAAAATATTCAGAATCAATGACAAGACCAAAAAGGATCAAAAAATTTCAGATTCAAATGAAAATACATGCAATTGCTACAAAAATATGGTTTTTATTTCTACTAAGCAGTATTATTTTTTAAATAAAATAACTAATATTTTTTCTTACCTCAATACTAGCGTGTGCAACGAGTTGAGGGTTATATGTGTTGTTAATAACAAAATAACGTTTGTATGTCAAATTAGAATAAAACAAACGTTTTGTAATAGAAAATAAAATTTTATAAATAAAAAGAGTACAAAATATGGCGGTGTTTTCTTGTTTTTACCAGCAGCATCGAAATAAAATTATATCCGTTCAATTGCAAAAATTGAGTTACAAACTAAAAAAATGGAGGGATGAATATGATGTGGCCAACACTTGATTTACTTATACCATAAATGTATACATAGATGAGGATCGACTGATCGTCGTAGAGGAAAGACGTGTTTTTGTCTCTCCTTTAAATAAATTATTATTAATATTTTAATTCAAATCAGTTTAGGAATGTGTAGTGTGAGAGTGATGTGCTATTTTTGAGTGAGTTTGTTCTTTAGAAGTTCACCTGTTAATACAGGTGAATTGAGACAGTTATTATGAAAATTACGTTCAACACATATACAATCAGAGAAGTATCTTTTTATTCTAATTTTCATTCTAATTATATAAAAGTTAATTATTTATTATTGTTATTATAACTATTTACATATATGTGAACGGTAATTTATAATCGTATGCATAGAAACTGACATTTCAAGGGAATTCCCTTTGTATATACTTAAGTACATAAAATATTGGAAATTTATCATTTGGGTTTTTATTTAAATTTAATTACATTTTCATAACTTATTTTAATAATTTTCACTTACTTTCAACAATTCTATAAATTGAAATTTTGTCGAAAGTCCTAATTTAAAACAATAAAGTTGTCGGCAAATATAATTCAATTTATTTTTATTATTATTTAAAATTTGTTATTTATTTTTTTTTTTACATACCGGAAGGTCAGGGAAGATTGTGATTGCAACATTCTTGATCAGGGGGTCTATTTAATTACTTACGCTTTGAGCATAAACTCAATACAATCAAATTTGTTAACGATCCAAAGACCTTTTATGGAATTTCTATGGAATGTTGTTTTTCGACGTTCTTTCTGGTTGAATTTAGGTTATGTTATAGTGAAGTTGTGTGAATGTTAGATATAAATTAATCCTGCTTTTAGTTGGATGTATTTAAATATAGGTAGCTGAATGACAATACCGAATCTAAATTTTATTTTTATTATTTTTTATTTTGACATTATTGACGGAATATTTAGGTCATCATATGTATGATAATACTGCCGTGTCATTACGAACGTGAAGTCCCTCGGTTAGATGGTGTTGGATGGGAAGATAGGGCAAAATAAGGTTACAAGCAGTATGTGATGAGATGACCGATTGATGTGAATTAAATAACCTAACCAGTCTAGTAGGACTGATGCCGAATACATATGATGAATATTAGTATCCTTTACCTCAAACATAACTAACTTACGTTAATTAACTAACAAACTCTAATCTAGAGTGTGAATTTAATTGAGACTAACATTCTAATATATTTAAGTAGTTAGAAAATAACTTTGCTGCGGTTCGCCCTAGTCGTTTCTGTGACTAACATCCTTTCCTAACTAACCTTATCTGTTAAGAATGCAGGCAGGGCCTGGGCCCGCATGATGCTGAAATATTATTCGCATTCAGATATAATTTGTTATTTGATTGTTGATATTTCAGGATTATGGTAACGTACCTAGGATCGCCGTTATGGCTGGCCTGTACGCCTCTATCATATCATCATATCATCATATCATACCTCAATACTAGCGTGTGCAACGTTTTTCTGAACAACAGTAATACGTGAATTATTATTTTTATATTATTATTATTTCAAAATTATTATATATTTTTAATTGCACCGATTTAAAAATCGACTGTCTGGAAAGACAAGAATATAAAGGGCACTTTTATATTTTTAACAGAAAAATCATGGCGGCACAACGATGGATAAGGAAAATAATTTTTCACAAATTTGCTAAACTTTTTATTTTTTCGAATATCTATTCAAAACAGTTTTTCAGTAACACTTCACAACAAAATTATACTAATTTCAAAATACTAAATATCAAAATATCGTCTTTAATGACACAACTTGTATTTATTGCGATTTAGTTTAACAATCTTTACACTGTTAATTGAATACTTACTATATACATTGAACAACACGATCGAACTGATTTAAAAAAATAGAACCACTTCAAAACCAATTTTAGAGGCACGATATATTACGAAACAACATAATTTACTATTTAAGCTGTAAATTGATTAATAAATAATGTTGATTTATAGACAAAACGCTATGAAAATAATTTTTCTAATTGTAGTATAGTTAAAACTGTAAATTCATTATTATACCACGTTGAGTTATCGAAAATATAGTATACAATTTACTATTATATTTACGGTTTCAATTTGAAAGATAATCCTTCTCATTCTAAATAGTATAGAAAATGTTTGCTCTTTTACACTCAAGTAAAATGTAACAAATAAAAACTAGAAACAACTGCGCAAAAAAAGTAAATTCTAACAAAGCAAATTAGAAAGAAGTATTCGAATTGTAAAATCGTCTTTCAACTTTCTAGAAATCCAGAATATTTAAAATATTTTTGATTTTACAATAAAAATAGTAAATTCATAAATTAATACGATTGTAATCATCGAAGAAAGCATTTTAAATAAAAAAACAATTAGTTTAACTATTTTAAATTGTTAAATTATAGATATTTCATGTTAAATTTGTTACTAGTTTATAACTACAAATTAACAATTTTCGTTTATAAGTTTACTATTCAACATTTTTCTCAGTGTAATAGTGTTTAACTCACTCGTTTAATAAAAATGTGTTAAACATTTACAAGACACTTTATGAATCACAACCGTTTGCGAATTGTAATTTAACGGCAATAAGTTTCATGAAAAATGTTTGTATGTTGGTGTACAAGAAAAAATGTTTGAATATATTGTCGCAGTCAGCTTTTCTCAGAAATGGTGCACGATGCAAGTATCAATTTATTTTACATTCCAATGTTAATTTCAAAATGAATTGCTTTGAAAATTCTAGCGCATAAACCCTCTTTATATCGACCAAACGGCACAGTGGTTAAAGCTTTGGCGTTTGGATCGGGAGGTACCGGGTTCGAATCCCGATAGGGACAGGATGCAAAAGGGAATTTTCTTCAACAGATTACGATCTGTGATGAAATGGACACAACTATGACCCCTTGTCGGAGTGCAAAACGCATGGGCCAGTATAGACATGGAGCTACGCAATGTGCAGATGGTGATAAAATCGGACGTTATAGCCGTACATCTTCGATTTGGCAGGCAACTGTGTAAGGTAAGGAAGCTTCAGCCCTAGAAAAGATTTCAAAGATTAAATAATAAAAAATAAAAAATATAACCCTATTTATACTAAATATTAGCAAAAACAGAGCAACAACCCTATAGTAAGTAAACTGTCTCTTCGGATCCATTGTAAAAATTTATATTTTTACCAAACTAACAAACTTACTATAAAGATCATTCCTGCAAATTCATTCCTGTTCAAGAACCAATGTTCAATGCAGAATCTAAAGGGTGGTTCAATAATTCTGATAATGATTGTTCATGCGCATGAAATACTTCCTAACTCTATCCTAAATAAAAAAAAATTAGGAATGGTTTAGGAAAAATTTCATGCTCCTGTACACAAGCATGAAATATTTCCTAAAAAAAATCCTAAGTAAAAATTGTGTGTTTTAAAACGAAACTATTTTAAAACGTAAAATAATTAAAAAAATTTGGTATAAATTATTAATCAATAATTAAATAAGTAAATTCAATGTACGTGATAAAATAAAAATATGGTTTAAAGAGTTTTTGCGAATTCATCAGCATACTACTACTACTCTACTGGCAAAGTGATCATCGATCTACTACGTTTTTATGTTAGATCTACCAAAATTCCATATCCATGACGATTTTGAGAATTTTGTCATAGTTGTGGAATGGCCAAACATGGCCCAGAAACATATAACAGCCGCTGTTTCAGTTTTTTCGACTTCAACAGAATAGCAAGCGAGATTTTGCGAGGTGATCATCGATCTCACTATGTTTTTATGTTAGATCTATCAAATGCCCATATCCACGATGATTCATCACCTCGCAAAATCTCGACTGCTATTCCGTTGAAGTCGAAAAAACTCAAACAGCGGCTGTTATATGTTTCTGGGCCATGTTTGGCCATTCCACAACTATGACAAAATTCTGAAAATCGTCGTGGATATGGACATTTGATAGATCTAACATAAAAACATAGTTAGATCGATGATCCCCTCGCAAAATCTCCACTGCTATTCCGTTGAAGTCGAAAAAACTCAAACAGCGGCTGTTATATGCTTCCGGGCCATGTTTGGCCATTCCACAACTATGACAAAATTCTGAAAATCGGCGTGGATATGAGCATTTGATAGATCTAACATAAAAACATAGTGAGATCGATGATCACCTCGCAAAATCTCGACTGCTATTCTGTGGAAGTCGAAAAAACTCAAACAGCGATAGTTATATGCTTCTGGGCCATGTTTGGCCATTCCACAACTATGACAAAATTCTAAAAATCGTCGTGGATATGGGCATTTGATAGATCTAACATAAAAACATAGTGAGATCGATGATCACCTCGTGTATCAGTAATACAAATACACAATTTTTGCTTAGGATTTTTTTAGGAAATATTTCACTCCGGTGATTTTTCTTTAAATACTAGTTGTTATCCGCCAGAGTCGATGGAAGTAATTTTATGAACTCAAGGGATAAAGAATAGTTTTAGAAATTTTGAAAATCAATTTTTACAAAAACTGAGTGAAACTTGGTTTAAAAGAAAAATTTGAATGTACTGTAATTTGATGTTTTTTGATTTTTGAATGAAGTTTGTTTCAAATGTTCGTTTCAAATCAAGTTTTCATCAGTTTTATCCCTTGAGAATGGCGGAATACGTCAGGGTTTTTTTTAAATAAAATTTATAAAATTGTAAATAAACGTGTTAATTTAACAAAATAAAATAATTGCTATTCGTAAATGCAATTGGCATTCTACTGAATCGTGGTGATATCACTGCATTCACCTACCCAGTTTTGTAGCCTGTCATGGGCGATGGGTCGGCGTCGGGATTTCCACTACACCAGAAGGCTTTAGTTGTGCTTATCAAGTTATTGATCATAATCGATGAGAAAATTCCATTTTACATACACGCACACACAAAAGACAATATGGTGGTGTGAACTCAATTTTAACCGAAAAAATTGGCGTAAAACACCGCAATCCTGACATAAATATTGAAATATCCTATAGGATAACATTTTATTGTTATAAATTTATTTACAGTTTTATGGATACTAAAATAAACGTCTTTGTGTGTTTTTCTGGTCGACAAACGTTTTTATTTTTATTATAATTCGCTATATCTATATATTCATATATTTATATGAATGCAGTTTAAATTAAATTCTTGTAAATATTGATATTGATTTCAATATCTCATCAGTTCGAAACCGAGATGCTTACCAAATTTTTGAAATCTCACCACGTAGAATGAAATATATGTAATTCCTTAGGTTTGAGCAGCTCCGCCTTTTTAACACAGCATCCATAGCATTTGATAAAAATGATGTTAGGAATCGTTTGGTCAGGATTGGTCATTGATTTTCGTCGTTTGGTCACTCACTAATAAAATAATAAAAATTTAAAAAAAAAAATCTCGGGTTGCACCTCATTGCAAGAAAATCATGCCGTCTTTATCTTAGGTAATCGTTAGGACAGGATTGGCTAACACATCTTGCCGTTGCTGGTGGGTTTTTTTTATTGCGCAAAACGGAAACAAAATTGTTTTATTTCATTAAAATCAGGTTCGTCGCTTATTTGGGAAATTCATTTTACAAAATTTACAACTTCCACTTAATGTGTAAGACATACTCGTAAAGTTAAAATCAATTCAATTTTTTGGTTGTTCCTAACTTGGTGAAAATTAAATGCAAAACGTTATTTAGAATAAAATGCACGCACTATGGGAAAGCAATATTTTACCAAATCGTTTGGTCATCTGTCATTAAGGATTGATCTCTAGTGGTTTTCGTTTGGTCATCCCTACGTAACGATTTATTGCGAAAATTAAATAAAAACTCATCAATTCCGCACGATTCGAAATGTTCCGATCTGGAAAGATGACCAATAATAATAATTTTATAAATTCAACGGTCAATTTCAACTATCATTGAGGTTTGGTCACTATTGTTGTTTTTGTTTAGTCATATCTATGTACCGATTTATTACAAAGATTTGTTAGAAACTCATCTTTTCTGACGATTCAAAGTGTTCGAATCTGGAAAGTTGACCAATACTAACATTTTTATAAATCCAAGGATTTGAATCGTTTGGTTAACTATCGGTTAGGAATGGTCAGTGGTCACTAGTCGTCTTCGTTTGGCCACTTTTAACTCATCTTTCCACACGAATCCAAGTGTTCGGGTCTGGAGTTTCAATCTGTTGTACTTGTCTATTGAATGTAGATGACAATTTGCACTTTTATTTGAAAACGACAAGTTGTGATCGCTGTTTATGGTGGCACCTATGTAAGATCTAACGCCAAATATGCTGGTGGAATGTCTCTTAAAGGACGTGACGTCATTAATTTGATTTTCCGTTCTTCCCTCATACGATGTCCACGTTACTTTGTGACTTCTCTTATGTGGCAAACCCGTACATGATACACGTTAGTATTTATTGTTACTGATGAGGTGCAAGCCGTCAGGACTGATATGCGATGTATTTTCTGAATGGTAACTTGTGGTCTGACCGCGCATATCCGCATATTGTTAGGCCTGAAGTCGATGATGTGTTGCTTAACGAGAATGAGTTGGTTGAGAAAGTAAGTTTAAATTCTCCTTCTTTCTGAGTCGCTGTAATGGAGAGTGCTGTAAGGTATACCACTTCCAGACTATCGGAGTTCTTGTATTGCGAGTACACCTAATGTATAAATCTTTACGTTCGAAAGGTTTTGGAAATCCCCAGGTCGCAAAAGACTAAGCACGGTCCACGTTACCCTTTTTTCGCCCCGTTTGGAAATAACTGGGTTGTTGTAATTTATTTATTTTATTTATTAGAAAAGTCTACAAATTTGACTTGAGAATATACAAAAACTTAAATACAGTGAAAACATAACATTTACAACAGAATTTCTTATGGATTTGCTCGGTGCTTTTATTCTAAAAGACCTTACCTTCAAGTGAGGTTGTTGAATCGAATTCATCTATTAAGATGTTGCCAATAAACGAACACTTCAAAAGTTTGTCACAAGTGAGTGACACAAATTAATTTCCGGAGGTATGTTAGGTTATTGATGTACGCTTAAAGAACATCAACAGTTGGCGATCTGGAAGTCAACATTGAATGATTTATAACAGAGATAAAACCGGATTAGCGAAAAATTCTGAGATGCGGGCGTAAAACCGCCCGTAGAGTTAAATTTATAGCAAAAAATCGTCTAAGGCGGAACATTATTTCCCAGAACTGAAATTAATTTCATTCTAAATAAAAAATAAAAAACATGGAACGTCAAAAACGAAACGATAGAATATTTCATAGATCAAAATATTCTTGTTCATGCGGTTGTGAAAATAAAAACGAAGTGCTTTTATTAATTTAATTGTTAAATTCATATGGATCTGGTAAATTACGAGTATATAAAAGATGTGTTTTAATGTCATTTTAATATGTATGTAACTTGTCATTTTAATATGTATGTAATTTAATATGTATGTACAATTGTTACTTACTTTGTGTTTTAGAAAATGGAAAAAAATTAATAAAAATTAAAAATTATAAATTTGAATCTCCAATAAAAATATGAGATTATCCAAATGAAAACTATACAAATCAATTGCGGATATATGCCAACATTTCAAATGCTGTAAAAAGATGATGTTTGCAAAAGTATGCATTTGAATACAATGTAATGAATGATTGTATTGAATCCGATTTAATGTCAGAAAAGAGAAGAACCACCTATTATGACACGATAAATTCTGCATTATTTGAATGGTTTTGTTTGGCCAGACCGAAAAACATACCTATATCAGGGCCCATTCGTCAAGAAATGGCAATTAAAATTGCAACAAAATTATCATTTATCGAATTTAAAGCGTCAAACGGCTGGTTGCGGTGCTTTCGAAAACGTTATGCAATATCTTTCAATACATGTTCTGGTGAAGCAAATGACGACAATTCAAAAAAGGTCACAGAATGTATTACAGAATTTTTATTTTACAGAATTTTACCGAATAAGCCCTTACAAATAACAACAGAAAAGTGTTCCGTGTGACGGAAAAACGTATAAAAGTTGAAAACCCCGCTGCTTTAAAAATCTTGACAAATCCGGATTACGAGCAAAGTTTTTGAAAATTATTTAGTGGATTTAAACTTTGGAACGGAAAAGAAAAATAGCTACATTTACCTCTTTTTCGATAACGCTACGTGAAACCCACAAATATTTTCATCGACCATTAAATTAATATATTTTCCGCCAAATACGACCTCGGTATTGCAGCATTGGATAACGGTGTCATACAAGCACTTAAAGTGATTTATCGGAAATTTATGTTAAAAACCAGTCTGTTTAAAATTTATTCTAGGCATCGGATGTAACTAAATCATAATGCACATTTTTGAAGCCTTTAATGGCGTTAAGAAAGAAACTATCGAAAAATGTTTCACGAACTGTGGATTTTCTAATTTTAATGCAATCGATAAACCAAATATTCCAGATATTGAAAACGAGGGTGTAATCGTAGTTTAAAGTCTGATAATTGATCTTTGTGGGAATGATGACTGCAATGCAATGACTGAAAAGCATTACTAAATTTAGATGACATAATCAATCAAATAAATCCTGATTCTGCCAATAACAGTGATTCTAACGATGATTATTCAGAGGAAGGAGCTTCTGGAAATGTCTTTGTTGATGTCGCTAAAATAATTTGCACTTACTGTGGGCGAAAATGATCTGTATCAAAAGTCGAAGATGTCGAGATAAAATTAATTAATAATGCCACTTTGAACCAGAAGTCTATGATGATACAATCGACATTGAATGAATCCCTAAGCAAATAAAATCTAAGGTGCAAGTATACTCATTCGATAGCTCAAGAGTTATTGTAACCTATTTTACAAAATGTGATTGTCAAGTTCCTAATTCTTCAGTACCTACTTTTATGAATTATTCTTATGACAAGAAAAAATGTATTTATTATTTTAATTAACAAATTAATTTTCATTTTTATTGATTAATAAAAATAAAATCAATTTTTTATTGATTAATAAAAATAAAGTAAGATAAAATTTAAAAAAAATATTTTTTAATCCTAGTACTCGGAACGTAGACAACCTGAGACCCGGAATTCGGACAATTTTGATGGTACCTTGGAATTCCGCCTTTAAGGATGTTTACTGTATAATGTATACAAATACATTGCGCCAAAAAAAACGGAACAGAGTTTTTTTTTCGGGAAAACACCCATATTTGAACGCTCGTTTCTTGGTTAAGTAACACCTTTCAAAAATATAATTTTGGATCTAATTATAGGCATTTTTGTCTTCTTTACGATACTGCAATCCGTTTTATTTTATTTTTTTATGGCTTTTTTGAGTAAAATAAAAATTGTTCGAAAGAAAAAAAATATGCTGCTGTTGGAGACTGTAAAGGAACTTTCTCGATATTTTATTCCCAAATTTAAATTAGCCATTTGATAGAGAAACCTTGAAATTGATGCTGTGGAAATTTATGTACAGCGATTCTTTGTCGATTTACCAGCGAGAAACGTATCAAAAATCGTATAAACGTTAATACATTTTTTTATCTTGCAAACTAAGCAGTCTACGATATATTTTTAAGTTTCTTTAAATTTTACTTCATTTTATGAAAAAACAATAATTTAATTTATCGCATAGTTATTTGAAGATTCAAGCGAGATGAATCGAAAAGAACAATTACTCGTTCGCGCTACAAATATTGTGGTTTTAGTTGAAGCCGGTGTAACTTATCGTGAAATTGGGCGAGTCTGTGATATTAGTGTGTCTGTTGTGAACCGAACTTGGCATCGATATTTGAAAACAGGCAGTGTGAGTCGGCGTGAAGGATCTGGTCGACCAATAAAAACTACACCAAGAGAAGATCGAAAAATAGGGCAAGTAGTGCTCAACAAATTAAAAGTAATGTACCAATTCAATCGGTTGAAAGCTTATCGGCTAAGATCACGTTGACCTGTTACAGTTCCGTATCTGACTAATAATAATCGTCGTCAGTATGTCTGGTGTGGATTTTTTTATGCATGATAATGCCCGGTTTTACACAAATCTAAACACAAGCCAATTACTGCGACAGCATCGCATTAATTTAATAAACCATCGTCGGCGAAGTCTAGATTTTAACCCTATAGAGCACTTCTCGGAAATGTTACAACGGTGTGAAAGAAAACGGCAAAGACAACCAACAAATTTGCAAGAACTCCGAGGTGCTTTACAAGAAGAATGGCAAAAAATAACCAAGCAAAAAAGACACAATGTTTTTAAGATGCCGCGGCGTATTTATGAAGTAATGCGGGCTAGAGGAGGTTATACTGGATATTGAAAATTCCATTTTGTTGGTAGATTTTAGTTTTATTATGTTTGAATAAAGTTTAAAAGGATTATTGTTGCAATATACCTTTTGAAATAAATCACGTTTTTTACTGTAAAAACGTATTTTCTTCTTGATCTTGAACCACCAAAATTACGCCTGAGATGCTTGTCTTATTTTTTGGTTACATTTCTCACTAAAACTTCAATAACTCGACAAGGAGTCGTGGTACAGAAATGTCCACAGCATCATTTTCAAGATTTCTAAATTCTCTGTAAAATGGATAACGGGATTCGTCTACAGACTCAAGCAGCAGCATATTTTTTAGGCAATTTTTATTTTACTCAAAAAAGTCATAAAAAACAAAATAAAATAAAACAGATTCCAGTATCGAAAAGAAGGCAAAATTTTCTTCAATTAGAAGCAAAATTATATTTTTGAATGGTGTTATTTCACCAAGACACAAGCGTTCAAATCTCGCTATCTGGCTATGTATTTGCATCCATCACGGGATATGTTTTTAACATTTGTTTATACTGTACGGGTTATCATATATCTTTTCAATATCTAGTAAGAGCATTTGGTACGATGACAAATATACTACACATACTCGTATAATCTATAAATTGGAAACATAGGAGTAATTGATTAAAACTGGAAACGAACAAGAAAAATATCAGCATCACATCTGAAACAATAAAATAACAAATAATGTATTTGTAAAGGAATTGGAAGTCAATCACGAGCTATTTTTCAATTTATTTTATTCATTTGCAGTGTACACTACGGTATAGTGCAGTACTACAATTACAATTGTAGAAAATTTAACCCAGTGTTAAATAAAATGGAATTGTTTATAAAACACTATTTGATATACTAGCAGAACTAGCAGAATATATTTATATAGCGTCTGCCAATCGTTAGCCCAAAACAAATAAACTTCAGACGATGATACATCAGTAGATTATTATTTCGATTGTATATCTGATTTTATAAACTACTGCTGTAAATTTTCGTTTGCTTTATCACTTTATCATGCGCTCGTCAAAACTATAAAATTATATTTTTTGATTTTGACTAGATGAACTTTTTATACAATTTGAAGCAAACTACTACATATTTTGAGCTTTTGTTATCTCTCTGTAGATAACACAACTTACAGTATATAAGCAACTATTTTTAATGAACGAAAACTGACATTGATTGATGAAATATTTCCGGTAGTCCCAGTTGGATATGTTTGTGTACGTATATTTGGAAAAATCATCATTGAAAATTCACATGTTACTCGCAAGTAATGTTAGTTTGGAAAAAATGCTGTATGTTCTTACTGTTGATAGATAGTCGTTTAGCTTTTTAGGTTAAATTTAAAATGTAATTAAATGTTTCATGAGATAATCACAAATTTTGGTTTTAATTAATTTTTGATTGATGTCCCGGTCATTTTAAACGATTCTAAATTTTTTGAAAGTTTCATTTGAAATTATTGTCTGGTTCAGTTATCATTTTCTTTTCTTTCTTTCTTTCTTTTAATGATTACGGTCGCCTAATTTAAAAGTTTCAACATATTCAAATATGTTTTGTAATTTTGGGTTATTTGAAAAACATTACAGGGGACAAGCATTCGAAGCTTGAGTTGTATGATAAAACATCTAAACTTTGCTAAGAAAATGTTATAAAGGTTTTACTTTCAATTATAGTAATCATAAAAATTTTGGACCTCGAAGTGGTTTTTAAAAAAATCTTTGTTTGACGGTTTATCTGATAGTGATAGTGGTGAAACTTCATGAAAAACGCTTAGTTTCATAAATTGTTAATTCCCGGTGATTTTTGGCTGAAAATGGTTGATCGGAAATGACAGCTTTCATAGAAACTTTTCCGTTTCTTGCAAATATTTTGTTTTGTTCTGAATTGACGATATTGTTAAGTAATTTCAACTTTATACAAATAATGTTCAAGATTTTACAAATCAAATTTAAATTGTTGCTCTTGGAGGATTTCAGCTGTTATAAGAAGATTATAATTCTTAGCTTGGTTAAATTTAGCTGTCTTTTGAATGATATTTAAAGCCTTTTCACGCCTTTTGACATTATTTTTGTGGTGATCCTAAGGGTACTTGGTCAGAGAACAACTAATAAAGAAATATGAACGACAAGAACCGTTACCATTATTAATGAATTTGTAACTAAACTTTATTGGGTTCACATAACTAAAACAGCTAGCTTATTATAGGCCACTCAATCATATGATTGATACTATAATTACCTTTTAAATTTTGAAATAATGGGTTCTGAAAATCTTTAGCAGTGGGAAAGAACAAGACTGTGGTCTTCAACGAACAAATTTTCAATGGTGCAATAGCCTTAAAAATACGAAGAAGTCCTTAAGTCATTAACATATTTTTTAACAATTTTGAAGTCATAACAGAAAAAGGCTGGCCGAAAGCTTCAACCAGCCAATTTAAAATGGATAAAACTGCACATCTAAAGCGATTAAAAGCATAAAGACCTCTATAAAGAAAAACGGTTGGAATTGGTAAAATTCATGTAATATGAAAATCATTGTGACACGGAGTTGACGATAAAAAGTTTTCCTACCATCAATATTTGACCACCACAAAACAGAATTGGTCTTTAATGGCAAAATCGAGAGACAACTTTTAATTTCTGCCAAAAACTGATGAATCCAATCAAGTTACGATTGCAGTCTTCTAATAACAGTTCAAATCCTCCAAGAGCAATAATTTTAATTAGATTTGTAAAAGCTTGAATTTGAATGGTAAAATTAGTGAAATTTGAAATACAAAAAAAAGAACTTGCTTTGTTAGTTTAGTAAGTTACGTTAAAATTGAAAGTAATTTCGAAAAACGTGAATTTGCTTTACACACAATTTAATTTATTTTATAAAATTTTGAACATTTTTTTGAATAAAGCGGGAAATGCATTGTAACATCGTGATTTTGAAATGAAAAACCTATATCATTTATGAGAAAAACGACTATGAACTAAGCGATTCTAAATTAAATTTGCAATTGAGGTCCAGATTCGTTTTCCAAAACTTACGTGGAATTTACGATTTTTGACAGTTAAAATTAGAATGTGTGCCAAAAGAGTAATATTTTAGTGGTGTGTTGTAGTTTTTTGTGTGAGCAAAAACGAAAGCCGCCGCACCAACGTGGTCGAGTAAATGTGTCAACAGATATACATGCACGCACAAGATGGAAACAACATGACGAACTAACAAAAACATTTTCAAAGAAATACAAAGAAGATGAATAGCGAGCAAATAATTTGCTAGTCGAAAACTTGGCTACTGAATCAATTTTATCAGGCAAATTTTAATTTTATTTTTTTTTTATTTCTGCACAAACACAGTGAATTTTTGTTGTAA
This sequence comes from Nephrotoma guestfalica, assembly GCA_963691935.1. Taxonomy (NCBI): domain Eukaryota; kingdom Metazoa; phylum Arthropoda; class Insecta; order Diptera; family Tipulidae; genus Nephrotoma; species Nephrotoma guestfalica. The sequence continues at coordinate 130,747,607 of OY829914.1, read as the reverse complement.
AATATAGTACAGAAATTATGAAAAATTTTGGCCTCGAGAAGTTAAAAAAAAGTATTTTCTAAAAAATTTCAGTGTGTTGTGTATGGGCTGTCTTTGGTGCCGTGCAAACTAAGGGCCTAACCCCGCTAGTCGAGTCGTTTCAAATGACTCATTTACTATATGAAACCAAAGTCGGTTGTTTTGTCAAAAATATCGAATATGTATAATATACTTGTCACTTCATACGAGAAAAGGTGTATTTTATGCCTTTTCTAGTATTCTCAAAATTTCACTCGACTCAAAATTACAGTTTTTAATACTTTATTTTGCCGCAACCCACTTATTGGCATGCAACACTGGCTTATTTTCCATTTATATAGTCACTTTGAAATGACAAACGACTCTACTAGCGGAATAAGCCGCTAAATGTTGTTGATTCTCTGCAGCCCAGATGGATTGACTGATCGCGGTGAAACTTCAGACTTACACCCAAATTCCCATAGTCGTATCACGTCATTTCACGTGATTATAGTCACGTCGTCTACATTCCCCTTATTCCCACAGTCGTATCTTACAACTATAGTCACTTCATGTCACAATTTTTTCAAGTGTCAAAAATATTTGTTGTGAAATCTGTCAAAATAAAATAGCATTTATATTTCTTTTTGAATGAAATCGTGTCTAAATGAGTTGACACTTGAGTTGACTTCAAGAATGTGAATTTTCGTGTGACGTAACACGATGATTGTCACCTCACATGAAGTGACACCACTATGAGAATTGGGCTGATAAGATTTTTTCATATATTAGGAGTTACCAGTGATTTTTGATCGAAATCGGTCCTTCGAAAGTGGCTTTTTCGTTTTTTCAAAATATTTTTGAAAGTATATCATTTACAAGAAACACGAATATCAACTAAATTATTCTAAATTAAATTTAGCACAATACCTGACCATATCAGTTTTCCAAAATTTAAGCGGAAATTATATTTTTTGACAAAAAACTATTTTTCAATAAAAATTCGGCCCTGTACGGAAATGGTTAACTTCTTGGATAACACATTAATTTATTTGTAGATGCATACAAGTACAAATTATATTTTAGTAAATATTTATTCGAGATAGAAAGTTTTCATGATGTCAGTACCTAATTTTGATTTATCAACGACGGATTGAAATCTGTTGTGCCACCCTTTCACATTATTTTGTATGAGGAAACTGGAACTTGGCGTCGTCACCCATGCACCAGAAATCTCGTGAATACTTCAGTTTCGGAGGTTTACTTTTTTAGGGTTCTGACTAAAAATATAATTATTTGCCAACAATTTGCAAAATTTTTAGCATATTTACATAAAGTGCTATTTAGTGCAACATTATATTTTGTAGTCTCTTCCTGTCTTACAAATACTAAACTTTTCCGCATTCGGATTTGTAAATAAAACTTGTCTGATTCCGTACTTCACTTGCACTTCTTGCCATAGAACCTCCAAAATGGAATAGACTCGCTTTGAATTGAACTGCTGGCCTTTTAAAAGTCTGATATTATTATTTTCGGGTTTCAGTAAGTAACTTTAATTTTACTCGACATTAAATAGAATATAAGAGGAACGATTCCATTGTCAATTTTGCTGTGTAAAGATAATAATTTAAAATCATTGATGCAATGCTGAATGTTCCATCTATCAACCAAAATTTGGCCTCTCCTAATATTTAAGGGTAGATTTGTTCCAATTATTATATTCCCTTCACAATCAAAAGATTTATCTGAAAGAATAGCCAAATCTGTGTCCAAATATATCCAAGTTTCTGGAATAATAAAATTATCCTGCGAGTTAATTGTTTCCTTGACTGCAGAAGCTCAGATACAATGTATTTTTTGCCTTTGGGCATTATTTGTAGGCAGAAAAACTCTACATTCTGAATGACAGTTAATCACGCTGTTTCTTATGATTTGTGCTGGATGCACGCCAGGATTTTGTACGCCTGCTTCTTTTATTGCTGTGTTCATATCAATTATTTTTTTATGTATTAATGGGTTGTGGTTGTGACATAGTTAGCAGACTCTAAAATTTGTACAACACGCCCTTTACCATATTTGTTTTTTGTGAATATGATGTAAAGTAAACAATAAGCATGTCACCTGCCTTGTTGGATTTTGATACGGAAATATTCATCTTTTGTATTTTTTTTTTAAATTTTCGGGGTACAGCTTGTTTAATTTTTAAGTTGTACCATAATAACAAGATAGCAAAAATGACAATGAGTTTATCCAGCGGGTCGCAGAATAATCACAATTTGGAGTTGTGGTGCTGCTGTCCAGCGGAATCAAAATAAAGTTAAGGCGGGACCATCGAAAATTAATTAATGAGAAATAATCTTTTAAAGTTGTGATTTCATCGACCAAATGCAGATAAGAAATATGATATGGATTTTGACACGAAGAAGGTGGATATTATACTGGAAATTTTTATAGAGTTCGCATGATGTTATAAATGAGCTTTCAGCTCAAAATGCGGCGCAACTTCTAATCAAAATTTTAATAAAATGTATAATCAAATAAAGAAATGAAAGAAATGAAGTATGAAGAAGAAACACATTTCTCGAAACACACGAATATTCAATTGTTTTTTTTCAAAACCACCAAGTCTAGGGTTGAGAGACTAGACTTGAGTTACTACGTTCATTTCTTAGAATTTTTTTTTTTTTTTAACAACTTTATTGATATGGCTACTACAATCTTAAACATTATTAATTCATTAGTAAGGTTGACAGTAGTACTTATGAGATAAGCATAAACTTGTGTGGGTCTGCTGGACCAGTGTCCAGTTCCCTTGGTTTATAATTTTCATACGGTTAGCTCATGTGGTTTGATTCGTTTGAGCCGCCTTACTTCGTTTGTACTGTCCAGTAGTTGTACGGTCTCAAGATTGGTGTGGGTAAGAAGTCTCTTCTCATGTTTTATGGCACATTCGCGGATAACGTCGTCTATCAATTGTATTTCTAAATCATTGTGGATTTCTTTGTTAGTCACAAATCGGTAGGCGTTGGTGAGCATTCGAAGAAATTTATTTTGGCTTCGTTGTATAATGTCTCTATTGGATTTATGTGTACAACCCCATAGCTGCGCACCATACATCCATATTGGTTTGATAGTCTGATATACCAGTCTTTTGCAATACAGGTTCATTTTGGAATGATGTCCAATTAACCAGTACATTTGACGTTGTTTCAATCGTATCTGTTCAGCTTTTTGTCTCACGTGATGTTTCCAGTTGAGCCTGGAAACTAAATGTAGACCAAGGTATTTTGCCGATTCAGCCTGCGACACTTGCACTCCATTGAGGTGTATATGAAGAGTGTTATTTTTATGTCGGAGCGTAAATGTCACATATGTTGATTTGAGCTCATTCAGTGCGATTTTCCAGTCAATTGTCCATTTAGTAACGTTGTCCATTGCTCGTTGAAGATTTTCCACTGCTCTTGGTTGAGATTCGTCTACTGACATAATTACAGTGTCGTCAGCGAACGTGCCGATGAATGTTTTATTCGTTGTAGGTATGTCCGCAGTATAAAGAAGGTAGAGGAGGGGACCCAGTACGCTTCCCTGCGGAACTCCCGCAATCGCTGGATAAAAGTCAGAACATGTTTCTTCATGAATGACTCTGAATTGGCGATCAGAGAGGTATGATTCAAGCAGCTGGCAATAGTTTTGTGGTAGAATTTTGCTCATTTTGAATGTCAATCCCTCATGCCAAACCCTATCGAACGCCTGGGATACATCCAGAAATACGGCGGGCCAATATTTCTTTTCTTCTAACGCTTGCTCTATTACCGCAGTTATTCGATGGACTTGATCTATGGTGGAGTGGTTATTCCTGAATCCAAATTGGAAATCAGGAACGTTTACCATTGGCTTTAGACGTTTTAGTAGCAGTTTCTCGAACAGCTTTGATAAGGTCGGAAGCAGTGAGATTGGTCTGTATGATGTTACTTCTTCATCTGGTTTCATACTTCAATCTCATACAGGCATTAAATAAGTATGTGATCAAGATGATTGCTCTACGTGGAAGTTCCTTGAATAGACCCGGTGATATTTCATCAATTCCTGGTGCTTTTTTATGATTAAGATTTTTGTCGATTTCTTTAGCAATTTCCATTGGCGTGACCCTTTTAAAGTCCTGATTTGGTTGATAAACAGGTGTTACATCAATGTTGGATTGAATGTCATGGGGTTGGAACACTGCTGCTAGGTGTTGAGCAAAGAGTTCCGCTTTTTCTTTGTCTTGTCGAACCCAACTGCCTTGAGCATTCCTTGAGGTGGTACTCGAACTACAGGTCGTTTAAATCTTCTGGTTGCTTTCCATAACGAGTAGTCTTTATCCATTTCTGGACCTAGCCCGCTTAAGTAGTTATCGAGGCAATTCTGTTTGAAATTTTTGATTAGTCTATTGACTTTGTTACTTATTCGATTAAAAGTTGTCTTGTCAGCGGGATTTCTGGTGAGGTGCCATATTCTCCTCGCCCTTCTTCTTGCCTTGATTTGTTCCTTGATTTCAGCCGGGTATTTGACTTCAATCTCCGCTTTGTCCTTTGATTCAGGAGTAGCTAGTCTGGCCATTCGAGTGCATTCAATAAAATTGTTTGTTTGTTGTTCCAATTCTTCATTGCTTTTAATACTAACTTTTAATCCAACCAGCTCTTCCAATTTTTCTCTGAAGATGTCCCAATCCGTGAATCTATTAGTAAGGTTTTGCTTTTTCTGTTTCTTTATTACTGTAGTGCTTACTGACAAGGAATGTGGTCAGATGTTAGGTCGTTAATTCCTTCGACTCTAGTGTAACTTAGAGGAATACCTTTTATGATGAAGAAATCTAGTAGATCTGGTATTTTTCCTGCATCCGTTGGCCAATACGTTGGCCCCCCTGGGGACAGATATTCGCATTTGTTTTCATGAATGGCATTGAACAAGGTGTTACCTTTCCCAGGAGAAATAAGCCTGGAACCCCAAGCTGTATGTTTTATATTGTAGTCCCCTCCAATAATAAATCTTGGACCGAGCTTATTGAAGACGTTATTAAATTGTAACTTCGTTGGTGTACGCCGTGGAGGACAGTACGCTGCTGCAATATTTAGATCTGCGCCATTATATTGGATTGAGAGAACAGTTGCTTGCAAATAGTTTTCACGAATATCCTCTTGTCGATTGTGTTTGACATTATTTTTGATTAGTACAGCTGAACCACCTCTAGCTCTTTCACTAGGATGGGTTGTCCAGTAGGAATTAAAACCCCTTATTCTGATAAAGCTTTTGTTGGAGAAGTGCGTCTCAGAAATCAGCGCAATATCAATGTTGTTTGTATGGAGAAATATTTCCAGTTCGTGGGCTCCTTGGTTGAGCCCATTAGCGTTCCAAGCTACAATGCGTAGGAACGAGTTAACCATTTGTGAGTATGCTGACTTTTTTGCTTGGTGGATAGATATAGGTTTCCAGTTTTGCCACCCTCTCTGCTAGATGACCAAGTGACAGTTGAATTTGGCTAAGCATTTTAATAATTTCAGTGTTATTTGACTCGTTGGCGATTTGCGCATACGATAATCCAACTGTGGATGGTGTGATTGTTGTTTGTGGTTAAGCAACTTTGGTTTGTAATCGCTGCAATGCGCTTGTTCTATTATTCTGTTGACTTTTAATTTTATTCTGATGTACACGGCGTCCTTTATAATTTGCAGTATGCCCTTGTTGTTGACAAAGAGCACAAGAAGGCGCGATATCTGGTGTTTTCTTGCATTTTGTCGTGTGGTGATTTTCCGCGCATTTAACGCATTTGGATTGACGATAGCAAAAGCTCTTCTTGGTATGTCCAAGTTGTTGACAATTCGTACATTGTGGAATTCCCCTTGTCTTGTTAGGTGGCTCAATTTTAACTATACAGTACGCAACTTTCTTGATATTGTATACTTCTTTATTGTTGTCTTTTTGTTTTAAGTCGATGTAAAACAATGGAAAGTGTTTCCTGACTTTTACACCATCAATTGTGACCATTTTGTATATGTTGGTAATACCTGCAACTTCATGTCCCATTTTTTCTAAGTCTGCTTTAATTTCATCGTGACTAATAGAAGAAGGTAAGCCTCTGATAACCACTCTATAGGCCTTTTCACTCTTCAGCTGGTAGGTGTGATATTGAAAATTTCTAGTTGGTTGCTAGATTCATTTTTTAATTCTTCCAGTAATTTTTTGACATTTCTGTAATCATTTTCATTTTGAAAGGTAATTCTAGTGTCACTATTTGAGAGCGCCTTAAAATTAGTTGATTCACTAGTGGTTTTTATTATTTTTTGTCGAAAAAGTTCGAAATTGTTGATATTGCTCACATTAATGGGTGGAGGCAGTGGTATTTTTGGGTTTTTCTGTTCAGTGTTACTGTTCACACTTTGTGTATTATTTTTTGGGGGAGTTTTCGTTTTTGTGCGCCTACGTTTCTTAGGATTTCTGTTATTAGCTCTGGAAAGTTCTTCTTCAAGTTCTTCCTCATCTGTGAAATAATCCTCTATACTCAGAGCATTAAATCTATTATTCTATTGAGAGACTGGAAATTGCTGCAGCAACCAGTTGGAATTATTTGAATGATGTTGACTTGTTGATGGCTGAATATGGTTGACAGGCAGGTTGTTAGCTCGTGCTGAATTCTCAGCTTTACTATTTTTAGCCTTTTCTTTTAGTGTAGAGTTTTCTCTCTTAAGTTCAGCAACTTCATTGCTCAGCTGCGCGATTAGTTTCTCCATTTTCTGAAACTTGGATAACAGATCCTCGCTGTTTATAATGTTTGCACTCGGTATTTGTAATGAAGTTCCTTTTTCAGTAGAGACCGCGTCTTTTGCAGTTACTGTGGACGCAGTCGCTGTTGGCACAGTTGTCTTTAATTGTAGTGTACGTCTACTTACATTTGGAGGCGGTGATCTCAACATTTTCATGCTCTTAGGAAAGTTGTTCCCTTTATTTTCCAAGGGTTGGTTCCCCCCAGAATCTATGGTACTAGAATACGAAGAGTATATGGAGCGGCCCGGTTGATTTGATGCTTCTATAGACGCATCCGTCTCGTTTCGTAATAGTATTAGGCTATTATTTTCATCATTATTTTTCATCATACATTTTTATTTTATTCCCACGAGTAGCACGAGAAATTAATGGTCGCCTATGACAGAGCTCTGCGTTATCATAGGAAGGCTATTGGTTTAAACCGAATGACGCCAAATTCGGAGTTCACATACTAACGACTAAGCACCCTCTTAGCCACGCAGCCATCGGCGTATGTAGTACCACCTTAGCTTTGGTGTGCTATTTTTTGGTCCGCCCCGAGTATTTAATTTCCCCGGTACCTACCATATCTGGCAAGCATTCCCCTATCCGCCACCCGGGGAGGCGCCTGATGGGGTAATAGCAAACCACACACAGGTCTTAGAATTTGACTATATTTTTATTTTTATAGTTTGGGCGCAAAAAACTATATATCGTGATACGATCGTCGATCGCCTATAGAATAAAAGAATGTAACTTGAAGATGTGAATTGATTCCATGGCAGGCAGAAGCATCATAGCATAACTTCCTTAATAGTCATACGGGCAATATTTCATAAAACGTTAGGTTTTACTAAACAATTATTATAGATTGTTCACTTGATGGCGATAAGCCTTTTGCTTTATAGAGAAATATTACTCTTTTCGTAAGAAGGACCCCTGATATTGCCAAATGCTCCTATACACTGCCAGAAAATGTTGGTGGCCCCGATCTTGACGTGTATGGTCTAGATAATTATTCCTGAGGCCTTGTTATTCTAATTAACGCCTATGAATTTCACATGATCGGTTTTGATTAACAAATCCCTAACAAGTGGCGCGAATGGTGATTACTATATTGGGTCTAAATATTAACCTCTTTCTAAAACAGCAGACTTCAATAATAGTTAAGGATAAGATAAAATATTTTAGTATTTATTTGAAACTGTTAAAAAGTGGTCATGAGCATTGTTTTGAGAGCAAACAATACCTAACTGTTGCAGATTAGCCAAAGGAATTCCACATAACCAAAAGCCATAATACGAAGGAAGGACACCCCGGCCAATTCTTTGTCGGTAAATGCAACGTCATCCATTTCACAGACGGCGATTCGGTATTTTCACATATAATCGTTCCAATTAATAATCGAGAGATCAACCAAAGTTGGTATGTTGATTATTATTCTCGCAATATCCAGGGAAGCTTTTACAATAAACTATGTTATTTAATGTAGAGAGATCTTAAAACTTGTTACTGCTCACTAGGACCGTTTCATAAAATTGGTTAGTTCTGTAATAAAGAGCAGATTCCAGATAGGGCAAGTGGTTATAGTAGTTGTTTAATAAATCTGCCAACAATCAATCACATTTAACCGTTTAGGCACAGGAGAGAGCTGAAGCAGATATTCCTTGATCAAGAGTTAACTGTGCTTGGCCAAAAGCATTGGGCTTTTCCATTTCAAAGTGAGCAGAATCCATATAAAAAAAACTAGTAGAACATTCACTTTAGAATGCAAAAAAAGTGCTGTTGACAAACAAATAATTAAAGGTCCAGTCAGTATAGGCAGCTCTTCTTGATTTAAAGCTAGCAGATCCCTAATTGAAAATTGGACCAACACCAAATTTAGAACTCGGAACATGAACTAGCGTCATCTGAATTTTTATAGGTTCTCTGAAGACTAATCAAGAGCATTGGGTTTCTCGGTTTTTCCCCTGCTACAGCAGAGAAACCCAAACATGAAATCGGCTCGATAGCGCTCAAATTTTGATTTTCAATTTGGATTATACTGAATTTAAATAAGGTAGCCCAACGTTTTGTTAGGAAATATTGGAGTCCAAAACAAAATTGTTTGTATTTGAATAGATCCTGTTTTGAGTTCTAAAGTAGCTTGTCGCCCCTTTTTCGAATAGGCTTCCGCTAGCGTACACAAAACAACCCAATGTGTTGCCAAAAGGAAGTGAAGCCTAAATTTTATAATAAGGCAGTTGGTTAGCCTATCGGGACATTAATTATTCATATATATTTATATATATATGAATAATTAATGTCCCGAGATCGATTCGAGCCAAAAATGTGTTTTGGATCGTTTAATTAGGCCATAATGATCCTTTAATTATTTATATGTCATTAGCTCTTATTTTGAGTTCTAAATTTGATTTTCGACATGTTTTTCAATTTGAGTTCTGCTAAAACCAGTGAAATAAAAAAAAAAACATTAGTTTAGAATTTAATTGGCCTAAAAATGATTATTAAATTTCCGTATAGTTCCATTTTTTTATATGGGTTCTGCTAAGTTCTTCTAATGCTATATCAGATTAGTTGGATTGTTTAGTTCGAATGGATGGAGCCTAAAATTAATCTGCTGGGTACTTTAGGGATGTAGATATTGAGTGAGTTGAAAGTTGCTTTTCCAAGGGTAAGTACAAATATAAACAACAACATTCTGTCGTCGCTCTATAAACGACAAGAGTCACAAATATCTGATGCCTTACTACTTAATTCGATGACGATTTTCCACAGTTGTCATTCGCCTATATAGGCGACGAAAGAAATATATATGACTGATATTTTGATACTGATTCCTTGTGTTTCTTTTATGTATATTTTCTTCTATTCTTCTAATATTTCTAAGGTCCGATATTCGTTTTATATTCGTAAAGCTTTAAACCCAGAATCGGCTCCATTATTTTCTATACTTTTGTCCTTTGTTGTCACATATATTATAGGCGAAAGAAAGCCGTCGAAATCGTGATCGAACTGCATAGTAAGGCCCCAGTTATATCCTCACTATTGAATAAACAGTTTACTGGCAGCACAGCTGTAGTGTGTTGCCACAAAAAACCAAAGTGAGAGGACAATTTCCGATATTCTAAACAAATGTGAGGATTGTTAAAACTGCCGAAATCAATCTTTCATTTACGATGAGTAAGCAAACATGCCTAAAAGCGATGTCACAAACACATCATCAGACGATTCGTGCATTAATTTGTTTTGCCTCGCCACATGTAAGAAAAATGCAGACGATTTTTACAATAACAATTCTTTATATTTTGTTTTGAAGTATTAAAAATCAACGAAGTGAGGTTAGAAACACAACAGATAAAAAAATCGCTAACATTTTTTGGGTGAGTTCGGAATTCGTTTTTAGATTTTTGTCGTTCGTTCACATGTAAAATTATACGATTCAAAACAAAAATCGTTTCTAGAAACGGTTAAATAGATTATTTTTCAAATAAAATCACTAAATAATAGCAAATTTATTATTTTGGCCACTCATTTGAGATATTTTACATATTATCTCACTAATTTAAGTCAAACATATGCTGTAATTAATTTATAAATGCCAAATCTGTTTTTAGAACCCGTCCGTAGTAGATATGTGTATGTGGCACCGTTTTAAGGTTGGAATCGAACAATATTTGCAACAATATGAAAAAGCAATTAACGGATCCTACACTTTCTTGATTGGATGGGTATTGGAACTGGCTTTAGAATGAAAGTGCTATACTAAATACAATGTATACCGATATGGAATTATATTGTCGCCTGTTAGTTATTGCACTGAATCATGGAATGTGAGCTTCTAAATGAATTTTTTTTTTCAAATGGAGATTAGCTCCACAGATTATTGTTGTCATATACTCGTGATAACTAAAGCTGATAGCCCAACTTACACTTATTGGTATACTGGTTAGATTAAAATTGTTATTTATTGTTATACTTCCCGCCGCTAAAGCTTGAAAGTTCTTGACTTATTTAAAGTTCATTCCACAAATATATTTCATCATCTTCATATCATAAACCTTTTCGTAGGAAATAAATCAAATCAGTTCGCAGCAGGTAATATCATTAATTTAAATTTAATTTATGCGTCGATGTTATTTTGCTGTATACACCTGTACTGTATTCACATAATTTGACCCTCTCGAGCATTTTACTTATCTATTTCATATTGCAAACGTATAAATTGTAATTTTCTGTATAAATACGCGGCACCGCTATTTATGTAATTTCAATGTTTTTGCAAAGTCAATTAAACAATTGACAATGAAGTTGAGTGTGATACCCCCGGTGTGATGTAATCATCATTAAATAGAAAATTGTTTAAGAAAAATTTATGTTTCTTAAGTGTTAAGATGCTTTACGGAATATCTTAGTTTATGGCATTTAGTATTACGAGTATATAGGGAAATATTGCTCACCCTCTCAAGAAATAAGCGGACGAAGCAAGTATTGAGAATATTAAATAGCCTGGTGACGTTAATTAAAATACAGTTATGGTAAAACAGAAAGTGAATCATTATCGCGTGTGATTTTGCGTCGATCACAGTTTGATGACACCACGCCGACAAGAACATCACGTTCCATAAATTATTTTGAATTTGAATATTTTTTTTAAACCAAAATACGTGTGGAACATAGCCAATAATATCGGCCAATGTCACCTAATATCGACCTTGCCGTATTATTTTTATACGTTGTCATAAGAACCTTTATTGAATAATAATTAATTTGTGTAATCGCATATTATTTGTTTGATATGATTTTATTTGGGGTTGAGTATAAAAACCGACGATTATTTAATAACTACTATCAGTTCACCATTAGTTATCAAATAAATTGGATTATAAACAAAAATTAACAAGAAAATGAATACATTTGGATTTATTGTACTATTGGCTGTGATTGGTACGATTGTAGCAGAGGCACCTTTACGATTCCGTCAAAATTCACGAAGGTTATCCGCCAGACAGGAAGAAGCCCCCTACCAGGCTTCAGGATGGAAGCCAGCCGGAGCACGATTGGAATTACCGTCCGAAGTAACAACCACCGATTATCCCACAACTACGACTGAATTAAATGAAGAAGCCACGACTGAACAAAGTGGACCATATCAATATTCTGGGTGGGCACCAGCAGGTGCACGATTAGAATTATCCGTTAACGTTGGACAGCCCTCAGAACAGCAACCCAGCCAAGTTTATGGTGCACCGCAACAAGTGTATGGAGCACCTGCCCAACAATATGGACCACCACAAGAAACTGATCAAAACTCTGCAGAACTACCAGAAGAGGCATCCGGTGATGGATCAGAAAATCGTTCGTCCACCGACAATCCAGACGCTGAAGAATTAGAAGTAAACGAGGAAGGTCAAGAGAGCAAATATAAAAATGAAAATCAAGCAAACGAACTAGAACAACTTGAACCAGTAGATGTTGCTGCTCCCGTTCAACCCGGCCAAGGTGCGTATTTCATTCAACTAGCCGATGGATCACTTCAACGTATTGTGTATTTGCAGCCTGAGCAAATCATCCAATCAGCTCCACAAATCGCACAACCTGTTAAATTAATCAATCCAATCGTTGTACCACAATACGTGCAATACAATGCTCAATATCAAACCGGCTGGTAAATCGTAATTCCTCAACATTGTGTTCGTGATAAGAATTTATATTAAGACATACAAATTAATCATTTTCATACCGACATACGAGTATTGTACGTACTTTCACTGATTGTTAAATTATTTCATAATTTTTATGTTGTGTTGTTTTTATTATTTCAAATTTATTTTAATTAGTTTTCGGCTTTATGATTATTTTATAAAAATATTTTTTTTTATTTAGAAAATAATAAAAAAAATTATTTTGAAAACACAAAAAATGTTTCGAGTTTTTATTATTTTTATGAATTTTAATTAATCATTTTTCATTTACCAAAAAAATCGGATGGTTGTTTTGGTTAATTGTTTTGTGTTTATTTGTTAATACTCGTATTTTTTGACTTTTTGATTTATGGCGAATGTACGCAAGTAGCAATAACAAGTTACTAAATAATTTAGGCAATACACAGAGTTATAATGTCTGGCCACGTTTGGCTATTTATTTGATAATTTATTTAGGCGTCTGTGATTGAATTGATTGTTTACCAATTGCTCCTTAACCATTACACATGGCACAATGGTTAAAGCTGTATAGCATTTGGATCGGCATCAACTGATTTAATTTGTATATTTTGTCAATAGATACAATTATAACCTTCTTCGGAATATCGAACTCATGGCGACCCAAAGTCAAAGATATTACTTCAGTGGCACTATGAGAATGAACGGGCGAACGGTAAATCAAATTTGAGCACATCCTTGTGTGCAATACGAAGTGCAATGGGAAGTGTTTTCGGTCAGCTTTTGTTCATTTCGATATTAATTCAGCAAGCTTCGTGAACTGCGAGTCCTAACCATAGGCAGTAGACCAAAGAGTGGCAAAGTAATAAAAACTTTAAAATTCCACAAACATTTTTTTTTGAAAATATTTCAATGGTTCTCCTTCGAAGAAAATTTAGTAGAAGTTGTCAAGTTAACGTAAATATGTGGACGAAGTTGTGATTTTTGATTAATATATTTTAGGAACGGGCCTGAAAATATTCATGGTCTCAACTATTCAATTAACGCTGCATCCACGTGTAGACCCGTTCAATTAATGACAAATGTATGTTCTTGGTGATTTTAAACAGTTGCTGGATTCAAATTCTAACTTCTACACCCTACACTTAAGGTTCCAGGGAATTGTGTTTGACTAATGGTGATCATTGCAAATGTGGTACATGATAATTGGTTATGATGCTGGAACCCACTAAATAAATTCCGAATTTATTATTTGTTTTTGGCAATAACAACATGTGTTTGGCATTCCACATTCTATTACATTTAGGAATATATGATAAGTTGAGACTATCACGATGCCACCTAATTTTATCTATACTTAGTGTGAACATCTCCTCACCGGCCTCTTAAACATATGCCTACCCGGTATTGGCCAATGTTGGCAACAACGAAAGCGACCTTTGAAGTATGAATTTCGTTTAAAAATATCAACAAATCAGACTCTGAGGATAAGATAATCGTCATAGTTCGATCGTTTGTTGATATTTTTTAACGAAATTCGTCGAGAAAAGGACGGAGGATCTTTCATCCTATGTACCAGTTAGTGGACCAGTCTTAGTTTGAGAAATGGGAATTGGAAACATAGTTCATATGAAAGCAAGTAGTATTTTTTTTTTACAAAATTTTGTAGAAAATAAATTTCCAGCCAATTTGAGTGTGCGACATTTTAATAAAAAACAATTTATCGAAAAGTAATTCACTGGAAATCAGATCACCGAAAACGTCAATTCCTCTTCTTCAGTGACCTTCACTGAAAACGACAATTCAGCTAAATCGATATTCAACCGAAAATATTTCAAACTTTTCACGTATTGTTAAAGCAAATAATTTTACATAATAGAAATCATTTCGAAAATTTGAAATACATTTCCGAACAATTTTTGAACGCCTTTTAAAGAAACAGCCAAATTTTGTTATCAAAATCGAAATGTTTCTTTCGCAATTTAATCGCTAATAATAATTCACTGAAAACGGCAATTAACCGAAAGTAAAAATACACCGAAAATATGTAAAATGGGTAGTTTCTAAACTACCTCTAATTCTAAAATGATGTTTGAAAGATGTTTTGGAATGGCTAGTAGGGATGGAACAAGGCCATCTCTTAACCGAATCGCAAGTTCTGGAATGTTACAAACTGGGGTTTATCTAACCGAATACACGAGATATTACTTTCGTGAAAAATATAAATCGTTCAATCGATAGAATGTACTCGTACACCTCGCTATAAGTTTTCTCCAAATCCCCAATAATTGGTACGACCATTAAAAGTGATAGTTTTCAGTTACAATATTGTGGCAAAGTCGAGAAGGATTTTACTTCTATTCAATTTCCCCAAACACTTCTAATAATGGAAGTTTTATTAATGTACTCTAATCAAGTGCTCACTTAAGCAAATAAAATCTGATAGAACAGTTTTTAACTTCTGTCGAACACCACAACAATGAATTAAACTCATTTCGGCAATACATTTTAAAATTTCATTCTCATCAACTTCATTGGTAAAGAAATGGGCGACGAAAGCGACGGATGCACACTGCGCGTTCCAAACCCCTCCCCACACTTGCCTCCAGAGAGAGCCAAAATAATTACTGAAAGAGTTTAATAAGCGAAATTTTTATTTTCAGTACTTTTATGTTGTTGTGGTGTTCTTCAAAATATTTTTTTCGGTATTTTTAGTTTTCTTCGTTTTCCGAATTTAAAATTTCTTTTTGTAATACGATTCCTTCGGTGAACTGTCGTTTTTAATAAACGAAAAATATTTCGTATGATGATCGAGCATATTATAGAGAGGAAGGCTCGTCCAAATTGCGCAAGATAAAAATGGGTCTAGACAAGCAGGGGGTAAACTTGAATTTGATATCCAAAAGGTAGAACTATAGCATAGTTCCACAGAAACTGGCTTTCGTTTCCGAAAGTAAGCAGCGATTTAGTATTTTATACTAGGTAGGATTGGTGTTTTATAAAGTCGATTTATTTCTTGATGTTCCAAGAATTTTCGATTTGATTTACTTACTCTCAAACTAAGTCGTCTCGCGGTTTGGTCCAGCGGTAAACAGTATCCGTGATACCATTTCGTCTTGAGCCAAAAAGTACGATTCGTCCCTAAATCTAAGAATTTGGTCGCATTTCGATATTGTTATACTCGTTTTCCAGATTACATACTCAAGCATCAGATTAAACAGCATATCCACGAGTGCATCTTTTTGTCAAGCGCGTCCTGTTATCTTGAACGAGGCGATTACTTCAATGGCAGTTCTACAAAGAGATCCTGCTGTAGGAAGTTTCTCTAGTATTAGATATATGAGCAAGGACAATAAGTTCTTGCGCTAGTGCTATCAAATATGATTATTTTTTATTCATGTCGAATTGATGTATGTTCTGAAGTTGATAAGTGGTTGATTTTCATCGAGATAATTGCGTCGGACAGTTACAAAAAACTGTGAAGCCTTGTTTAACAGGTTGACGCTGCGATAATTTCCACAAACCAGACGACCCTACAAGCTAAATTCCAAAAGATTACAAAAGTAGACCCCAGGATTGCTATTGGATATGGAACAACAATCTCTGATTGCGAACCTGATATAATATCAGCCACATTGGTTTTCAATTCTCAGTTTCCGTTTCCGAATATAGTGGATGTGGATCTAGGATGGAAATTTTCAGTTAAATTTGTGGCGTTGCTAAATCAGTCTCGTGAGCAGGGATGGGCGAGGTAGATTACGCAATGTAATATACGCGGTTGTTATAATCTATTACGTAGATTACATAGCGATTTTTCACGTTGCTGAAGTCGACAATGTAGACAACGCCGACAACCGAGGAAATGAAATTACTTTATTTTCTCTTTATTTACATTAGCCTTTCTGATAAAGTTGCTGTCTAGCTATTAGGTAATTATCTAGTTGTCCTAACTAGGGGCCCAATCATTTTACATTCTGATACTAAATCGCTTACATTATTCGTTAGTATATGAACCTATATTGATAACACCACGTTATGGGTAAACAAGTTCTATGTGCCTTCGATTAGTTTAATATTAATCCCCTTTCGCTAAAGGGTCAGGCGACATTTGCGAAAAAATCACAATAAAGTGCGTATTTCATAAAAAATGTAATATTTAATTGTAGGAATAGGACACATGCAGCGTCAATTCAAAATGGCGAAAATCCGCAATATTAACCACCCTTTTTTTATTATCTTTGCAATCGGTTCTTGGGCCGAGGCTCTCTCAAGTCTTTCGCGATTCGCTTTTCCCGTCCTTACTTTTACGCCGTTGCCAGCCAATTCGAAGACGTACAGGTATAGGTCCGATTTTTGTTTCCGTTTCGAGCTTATATATACTTGATTACTTTTGACAGAAAAGTGCTAAAATTTGGTGAGCAGCTTTAACAGCGGGAATTTGAGGGCTAATATTTTAGAGAGGTGAATTCTATATTAAGACGCATTTGATTTAAGAATTGCCATTAAATAAATCACTCCAAGCTAAACCGCCCAGAGTTTCCAAAGTTTCCAAAGTGATCTATAATTTCTTAGAACTTACTTAACAGCACTTACTTTCCAGTGCTAAGTTTCAGGATTAGTAATAAAAATTACTGAGAATTCGATATGCTCTTTAACACGATGCAATAAGGTGATTTAATTATCAAACGAGTAATGCGAGGCTACAGCAGCACATACATCCATTTAAAAGATTGCAGTAATTCCTCAAGTAAAATAAAGTGTTACGATTGACGTTGTTTCAGAAGCATTCACCAGTTAAAATTTCACTGCTTGCTAAACAAGAAACGGACGATCGTTAAATACTACTTTCAAAATGATGTAGTTAACTGTGTATGGTTTACATTGACATAAACCCCGTAGAATCCAATTCACTTTAAATTACGATAGATTGTTGTACAGAAACTCATTAATTAAAATTGCGAGTACTGTAAATTGGGAAATAGCATTTATTTTGATCGGCGTCCCATCTGGCTTAAATTAATTTTTTGCCTTGCAAATCCCTTGTACAGTTGCTGACATATTAGTGGAGTAGGTAAAGGTGCAGAAAGTACTTTCAGGCTGGCTTCAGTACTATGTTCCTAAAAAATTCAGTAGTTTTGATTTCCTGCCAATATTATCCCTGATAAATATACATTAAGAAATAATTTGGTCTACGCGCCATCTCTCATCAAATAATCTTATTTATCGCGATGGAAGATTCCTCTTTTTTAATCACATGGAGCAATGTTGATATTTTCTGATGTTCAGAAACAACATTGTTTAAAAAACTTTTTTAAAAGACGATCTGTAATGAACACATCCCAACAACGGCGTCCGAGAAACGACGAACAAGTTAGGACGGGAAAAGCCGATCCGCGAAAGAATTGGGAGTGCCTTGGCCTCAGAACCGATTAAAAAGTAATATAAAACAAAATAAAAACTGGGATTATAAAATATTTAGTGTGTGAGTGTGTTGCAACATGTTCGTATTTTAAAATTTCGTCCCGACTTTGAAAACGAATCTATTTGTGCTATGTAATTGTACTTGGCGCCAATAGATTCGTTCTCAAAGTTCTCACTCCACATCGCATCACACCGACTAATTTGATAACATTTCAAAAGAGGTGATTTGAGTTTGATTTGCTCCATTCTCAAAATATCCTTTCTCTAATGAAACATTCTTCTTTCCCAAAAATAAAACGATTCCACCACAAATAAGTACATGCCATTCTTGTAGACCAGACAGCCAAACATTTAATTCCGTAAACTTTATTCTTCTTATTTTAGTTCGGAATACATCGGTATTGATTTACATCGGTGTTGAAGTATTGAGAACTCCATCGATGTTGAAATATTGAGAGTGGTCTGGTCATATCAGTAAGTATGTTAATCAGTATGTTAATTTTACGTGTGTCTTTACCATCATTTTTCTTAAGTTGACCACCTCCGTAAGTTGTCTAGGGAACTCTTTTTGTGATCAACTTAGACAGGCTTTACTGTATAATTTACAGTGTTATTAATTTGCATTTGCATATGTAGATCATTCAATGACTACAGACGTGACTTACAAGTAGTTGTCGACTTGTTTAAAATGAGTCGACGTTGTCGACGAGTAGTCAACGTTATCGGGAGAGTTTTCGATGTGATTACGTAAAAATTAGTAGATGACGTGTAAACGCCCATCTCTGCCCGCGAGTTACATTCGCATGAAAACTGTTTGTGTTGCAATTTGTAGCAAAGTTTCTTTCCTCGCACGGAAGCATTACATTTTTGAACTTCTTTTGTTCCGAGGTACCCATTCAGCCCAAATCATTTGTTGTTTTCGACGCTTTTTCAGTGCTGCTCGTTAAACCACTCATGACGATGCTTACTCGTTGGTAGTTTCCGATTACGGTTTAAAGTAGAGCTTCCGACTATTCCTGTACGTTAAATGGCCGGTTGTCGCCGGTTTTAGTATGCTGGAAAAGTGACGTTTTGAGTTCGTGACGTGGCGATTTGATGTTCCGTCATTCCATCATTGGAATCCACTTTGATTTACTGATTCATTTGTGAGGAGAAAATTGACTTGCAACAACTAAATTATACATCATGTGCCTAATCAATCAACAGCAATAATTTAATGTGCTGGTCTTGTTGTATACTCACTAACTCACACGAAAAAATAGGTACAGACTATTTTTTTTTTTTTACATGTCTAACATGAAATTGAATTGACATAAAATAGACAGTGTATGAAGGAAGGCAAATGTGAGAATTTTACAAAGCGCTTCAAACCTACTAGATTTTCATATTTTGTGTTTTGTTACTCCTAATTGTTCCTCTCAAGCATCCAATATAAAATGAAAATAATTTTACTTAAACATAGAAGCGTGCCGCACTTAAGTTTTGCATGGATAGGCAAGTGCTGTTTGTGTTTTGTTTGAAAAATTCAGTGTGTGAAGCGGCTAATTGTCGACTTTGTCTTGTGTCGATTTTCAATGTGTATTGAGACTTATACCCCTGTGCCCTCGCGGAAAAATTTATTACTACGAACAAGAGTTTAGTCAGGCGTTTCTATGAATTTTCTAAGAGTGGTGGTCTTGGAAAGTGAAATATTATTTGTATATTGCATTAAAACATAAAAACAATAAATTTATTTACAATTAATATTAAAATTATCAATATCAAAATGAAAAAGTAATTTAAACTGGCCTCGTTTAAACTCTGCCACTTAATATTTTTTTGTGTTCAACGAAGGAACAGACTCCCCTTAAGTACAATCTAGCTCGGCATTTATATTGGTTGAACTGACACCTTTCGTATTAAAGTATTGACATAACGATGATAAATTTTTGCATGTTTACAAATCCACTGAGAGCGTTTACTGTTGATGGTTGCCAAACAAGTACTACACATCGTTGTTGGTACTTTCAACCATAGTAACTTTTTTCATTCAGCATCTGCCATCTATAAGTCAATTCGAGTACATCAGGGACTACCCTCATAATTTAGTGTAACGGGGTAGTAATAACATACCGATTGTCCTACATTATTGTAGATATCAACCAGATTTTAATTCTCACTTTATTCGAGAAATCGGAGCTCCAAATTTCAAATACATATTCAAGTTTATTTATGTGAAATCTAAATTCTGCATAAAATCGAATTTATTCATTGGTCATTATATCAACGATTTATTATTATGTATAATAAAGGATTATAACGCCCACAGACAATAAATTCACCATGTTTATATTTTCATTTCATTTATAAATTGCTACACAGTATCATGACCATTTTCAACTTTAATGAGCTTTAAAAGTTGCCCAAAAGCGCAGTGATGTATCCCTACTTGTTGTATTTGAATGTACGAGTATTATCGATATTGTCCAGAGAAGTATAAAAATTGGCAACAGAGAGGATAAACTCGCATATAATAAAATTTTCGACCATTTTTATTTTGCTTGTTATTATGCCTCATCGTTTGATTTCATTTTATTCGAAAAGGAAATTAAATAATATCAAAACCATAAAAAAGAGGAAATAAGACAAGGACACCCAAAAAACATGAACATTTTCCAAAAGGATATTGTTGCTCCTCGTATTACATTATTTGTTTATTTGATAAGTAGAAGAACATTGTACCAGTACAACCAACCGTATTGGGGATGGGTGGCACAACACAATATGATAATTTTGTCAACAACAAAAATTTTGAGAAAAAAATTTGAAATAAAATTTTCCATTCTGAGCAAACAAGAGACGAATAACGACAAAAATCTTGTATACATTTGATATTTTAACACCCAATCGACTAGGAAATAATAACAAAGGGGGGAAATGCGGTACTTGTTGTTTTTTAAAATTTGTTAAATAAATAAAATTATTAAAATTTTATGACAATCAAAAATCGCTTTTGGGAAATCAAACATAACTACTACTGTATTCTTCCAACGTTTTAGTCCTTTTTCCTCACCAGGAAGATGAAAATATTTTGATTTAATTTCATCAAGTGGAAATTATATTCGGCTAGCAATTCTTTTAAAATTTATTGATATTCTAAATTTTGATATGAATAGGTAAAGTAATTTCTTAAAGTTCTAGCTGATATCTTTACAGCTGAATTGCAAATTATACCTTTTTTACAGCACGTCTTCTTATCCGTATGAATATTTTTATACCGAGGTTCACTCAACTCGTCTTCCGATGATAATACGAACACACCATGTAAGTCCTAAAATTTATTTTATATACCGTCTATAGACGATATAATTGAAATTTATGCTTTCGAAGTAATAAAAAAAATGAAAAGCAACAGCACAAGAAAATACAGCAGCGTAATATAGTAAAAACGCTCAATAGATTTTCCCGAAAAGTTTTATTTTACACTCAATTCAGTTTTCAATTACGAGTATTTTGTTAAATTGGAAAATATTTTTGTTGTTTTATATTTCGATAAAATTGGATATTAGTTTCGATAGTTAGGTATAATATTTCGTTTGGAAGGAATTTTAACAGAAAACTAATAACTGTCTATGGTGGTGTAACGTCGGAACCGATAAATTTTATATAACTTTACTGTGTTTACCACAAAGTTTGCGATAAATAAAAGTAAAGAAAAAGTTAAAAATAGGATAAAAAAATTTATTTACGGAAGAAGTTTAACTGATGAAAATTGATTGGGAAGTTATAAAATAAAATGAACACGACGGATACGATTGGTCTAGTTCGATTTGTGTATTGATTTATTTATCTCATGCAGTAAGACGATTTGTTTGGATGGTTTTCGATCGAAGAAGTTCTTCTTATATACGCCATAATTATGTTCTTGTTTCGTTTGTTGTCATACTAATTAAGTCGTAGTCATATAATTTAAGTGAAGTCCTGAACTTGGCCATGTTACCGCAGTTTATTTAATAATTCAATTTTTGGTAGCATTGTGTGAGAGAACAGAAAAACTCTAAAGAATGGAAATGAAATTATAGAAGAATTGGATCCACTGTTGGACGCGTAAATTACACGATGTAATTTACACGGTTATTTACATGTAATTTGTAATGTAACGTAAATATTGACCTTTTCATAACAAGCGCGCTATCTATTATATAATTTAATAACTATTTAATTTTATAAAAATTGACTGTGTAACGTTGAAAATAAAACAAAAAAAAATTAATATGTCAAAAATTTGAGGTTATAAGCTTTCTTGTGTTGTTCCAGAAATCATCATAACTTCCGTTTCAAATGCAATTAAGACGTGTTCTGAACCTCGCCGTGCACAATGGGGATTAAAAATAATGTTGGTTAGTACGTTAGGTAAGAAAATCGGCCAAAAAAGTATTTACCAATAGGTGTAGTCGGCTGTTGTTGAACATTGTGGTGGTTTATTTACAAATCTTTCACCTTGGCCAAGGCCAACTGTAATTTCCTGTAAAACTTGCAAAAAAACTCGAACAAAATTATTAGTCCTATACACAGATGGCCATTTAGATACAAAAATGAATTTCTTCTTGTGATTGTAGATAACTAAAAGTCTAAAATAATTATGATTGACCCACTAAATGAACTGTTTGGTTGAAATTTATGGTGCGTATAACCCTTATAATCAAACATTTGTTACATTTATACAATATTTTCAGTTATTTTTTAGAGTTTTCTCGATTTTTATATGGTCAATATTTTTGAACTCAGTACCGGTGAACTATTCGCCGGCCATGTCAATTCAATTTTCATTTGTCAATACCGATGAACTATCAGATCAGTCTAACCTTTATAAGGAAAATATTATCCAAATTTTGTTGTGGATTGTTAACTTTGAATTAAAATCGGTTTTTGTGATGTTTCAAAAATCTTAGATAGTTTGTCATGTTTCTTGAGATTTTGGATTAGTATTTTATCAATCATCGTTAGTACCCAGAAAGCCCAAGAAATTGTTAAATATTTTTTGGTTTCTTGGTAGCGGTCTTAGATCTTTAGTACTTTTCCCCTGTTCGGTCTCGCCATTTTGAGTTACTATGTAACCTTAAAACTCGGTTTGGTTTCTTTCTTAGAAATTTGCTCTTGTCGAGCTGAATCTAATATTTTTTTCTGAGTCCTTTCAGAATGATTTTCAAGTTATTTAAATTGTGTTTTAGGTTTTCTCCTACAACGATAATATCGAACAGATAGTCGTGTAGTACGTTGTTCATGGCACGTTGGATTGTCACCGGACCGCTTTTGAGGCCAATCGATTTTCTGCAAAACTCAAAATGGCCCTTATGTAAGGAAATGCGGTTTTTGCTTGCGACTTTTCATCCATTAGTATCTATGATGGCAACCTGATTTCAAATCTAATGTTATGAAGTAGAAGATTTTCCTAAATTGCCTGGTATCTCTTCTATTTGAGGAATTGGTATTTGTCATAGGCCTTCTCTATAGTCGATGATAACTCGTACGCGTCTATTTTTGCGAGACCACCCAATTAGACGCTGACGGTTCTATGATTTCGAAATTATTAATTTTGATCTTGAGTTCTGGAAATTCTTTGATGTTGTTGCCTCACTAGTCAAACTAGTTTAGTTAATTAGTCTATTCTAACTTTTGTTTCCGGATTGGTGACTTTGTACAGACCCGCTTGAATGGTTATTTTATTATTTATTTTTCTATACCTTGGTAAGGCTCAGTCGCTATTTTCTGAAGTGTTAGATATAACCGTATGATAGTATAAATTTTCCGCTTCATAATAACTGTAAAATTAAAGTTTATCATTGTTAAGGGATACAGTACGAGATATTGTATTTGGTCTGTAATCAAAGTTAGCGTTTATTTTAGCGATTGATTCGAATCCTATGATATCATCTATAAATCTATGAAAATCTAATTCATGGTATGTTTGGGTTGGTAAATTTTTATTTATAGAATATTCTGTTTTAATGGCCAATAATAAGGTAATGGTTTCATTTAATGTTTCTGTGTACAAAATTACAGCACTACTGATATTTTCTGGGAGAGTTTCGTGATTGTTATAGGCAAATTTTCTGTTACTTGAGTTTCTAGTCCGAGATGAGAGGTCTACATGCAACTACTGTAAATCGGAATTTTTTTGGTTTTGCTTGTGTCAGGTTATGTTTCGAGTGGTTGATATTTAACTGGTTTGCTTTTGAGTGTAAAGCCTGACTTTCATTCTTTTAATAATTACCTGACATTATTTCATTACTGTTGAATCTACAGGATGCGAATGCTTCCTCTGTATTTTTTGTCCCTTTACGTCCCCAAAGCAGGGCCTAGCAAGAGATAGATGCCGGAAGTACATCCTTCTCGATAAATGTACAAACCACTTGCCATGAATTATTATAAATTTCTTTTGGCGTTGCGACTGTTTTAATATTTTGCACGATTTCTTTAGTACTGTTATAGAAGCTATGAATGAACTTAGTTTCTTGTTGTTTGTTTATTCAAAGTTTGGACTTATAATACGAGAGTTTCTGCCAGTAGCCCAGGGCTCCAAGCACAATTTTTATTTAAATGAGTCAGCAGGGGTCCTGCAAGACATATTATATCATTTGCCTTTCCTTCAATTTTATTTTTAGCCCTTGGTTAGACTTTCTAAATTATTCTTGAGGGACTATCTGTTCTAATAAACAAAGTGTTCCCTCGGCTATTTTCAGCCATGCATGCGTTTATCGTTAATGTCGGCTATATATGTAAATGGTTATTGGAGTCTCAACCTTCTGACTAACACAATTACCTGTTGCTTCCTTCTTGATTCGAAGTTTATATTTCGATGCGCTATAAAACTGCCTATCAATTAAGTTTTCATTCGCTATCATTCATAGGAAGTGATTAATTCTTCTTCTGTGTCTAACGCGTAATGCATAGAGGAAAGGCAAATTGGGGTAATCTAGACCGAGGCAAAAGCCAGAGATGGGTCACATAAGTCACTTGTAAATATAATGCAATGTTTCAACGGTGGCGAACTTAGCTGTCGTGGCAAATATGTCTACAGGCAAAAGGTAGTAGGCGATAAATCGGTGCATGGTGGTAGCATACCTACCAACCCATTTAAAAACAGTGACATGGTTCAGAGATCTCCGAAGAAGGGATAGGTGATTAGTATATTGAAGAGATATTTTCTTCGCCCGCTCTGATAACAAGGCTGAAATTAAAGAAATAATGTTGACCAAGCTTTGAAGGAAATTTGAAATGTACACCATTGCCCAAATGGCCACTTCATGGTTCAGCGGTTACATAAACGTATTGGTAAAGGAGTCCGAAACTTCATCAACAATGAATGGAAGGAAAATTTAGTTTGTCTATGGATTGTGAGCAACAAGCAAGAACCGGAAAAAACTGCTAACGGAAATGTACCACTATTAGAATCCAACGAAAGAAGGTTCACCATACCATCCAAGATTGATCAAAATAGGCAAAGGAGGAAAATGAATAATAAGATCCCTTCACAAATTACTTCTCAAAATGACCTGCAGATACTTTGAATGTCGCTGACAGTTATAAACAAGGATGACGGAGATCAGGAAAAACCGAACTAAAGAATGGAAGAAAGTAATAATCAGTAATATAAGACGCGCACGGCTCAGAAACGGAAGACGTATAGTTCGTCGCTATTGTATAATATAGAAACTGCGTGGAAGCTATTTGGGCACACGACATACGAGTATATGGTTGGGCTGTGATTTGGCCTTTCCGTTAACGGGCATTCCAAAGCACTATTTCAATGGAACCTTCCTTTCTAAAAGTAGAAATCGTCGATATGTATATAGTTGGTACGGTCAGCCGAGTGTGACATTGGAGGATTTTAAAATTTTTAAAATTTTTTAATACGGGGGTGTGTTACCAACATCCCGTAGAGGTAATGCCACATCAATAGTTAATCTTACGCGGATTATTTACAGCATTTTAGAAGAGTAATTTCTAAACTACGAAGGGAGAATACAAACAAGCCAAACTATTCGACGGGAATATATTCTTGTACATGCGTTATAAAACAAAAGCCTCCTCGGAATGGCCGAACATAAGGCTTCTTAAGTTATCAAGAACATCATAAACGCCTGTGATGCAGCAATACCTAGAGGAATAGTAAATAGTCACCATAATGCAATGTATTGGTGGAATGAGAAAATCGCAATTTCTCAAGGCTGAGAGAGACTGCAGATTTTTGACAACCATATTGCAGTGCTCGAGTGCTCGATTGGAGCTCAAATCCGCTATAAAGTAATACACGCGTAACTGTTTTAGTAGACTGTGCGAAGAAGCCGGTAGGGGGGGGGGGGGTAGGGTCTACCTTCCAACCTGTAATGAAAAAGGCGAAAGGTAGTAATTTAACCGCTCCTACTTGCCTAGATATAAGGCGCAATATTGTAACTTCGTTCTTCCTTCAGAAAGAACATCTTTCGACCACCGAAATAGCCTTAATTGACGAAGGCAAACGAATACCAACCGTTACAAACGAAGAAGTGGTCGAAGTGGTCAAGGTTATGAGGATAGTTGGTAGCAATAAGCTACCCGGGCCTGACAGCATACGAAATTTGGTGCTTAAAGTCAAAATTTCAACAATACTCGAACTGTTCGCTATGTATCGTTGTTGTTATACGATTACTGTTTAAGCGAATGGGCAAACGATCACTTGAAGATCCATCGTCATACAGACATGTGTGTATGCACGACGCTACAAGAAACATATTGTAGCAAATTATTTCTGGCAAGTTGAAGGAGGTAATTATAAGGTCTGGTTACTTAGCCAAACTCCAGTACAATTTCAGAGAATGACGCTCAGCAATTGATTCCATTAACTTCGTCAAACAAATTGTTCAAAATGCGTTCGCCGGTAGTAGATGGAGTGAAGATAAAACAAATACTGTGCAATTGTTACCTTGGAATGCTTTTAACATGGCACGATGAAATAGTATTTTTGATGAACTACGTCGAAGAAAGTTCAAAAATTCCTATTAAACATTATCGAGGACTACTTCCATAACAGGATCCTTATGTATAAAACAGAAAATGGTTCATTGGAATACGCTATTACGGATGGTGTTCCACAAGGTTCGGTGTTGGTTCGGAAACTATGTGATGTAAGATGCCGTGTTAAGGCTCCAGAGTGCCGAATAAGCTAAAGCCATCGGCTTTGCTGGCGAAATCGCGATCGTAGTGGTGATTAACAACAAGGAAAAGTTAATTGAAATCTGTAATGGAAACTGATCGCACGGTTCACCACTTATTGCAATCAGTAGGTTTAAGATTGGCCAAGCCCAAGAAGAAAACGGAAGCTGTACTAATTTATAGCGAGAATGTAATTTTTGATGTAGTCGACGCTGTTATGGCCTCACAAACATTGATTAGGTATCTAGGTATCATCAGTGATAGCAGATTAGACTTTAAGGAACATATGGATACTGCTGTAGAAATGTTCGCCATTGCAAGCAATACACTGTCTCAAATAATGCCGCACACAAGCGGAGCAAAACAAAAACGAAGTGTGCTAGCAAGTGTGTAGTTTTGTCAATAATGCTATACGGAGCTCAAGTTTGGGCCCATGAATTGAAGATCGCAGGTCTCGTATAGGCGTAAGCTAAAATTGATATCATCTACTTAGCACTTAAAGGGTGATTTGCAGGAATGCCACCGCTGGACCTCCTATCTGATTATTGCATGAAGAAGCAATGTGAGTGTTGCAGAGAGGAGGATGGGTAACTACAACTGAGCAGCAAACCAGATCATGCAAAGAAAATTGGAACGGATTTGAAATCTGTCTCAAATTCAATTCTTAACGGGGTGTGGTTGCTTCCGAGTGTATTTATTCAGGTGCCAACAAGACAACAACCCTTATTGTAAAACATGCACTAAAGTAATGGAGAATGTCGAGCACATATTTTTCGAATGTCCTTAGTTTGTAGGAGTAAGACACGTGATTGAGAGAAGTTTGGAGAGCATGTAACTCTTGATAATATCCTGCAAAATATATTAAATTGTGGGGAGGCGTGGATTACTGTGAATAAAAGCAACTGCGGCACGTAGCAGTTTAGGAGGCTCGAAAAGGAAAGCTCCGGCAATTCTTCCGTGCTACAACCAATGAGGGCACCTGCCCCGCGACGTATAGTCTAGTGATTGTTCCGCGAGGCTGTTGGAGAGAGGTTTTAGTTGGTCCAGCAGTTTAGCATGTCAGTTAATGACAGACACACGCCCACACGGACACGCATACAAACATATTTCAAAAAAGCGTTTTGGGGGTTCGACGATATAGCGAATAATCTACAAAAATCTTAAGACCGAAAATTTTAATGATTACTTTACTTTCTTGGACTTTTTATTATTTTCATTTAATCCGTTCTACAATTTCTAAAAATCGTTTAATTTGACTTTGTCTTGCTTAATTAACTTATATGTTTTAAAAACCTAAGGTATGGTAATGCTGAATGGACTGGACTGATTGGAAGAATTTGGGTTCTAATCTGATTTTTTCCTAAAACTGTGGATTTTGATCAATACAATTCGATGCGTAGTTAAGTAATAACGAGTATAATTTCGATTTATAAAGCTGTGAGCTTAAACAATTTCTAACTCGTCAGTTATTGCCTACCGTATCGTTTCGAAAACCATTCTGATTTCACGTATTATAATGAAATCGTTTAGCTGAATTATCAAAGACTATCTGAGGTTAATTATTGTTCATCTTCATTATTAAGTCTTTAAATGTTTGTGCTAAATAACTCTTTTAAATAAAGTTGATAACGCATTTTAGTAGAAAATATGAATGATGGATGAATTAAGGAATATTCACAACCTCCTTGCACTGTTCAAATTTAATAAAGCACCGTGCCTCTTAAGAGAGTAGTGAAATACCATCATTGAGTTAAAAAATTTTAGGCAGGAATTTTTGAAAAGAGCTGATAAGCCCTAAACAATGCAGGATGAATATCGTAGGGTATTGATATCATAATAGTTGTGCGCTCATTAATTCAAAGAGTAACCGAGACCTGAAACTGTTACCCTGCAAAACACCAATTCATTCAATAGTCTTTTCTCGACTTGTCTATTTCTGTTATTTTACAAAGCAAACCATCACTTTCATTGGGTGGAACCAAGGGCTTGGTTTAAATCCAGAAGTGCTACAAAGTATCATTCTTAGGGAAAAGTGCAATCGATATTGCATTCTACTTAATTTCTTACATTATGACTGATCACAATTGGTAGACAAAGACCAAATTTACAAAGGCTACATCACAAGTAACACAAAGCTACATAATGCTAAATTTTCCGAGTGTTTACTGGTGGCATCACCAAACTGTAAAAACGCATGTTCTACATAACATAATAAAATTAAAATAAAATAAAATTTTAGAATAATAGAAGGGTTGCGTTGAAGAGAACTAAAATATTGTAAACAGCTCTTCGTTGGGTGCTAACATTTACCAATTTTCCCATTAAATTAAATTTGATACTTTTTGTGATACCATGAATCATTTATTTTACCCTGCCTGTATGACGAAGATCAAAATATGTAATTGTAAAATAATTAGATTGCGTATGTAAGCTTGTGAATGATTCATTGCGAATTAACACTGAAACTTTTTGTTGTTGTTTTGTTTGCTTTACACGAAGTAGCTGAACATAAAAGTGGATAAAGGAAATGTACGTTAATTTTTTTTTAGTCATACACATCTCATTTATGGATGGTAAATATACGACGTAGGTACATAAAAATGAAATCACATTATAATAATAAAAATAATTTCCTTATTTTATTGATTTTATATGACCTTTTTTTATTGTCCTTATATGATAAATATACGAGTTTGGTTTTTGTTGGAAGTTGATCCTTGCATTATAGTTATCATCAAAATAAAATTCATCTAAAATCCCCGAAGAACTAAAAAGTAAGAAACTTGGCTGTAAAAAGGACAAAAAATAATGAAATTTTTTTATGAAGATATAAAAATGACGAAGAAAGGAGCATCACCATCAATATGTGCTATATATACGGATCTTTTTCATAATACAGCATAAATGGTATAGAAGACACAAGATTTTCCAATGTACATACTTTATTGACATCAAACCATATGAAAATTCAAATATACAACGGTACATACTCTGTAACGTCAATATACATAAAGAAAATTTATTAGTAAAATACCGAAGGAAAAAAATTAAAATTAAAAATTTATTTAAACTTAGTTTATATTTTAAATTTAAGGATAATTTTTATGGTTGTTGTTTAGGTAGTTTCTTTATTTAATAATATTTTATTCATTTTGGTGTTTCTACTCTGCCTTTGTGTTTGTTTTGATTTTCTTTTATTTATAGTCCTAGTACGTTATAGCTTTAGGTTTCAAATTAGTGGCGACAGTGACTTTAATGTTTACAGCTTACGTTACCCAGTTTTCTGATGCCCGGTTGCACAGAAAATGAGTTAACAATTGGTTACCAACCTGATTGATAAGTACAATCTCTAGTTAAAATTTGGTTTCGTTTCACAAACAATTTTGCGTAGTTAGTTTACAAACCTGTCGATATTGTCAATATATTAATATTTTACACAACCCTACCGATATTACAAACTGAAAAGTGATAATAAATTGACAATAGTTTGACGTTTTATTTAAACATATGCATTAAACATATGCAACCGCATTCGTAATTTTGTTATTTATAACACATCATTTAAATATATTTATATTATTTTATTAAAAAAGAGAATTATACTAAAATACATACAATCTTTATACGTATTTGTTCACATGAAACTGGAACGAAATGAGTGTAGATAAAGGTAAATTATTTAATTTGGATTATTAATATTTTTTTTAAATTTTTTGTTTCCTCAAAACTAGTTAAAATAAGAGCACCTAATTTTACGAATGCAGAGAGAATGTTGCTTCTCGAGATGGTTAAGCAATACCGTCAAATAATCGAGTGTAAGAAAACTGATAAAATTACATATATTAAAAAAATGAATGTTGGGGTTCTTTAAGCACAGAGTTTAATGCTCAAAGTTTAGATTCCCAAAGAACTCCATTTCAGCTAAGAGCTCTATATGATCAAATGAAAAAAAATGCGAAAAAGGAAAAATCGGCTGATAAGGTTAGTTAAAGTAAATTTCAGTCCGTAAGGTGACACAACATTCAAAAATTACTACATATTTCTAGATAGCCACATTCCTGACAGGTGGGGGGAAAAAAAATTCAAAAGAAATTTCTGAGGTGTCAAATAAAACCCTTGAAATCATGGAGCCACTAACCACTACACCACTAGAAAATAGGTTCGACAACAGTGCCAAATACAATAATAACGAATGGGTAAGTTTGTACATAAAATGATTATGAAGTGTAATATGTAATTGTATAATATTATTTTCAAGTTCCATGAGGAAGCAACGTTTGTATACGATTTCTCTGCTAACAACGATGAGGGGCAACCTGATGACCCATTAGAAGAACTGGAGATTGAGTATTTGGATGAAAATGAACGGCCTATCCCATCAACAGCAAATTATTCCAATTTTTTAAATAAAAGTGATGCGCCTCCTCGTCGGCAAAAACGATCGGCTAATAGAGGAGTTTATGAGGAACTAGAAGAAATTTGCGTAACAAAAAAAAAAAATTAAATCGAAGCAAAGAATATGAAACAGGTTTAATGCAAATGAGACGGCAGCGGCACGAAAACGAAATAGCTGTTTTGAAGGAACAACAAAAACTTTTGCAGCAGTGGCAAAGAGCTTCAGATGAATTATTAGAAATGAGAAAAGAGCAATATATTTAGTATTGAGCTGAACATTCTCAAGGAGCAATACAACCAACTTTTACAAAAAGACTGAATTATGGTACATTTATCATTATCTAATGTGATAACGCTAATTAATATGATTTTTATTTTAAATTAGTCTTATGATGAAATATGCAAAATAATTTAAAATAACATGAATTCTTGTGATATATAATGAAATATTTATTTATTTAATACATATAATGAAATTTTTATAATAAAATTTAATTCGTTTTGTTCTTCTAAAATTCGAGCTGTTCTCAGATATAGACGGTATATCAATTAAATTTATATCTACCTCGTCAAAATCGCCAACAAAGTCATCTTTCCATTATATGGATAAATTATGCAGCACAGCAGCAGCAACAATAGACGTTAAAATAGTCTTCACCTACGAGTATTAATTAATAAGTTAAATGTAGACATCTAAAATTGAAATTGTTATAAACAAACCTTTACTCCAACTCCAAGGCTTAACGCATGAAATCTTCTTTTCCAAACCCCGAAAAGCCTCTCAACCGGATTTCGGAATATGAGCATTTTGATAATTTTTCTCCGATCTCGTTTGAGGATTGCTCAATGGAGTTAACAAATAATTTTTATTCGCATAACCACCATCTCCCAGTAGAACACTGTTCTCAAAATCGTTTCTGCAGAGCCTCACCTTAATTTAAACAAAATTTAAAATGAAGCATCTATTCTCTTAGTTATTATATAGAAAATATAATTATTTACCATTAAAAATGAGTTATCCAAAATTGTTTGGTCATGTACTGACCCTGGCCATCTTGCCTCAATGTCACAAATTTTTAATGAGTAATCACTTACGCACTGCACATTTATTGAAAAGTATCCCTTCCAGTTTCTATATACTTCCCCAATATCACCACCTGGAGATTGAATTTTTATATGTGTACAATCTGAAAGAAAAAGGTTTGTAATAAAATTTGATAGAACATATATATATATGTTACGGCGAAAGTCCGAAATTGGTAAAAGTCTGAATAAAAATTGGAAAAAACTGCTTTATTGCTGCGAAATCTATGAAATTGGAGTCCTATGTTCTCGAAATGATTTCTCCTTCACCCTGCGGCCTACTTTTTATGGCATTAGTGCAAAGTCATTTGGAAAAGTAGGAGCTAGCGGTTTTACTAACTCCCACGGGCTCGTGGATTCTAATTGTGCCCCTCATGTCACTTAGCCCTCTGATGGGGAATAAGTGAAACTACTGGGATGTAGGAAAGAAGGCCAGCAAACATTTCGGTAACATATCAAACCGCTGTACAACCAGTTTTTAATGGTCAATGAATTTAATAAATAAAATTTTCGGACTTTTACCGATTTCGGGCTTTTACCGTAACATATATACATATATGTACCTATTGCGCCTATAACACCTGGAAATTCGCCTATCTTGTAAAAATTTAATTTGACGCGCTGTAATTCCTCCTCAGTGGTTGGCATTTTAATTAAATTACCCATACGGCACAACAAGGCTATTTTTTCTAAAACTTTCGGGATTTTACGGCACACTGTCGACTTGTGACAATTAAATAAGTCGCCACATGTCATTTGAAATGGATTTACATCTGTTGGTCTGTCTGTGTTTGGTGCTAAATAAGGATCAAGGATTTCAGCGAGTTTGGAGACAGTGATTTTTGAGAATCTAAATCTCTCTCTAAATTCACTTTCAGTGTATTTAAATAGCACATTCGGTCGATCTGGATATTGCCTTACTTTTGGAATGTGGGAGGACAATGCGAGATAAAATTCATCATCAGACTCACTACCATTATTTAGCTGGTATTCGTTGCGCAACATATTTTTAAGTTTGTATGTAGATACTTTTCAAGAAAATTATTAAATTAAATATAAACAATTTTTATTGTTCTTTGAATTAGTTTAGTTTATTCAAAATAATATTAGACAAACGCAAACATCTCAATTATTTTGATGCAGAATATTGCTTAAAATACTCGTCACAGTGCTAGTTTCGATTTACACAGATGATAATTATTTATCTCCCCAATTTTGTATGGTTAAATTTAACCAAAGATTTAACTGACGGTTAGGTGTAACCGATCAGTTAAATTATACTAACGGATGGATAACTTTTTTGTGCAACTGGGCATGAGAGTGTGAGCAAGATTTTATCGTTTGTTGTTTGGTTTTTATGAAATTTGTATTTTTTATGTACAATGTTTTTGTCAAAGCAAATTATGTTTTAAATTATGTAGATGAACCTAACAAGTTGTTGTGGTGTACGAGTATTACTACCAAACCACTGTGGAGCAGAACTCTTCTCTGCAGGTATGCCAAAATAATTGTCTAAGAATAAGTTTTTTGTTTCCAGTAGAAATATGCTAGTAAATTTTTTTATTTTTTAATAATATTTAGGTAGTCAACCTTTTAAAAATTACTATCCAGTTACTTGCAGAGCAGTTTCCTCGAGGTCTGAAGATTAATGCTACAATGTGGACATGGACATTTACACTAGCTTAAACGCTTTAATCTTTTGAACATCAATATTGATCTAAAGCCTTTCTCTTTAGAATTACGCTCATTTTAAGGTTTCCATAGAGATGTTTATTACTGGCACACCAACCACTTTCCGTTATAATTTCTTCTGAAATCTTTGGGTCCTACCTCACTTTGGGCTATATCAATTTTTTAAATTTTCGCTAACCAAAATAAATGGTAACAGTTTTTTATAAATTTTTGCGCCATTGGTGGATTTGGTTCCCCTTGAATTTTACTTGATTTCTCTCTGGTAATCTTAGAGTTTCGAGGAAGCTGATACATTTTCTATCTTAGCCTTTGGAGTTCTTTGGCTACTACACATCCTCTGTAATTTGCAGAATGATGCTGTTTACCACAATTTATGCATTTGCAGAGTTGTTTCTACTTTCCTTACACTGTTTCGCGTTATGGTGGTGGTTGAATACTTGGCGTTTTTTGCAATGTGGTATTAGCCTCATGTTTTTCTTTAGGGGTTCTATTTTAATCCTCATATTTAGAATTGCTTTGACTTTCTCTTTTTTATTAAAAGTAAGCATAAACAGTGAGAACCCTCTCTTTTTACTTCATTGTTCTCGCCTCTCTCTCGTTTTAGGATATTTACTGCACCTTCTATTTGCAGATCTTTTGCCTTTAGGTCCTCCATTATATTCTCCTTCTTACATGTTGGATGAAGACCTCTCGCCATAACCTTAATTGCACGGTCGATTTTATCTTCGTATGTGAACCATTCTTTACCATCCTCCTTGAGCTTTGTGGCTAGTGCTCTATATGTATGGGAATCTGGTGTATTGATTTTCACCACGTTATTGTTTAGTGACACTATTCTGTACTTCTTAGTGCTCACTCATTTCATTATACATAGTTTGTATGCTAGCAAATTCTGTTATGCCGAATACATTAATTGGCCTTTTCTTTCGGTGCAACCTTTTCGGTGCTAGACTGGTATTAGTAATAACAGTTACAGTGCTTGCGATTGTTCTAAAACTTCAGGCGATAATTCTGCTGTTCGTTTTTTGGTAACTCTTTTTTTTTCCTTTTCA
Source organism: Nephrotoma guestfalica (assembly GCA_963691935.1). Classification (NCBI taxonomy): domain Eukaryota; kingdom Metazoa; phylum Arthropoda; class Insecta; order Diptera; family Tipulidae; genus Nephrotoma; species Nephrotoma guestfalica. The sequence continues at coordinate 130,712,350 of OY829914.1, read as the reverse complement.
GTACCCAATCTGTTTCGTTCGCGAGTTCCTATTCATCAATATGGATCTCGGTGTTATAACTGGTGTATGTACTTGCTTTGTTATAACTGGTTACAGGGTTTTCAGAAATCTCCATTTCCATTTCTTTGGGCTTCTTTAATTCTTCATTTTCTTTTTTTAGATTGTCAACTTCGCTTCTTAGTTAGGTTATGAGTGTTTCTACTTCACTTAGTTTCCGACAGAGTTCAGCGTTTTCATTTTTCATGTGATTTGCTGAGAGTTTGTCTATTGTGATGATCATGATAACTTTGAACTACTTATGAATAGGTATCTCGATAAACATTTCGAGTCCAGAAAGCTTTTTTGATCTTCTTGCGCCCAGTCGAATATAAAATAGATACAAATTATATCAGCAAATTCTCTATTTTGCTTGTGTTCTCTTTCATAAAAAATAATAATAATAATAATAGTACAACAAATAACCACATTCGCCTGCTTTGACGAGCGCGCACGAGATATATTAAAACAAAAATCTACCAATCCTCTCGTTCAATCAGTTTACGTTAAAGTGTTGTGTTGCAAATGCAAAATTAACATTATCAGTGAAAAAAATTGGATTTTATTTCATTATTTTGTTTTAATACAAATTCATGTGAGTTAATTTGGTGATAAAATGTGTTTTGGGTTATGGGGTGTGCTGTAATTTTTTGGGAATGTCGTGAACAAATTAGGGCTGATTATTATGAATCAGTTTTATTTATCTCTATGATCAAGATAATCATTCATTGGCATGGACAAATGAGCTCACGCGCTCTGTCTCGTGTGTAAATTTACTTTACAATTAATAGTACAATGACTTTACTATTTACTTACTTACTGAGAATTAAGAAAAATGTGCTTCATTTCATTAAATAAATAAAAATAGTGCAGATGTTCATGTAATGAAAAATTACAAGCGTCTGCAGGTAATCATTTAAATTTGGTTAAATTATTTTACATACTGCGCTTCAAAGCCCATGCATTATAATAAAATAGTTCAAACGTCTGCAACTATCGTTGTATTTTCTTTGAGCGCAATTGTCCATAACCTATACTCAATCGTCTGCGGATAATTATTCAAGTTGGATGATTTAGTCTGCGCACGCCGCCCTATGCATCTCCGTATAATTAATATTCTTTATTAAGGCCGGTGTTGAAGTGAAATAAACAATTTCATATGAAACGATCAAGCGAAAACGAAAAAGGAAATGTCCGTGCGAAATCTATTTCATTAGTGCCTACTCTGTTCAGCTGGATAAATAATTGTAGTTGGGGCTCCTACAATATACACAAATCGTGAAAAAATGTTTAGCGTCAATTTATCTTGCTGATCTAGAGACTAGTGCAATTTTTTATTTCAATTTAACAGCGTGCCGGCCTATAACCTAAAAAAATATTTCAGCTTTGTTTTTATTTGCCTTGTAAGCTTTCGGTACATACCCAAGTACACAAACATTTTAAACTTATCTAAACGAGCATTGCGCTATCGAATTAATCGATCTGCACCGCCGAATCCCAGATTAATCAGTGGAGTTAAGTTCAAATGAAACTGGTAGTAATAATAATGCAATACATGAAAGGAATTTAGTCGCAAATAACTCAATTTATGTTATGGAACAATGTGATAAAGACAATAATAGTGAGGATGAACTAGAGTGCAATCAAGACAATAGCATTACAGTTGATATTCGAAAGTTTTTGAGGTATTATGTGTATTGCTTTAAATAAATATCTTGAATTTTTTAAATTGAATGGCTTTGCATATTTGCCTAATGATGCTCGCACATTACTAGAGACTCCGACATCACGGGAACTTATTGCAGTTGAGAAAGGTCAATATGCATGTTTTGGTATAACTAAAAACCGTGCTCTGCAAAAAACTGATATTTGTCCACAAGAAATACTTTTGGACTTTAACATTGATGGTGTTCCCCTTTCAAAGAGTACACAAAATCATGGACAAGGAAAATCAAATAGGTATTCGGACCAAATTTTTGAACCAAAAACAAAAAAGGTTTCAATTTTTGTGGTTGTTTTCAATGTAAACTTACTGATCCGTAGCGTCAAGCGACACAGTAATTATTCGGACCAATCCTAAATTAAAAATACTAATTTACTACTAGTAATATGCAATACTCGCTAAATCTCGTGCACAGCTTTTATTCTAAATTATTATTCATTGACTCTCGTGCTTGTAAGATATTGTATAATAATATATATTGTTTTTTTTTAATTCACAGGATCTCTTCCGAAACTAGTGTTTAATGAGTACGGTTGCGTAATATCTCTAATAAAACTGACCATCAACAACGTAAATCAGTGTTAGATGAACACTTAAAAAAATCGCTTGTTGAAATTCGAAAAAGGTCTCCTCAAAACAAAATTCTCGAAGACTTAAAAATAACTAAAAAAACGGGAAATTCAACCAGCGACCTCTACAAGCTCCAATGATGAAGAAGAATCGACGGAAATGGAATATGATTATTCGTCGGATACTGATGGATTATAATTCAATATGTAAAATCAAATTGTTGGTTAGAAGGGCTTCTACCCTTCATAACCAGTTACATTTTATGTTCCTATTTTTTTATTTTTTATGATTGAAATGGAAAAAGAATCACATATTTTTTAATTTTATTGTTATTCTTTGTAACATGAAGGGTTTGATTTCAATAAAGAAAAGTTAATTACTTAATAAGCTTTTAATTAATACAAAAGACTTTAACTCAAAGCCAAACATTGTTGAAGAACGGTCCTCTAAAAAATATTCGTATTTTATCTTATTTCAACTTCACACAAAATATTAAAATCTAAGATATTTTGCAACTATTGTGCATGAATATTTGCAACTATTGCGCACTATTGATAAGTACTGCACCATGCACTCAGTAGTGTAGTATCTTAAGTAGTATCTTACGTAGTTCCACAGAATTTAGGAGCGCTTTAGCTTTTAAATAATCAGTCAATTTAACTGACGTATTACTGACTAGTATGTGTTATCGCCCTCACAAATTACTAATGTGTTGTTAATGAATGAAAAACCAGTTGTTAATGACTCATACCTGTCTAAAGTGATCATCTTTCGTCAACCAGTTGTTATTGACCCATACCTAACTAAAGTGTTCATGCTTCGCAAACCATTTGTTATTGACTGATACCTGACTAATTCGTTCTCTCATACATGACTAATGTTTTTGACTAATTTGTCCACCGCCAGGTTGACGCAGAGGATGGTATTTTCCGACTTTTGCCTATAAATACCATTTAAAAGAGTTGTCATCTGTTCAACTCTTGTGCTGAGGCCAATGTTGGCGCACAGCAGTCGCGTTTGGGCGCAAACTCAATGTTTGTTTATCGGGTATAGTAATGATTGGCTCACCCCAGAAGCCAGCCTCATTAGAGGGTGGATTGGCAACTGGTAGTTGGTGTACCACCTGAGGTATTTTCTCCTTTTTCCGTTGTATTCATTGCTTTAATTGGTGAGGTTATATCTCCCAACACTAGGTCCTTGGCAGAACTTAGCCCATCCCCCGCAACGTGGACGCATCTACAAATAATTGTCGAGGTGCACACAGTTACAACCAAAGCCCCCTGTACGCCCATAGCCGCGGAATGGTTTCAAATTCATGATATGGTCTTGACCATTAATTGATGAAAGTTACCAATAATATCTTATTAGAAATAAGCAGAAATTACTCATCACCACAAATTACTATAATTATGTCCAAATATAGTCAGACATAAAGGGATTCAAAGGCCTGCTGTAACATCATATCGGAAAACGGCAATCAACAATGATGACAAGAACATCAAACTATTCCCTGATCGATAGGAACTTGACAAGAAATTTAAGATAACAATCGAAAACTGCAAGGCTTCGATTAACAATAAAGTATTCCAGACTTATTAGACAAAGGCGGAAAACGAAGAAATACAAGGCGCCTTATTTAATATACAGATAGTATGTCAGAAGAAACCATCCCAGACATAATTGAAACAAAAGCCTTTTATGAGAAGTTTCTTTGGAATAGCACCGCCACGAGAAATGGATATGGGCACTTTTCATCAATAAGTGTAATCGTAACACTATCATACATGTTTCTTTGAAATTGATCAATAATAAAAAATGCTCAAAGTTCAAGTACGCTGCGGAGGGCACAAAAGTAGCAGACAACGTTCTACTAAGGAAAGCTGGTGTAATATTAAAAGTTGAATTCAACTTTTCATCACCCCAGGGAGGAGTTATAGTTTCATAATATCATCAACCAAAACAAGTGATTCAATTATTCTGCCATGGAAAGTGCTAATCGTGCAAAATATGATATTGAATCATATTCAATAAAATGCAGTCAACTGCACATCAACGTAACCAATGGTCATTGTTGTACGCCATACGTTGTAAAATGCTGAATATTCCGGGTGACTGACACGAAGTGTTACCAACTTCAGACTGTCATTGCTGTCAAACCAAAGATGACACAGCTCTCTAATTTACACTAATGACAGTTCATTCCATTGTTTACAAGCGTACAAAAGCATTTTAGTGGGAAATATTCAGAAAAAAGTTAACCGCAAAGGAATTCAAGCGTAATAGTGTGATTGCTCTATATTTGGCTGGAAAACCACAGCCGCAGATTGTTAACCAGTTAAAACATCTGCATGTGAATAAAATGTTTGTGTATCGCACCATAAATCGTTATAACGGTACTGGCTGCATTGCAAAATGCCATGGTGGTGGACCGAAACGCACTGCAATATCGCCGGATATAATTCGGAAGGTGAAGGCCAAATGGACTCGAAATCGTGGCTCGTGAGGCGAACATTCGCTCGAACGGATGCAGCACATATTGAAAGATCATCTTGGACTAAAGGCATTGAAATTCCATAAAACGCATGGTCTCACCGATGCTCAAAAAAAGTTAGAATGGAGAGAGCAAAGGAGTTGTTACGCTTGCACGAAAGTGGAGATTTGTCGAATTTGGTTTTCTCCCTTGAGTCACCGTTCGTTATTGAGCAATATGTGAACAAGCAAAACGACCGGATTTACTTGCACGGCCGTTCTACTGAAATTTTGGACCAACGGATTGCCACTCGAAACCAAGCGCCGCCGATGGTGATGGTTTAGGCCGCCGTAACGCGTTGAAGCCTTGGGCACAAAAACAATTCGGCCGCAGAGCCTAGACATTTCAACAGGACTCGGCGCGGAGTCATAAAGCGGGCGTCAATCAAGATTGGCTGAGAAACAAAGTTCCGCAGTTCATTTCCACTGCCCAATGGCCACCAAATTCACCGGTTGCAAATTCGCTAGATTTCTCGGTTTGGAGTATTTTGAAGAGCAAGGTTGGGACAAAAAAAAATACCAAAGCGTCGATCATCTGTAGCGAGCGCTTCGACGGGAGTGGGCCAAAATACCACTTTCGTTCTGCATGCAATAGTTTTGTCGTCCGTTTGAAGGCCATAATCGCGACTAAGGGTGGCCAAATCGAAAACTGCTAATGCAATTCGAAAATTTAAATATTTGTGAACATTTTTTACTTTGATTCGATAAAATTCATCAAAAAATAAAAATTTTGTGGCGTTTTGTTTTTCGTGTCAGCCACCCTGTATATCAAAGTGTATAAAAGTAATTGTTAGTTGTAATTTTGATTTAAAATGTGTAACATCAAAACTGAAATAAAGCAAAATTGTAAAGAAAAGAATTAAATAAATGAGTTTTTTATGTTTTAATAATTAAACAACTCATAATTATATGTCTACTATCACCGTTATTAAACGTATTATACCAATATCTATCCCCTGTGAACTCACAAGAATACATTAGAGACTGTACATAAATATATAGGCTGTAGTAGCCAATAAAATAAATTAAGAAGCATACGGAGCACACGAGAAAAGAAAACTAACCAACAACGGATAAATATTCGATTATGTTTGCCCCTCGAAGTATAATTTTACTGTTACTTTCATTCCCTAAAACATAAAAGTTTGGTTTCTTACACTTAACTTATTTACAGTGAAATTGGTAAAGAACCAACACAATTTGCAATAAGATTTACTACCTTATCCTTTTGCAAGAAAAAAGGAAAAAACTTTATTTTCGAACCAGTCAACTACGGTGTAATAAAATGAAGATGTTGCAGTTTGTTTTCTAACACATTCTTAATTTAAGTTCTTTATTAAGATAATCAAAAGCATAAAAAAACTTTATTTATTTAATGCTTGTTTTGTGCTGTTTAAGTTGTTGTTTCATTTAAATGAAAACGAAATGCGAAAGCACAACTTTTTCGCATGAGATTAATTTTCTGATGATACATCAATTTTTATGAACCCTAAACCGGAGTACCAAGAAAATTTCTCAATTAACATAATATACCTAAATAAAACCAATGAAAACAATTTCAATTATGAATGACCTTTTAACTACCGATGTGTTCAACTTGAGATCAAATATACACATTCTTGTATCCACAAACAGTGATACAAATTTTTACATCACATTCGAAATGTAAATATTAATTAATCAACAGCACAATCGCGTTCTTAATTTTATTGTAATACACAGAAAAATCCAATCCAAAGCGAAAATTAATTAAAATCCAATTTCATATTTCAAAATATTTGTTATGTTTATACAAAAAAATAAAAGACATAAAACAAATATATAAATAAATATGTACAGATGAATAATAAAATTGTTGAACATTTTAATATCAATAATCACGTTTAAAAATATTGTGATTAATATTTGTTTTAATTTTTATTTAATTCAATCAGAATTAATATTTTTTTTTATTGAACACGGTGAATATCGCATGTACTCGTTATTTAAAAATTTTGGGATTTCAATGAAAAATAAAAAAAATATATTTGCAACTACTTATGGTGATTTGCGCACAACTACGTGCGAGTAGTAATAAAAAATAAACCAAAATGGATGCATCTAATTTGAAATTTATTTAAGTACTATTTAAGTTTGAATGTATCAAACTTTGAACTACTAAATGTGTAAACGGTCGTAACGCGGCCCCATGAGGTTGATGAACCAAAATCATCAAAACATTCGACTACGAAAATGATAATCTTATGTTTTAAATATTTTTTTTTATCGAATTGCGTTAACTTGAAAAATTGAAAGTCAGTACATTAAAATGAAAACTGAATATTTGCAAACAATTTTGTGACAGGCCTCTTAAATCCTGCGTTCAATCTTTTGTAAAATTCAACATCGATAATTGACGATTCTTCGATCTTAATTTTTTGTTTCTTGAAAGTTGAGTACCAAAAGACAGTATATACATATATATAAATACATATATGTTTCGCCGTATTTCCTGAATGACTCATCTTCGTTACACTCGAATTTATTTACCGATGGAAACTTCTAGATTAGCCTGAATTTATAGAAAGTAAATTATCGTCGGTTCTGTTTTAGACTACTATAATCTGCTAAACAACAAAACTGTTATAAAACTATTTCTAATCCTACTATTCAAATCTAGATGTCACTAATCATAGAAAAAATGTGATTAGTTTTGTAAACCTTAAATTAACAATTTTCTGTAAATAAATGTCTCGTCTACGCTGAATTGTTTGCCAATCAAACCAATAGGCGAGATCGTAACATTACGACAGAACATTACCTCCATCGAGGCCTGTTCGTCCCGAATAGAATCTAAACTACCACCTCTGTATAGTGCCAACCATCTCAAACGCATTACCTTGGGTTTCCCTCTCTTCCCTTTCTTTATTCTGTAATCTACGTTTATCTTTATGATGACAGCATATGGCCCCTCCCATGCTGGTTGGAGCTTCAGTGATAACCCATTTCTTCAATGCGAATTATAGAGCTAAACCAGTGGTCTTTCAAAAGGTTTATTATTTGAGGTCAAACCTAATTTGCATTCGATCGCTTGCTAACCGAATTCTTTCTCGTACAAATTTGTGTATCTCATCAAGTTCTTCTTGCATTTTATCTTGACCATACACCGCTAATAATGGAACAGCACCAAACTTATTATCTGCTGATAATCGTAAATTATTCCCGAAAATTACTTAAGCCTCTGTAACCCCTATCAGAAACAATTGTATATGTCAATCCCAGTAGTTTTTATTCATAACCTTTGCTAAATATTTCTCTAGCGTTCTATTAATTCTTTCCACTATATACCATTTGATTGAGGATATACAAAGGCGTTGGTATTGTCTACATACCATATGCCAAACAACCGACAAAATTTCCTGGAATATAACCGATTCAAAGTTTTTTCCTTGGTAAATTTCCATCGGAACTCCATAGCGTCTAATCCAGTTGTTAATTATGACATCAACGATAGTTGTTGTTTCCTGATTGGGTATATAATACAACTCCGGGCATTTGCTGAAATTCTCCATTATCACTACTACATACCGATTACCTCTTTCCGTAATATGGAATGGTCCTGTCACGTCCATTGCAATTCTTTTTATTTTATTTTTCGGCACCACTTTTAAAAATTCTTTAACTTTGCCGTCCTAGCTCTCCCATATTAATTTTAAACAGTCAACCTTTAATAAAATGCTTTCCTCATTGTGTCTAATAGGCTTTCGCTAAGGGTGCCTTATCTGAAATTTCATTCCATGTTGGTCGATGATCCTCTTGCTTTAACGCAATATTATTAATAATTCCGCGCCTTTTTCATTTACCACACTTCGAGCTAACGGTTGTACGAGTATAATAAGTTTGGAGATCCAAATGATTTTTGGTCTAAATCAGTCTACCGAAAAGTGGCAACCTCTAATATTGCTTGTTTTGTTTTATTTGTAATTATTTTGGAAAGTATATCATTTCTGAGAAAAGCGACTATAAATAGACAGTTCCTAAATTATATTTTCAAGAAAATTGGTCTAAGCCAGTTTTCCAATGCCTATTTTTAATAAAAAAAACAGCCTTTTCATCATAATTCGGCCTCTCTACAGTCCAGATTGGATTGATCGGGATGAATCTTCATTTCTTCGCTGGTGCTACATACCATGAAGGGATTTGTCCGTCTCAACAATGCTCTTACAGATAACTCGATACGCAACAAGAGAGTGCTAGACTCGATGTAACCAATAGTCTAAAGGTCCTGTTCAACATCGTTCATTCACCGAAAACGGGACCTCCCACTAGGTCCTGTCTTCATTGGTGCCAACGTCTGGACGAAAACCGCACTGGTAGTCGCCCAAAATGCGCTTGCAGTAAATTGATAATTTGGCCAACTTAAGTCAAAACCTTGTAACCTGTGTTGAGCAAAGCAATTCTGCGATATTTATGACAATTCAGACCGTTTGACAAGACAGGGCTGTTTTCTAGAAGAGGTGGTGGCCGCCGTTCTTGAGCATTTCGTTGCGGATGCCATCGTTAATGGATGTCTCTAGCGATTTGTTTTATTGAACGGTCTAAACTGACAGTTATGATTTAACGAACTTGTTGTTTGTGCCATTCATGTTTCATTCTCTTTCATAGTCGGTTGGCGTGTTTTCTCACTATCATGTAGTTGTTGCGTTAATCTTGTTGATAGAGCAAGAGTTATTACCTAGATTTGCTGTTGAAGCAAATTATATCATGTCCCACTGTTCTTCCACAGATGTTCTACCTTGATTTCATTATGCTGTAACTTGATTGTTTAATGCATCGATATTCCTACGTCAGATTTATTGGAATAAATTAGTATACGTGGGTAGTCGGCGCCACATTTGATCTTAATTTTTTGATGCCGAAATGGGATTCTTAATCTGGGACGGAACTCAGCCATTTCTTAACCGATTATGATGGGATTTGGTACGTTGGATGGGAGTGGGACTTTTAAATGATTTTGGGAAAAAATTCTGGAATATGACCACCAGGGACGGAACTCCGATTTATTTTCCGATTATAATGGGATTATGCATCCTTTGGAACCAAAAAAGTCCTACATATTGAAGATTAAATACATTGCGTATGTTGCATTCAAGCAACGGTATTTCCTCTGGGTTGTAGAAAAGATGCAGACATTTAGTCTGCAAGCACATACGCCGCTCATACACACGCACATAAGCACAAAGAGATTTTTTAAAATCTAATGGTAAATTTGTAAAAATCTTGACCGCAAAATTTTTCATGATTACCATACTTTATTTTACTAATTAAAGCAACCGATTGTGATAGTTTTAAATGATTTTTAAAATTTCATAGTTGGATTGGCTAGTAAAAATGTTTATTGTAGGCATTTAAAATTAGTTTTAATCCAATGTGAAGTTCCACATGAAAGCATCTCAACTAAATTAATTTATATACAATATATTTGGTAAAATGTTTAAATATTTCTACGAACTAAATCAGGTTTAATGTATACAGCAAACGTATTTATCTTCTAAAAATTAAATTTTTAAAATGGGTTAATGAGCGCCAGAATAATAAATGCTTGTTCCTTATGCAAATCAAATATGTAGACGTTATTTATAAAAATACGAAGCAAATGAGTTCATATGTACCAAATGTTTTTTGGTAAGTAAATATTTATTTGTATGGATGTACCAAAAAAAATTAATTTAAATTTCATCTTCAAAATATTATGTAAAATTCCAAGAATTTTAAAAAAAAAATAGTTTCAGTGCTTATTATTTTACTTTTTAATAATAAATTAGATAAAACAAACTTAATCTCTATTCCACTTTATATTACAAAAATTAAGAAGAAAATGTTTCTTACTTCTTTCTATGCATACACAACAAACCACAATATCAAATTCATCTTATGTGTTTTTGTAACCATGCTCTATCTACATAGATTTAAGCTTTTCGGAAGTAACCAAAAGTTTAAATATATAACGATACAACAACGGGAAATGATGATAAAACTATTTTATCCTCCGCATCGTCTGCCAATTATGGTTTATCGGTTAAATAATATACGAACAAAACTAATTAGTAAATAAAATTAACAATAACCAGAACTCGGTATTAGTTTTTCCCACCGATTTTCACTTTGCAAAATTCTTTCACTAACGAATTTAATAAAAAAAATAGTTTTGTTGTTTTTGTTTTGTTCATCTTAAGACGGTATTTTATTTTGGGGATAAAAAATAGTTTGTTGTACGTTTCGTTTTTAAATAAATTATTTTTTGTGGTGTTTTTATAGTTTTTACTATAACAACAAAATTAATGCTATTTTATTTATAATAATAATCGTTACAATTTTTCATTGTGTGTTAAGATGAAAAATGAACTTTTAACTTGTTCGCTACGGCAAAAGCACAACACGAAAAAAACTCACTGGAAATTTATTTATAACAGAACTATAGACGAAAAGAAAAAGTTCTAGCATTTTTTTTCTACTTACTTTGTTTTGTCTGCACCACACCAAAAACCGAAATGTGGAGAGATTAGAATAGTTTTGTAATTTATTAGATAAATTTTCTCTATACTTGTTGTTGTGCGCTGGAAAACATAAATGCTGCTTAGCAAGTAAAAAATAAACTTTTGGTTAAGTGGATAAATGGTTTACAAGAGTAATCCGTTTATAAGTTGTATACAAATATAACATATATTCAGAGATCACACAGTTAAGTACGTGACTAATTAAATTGGTCGTTGTTTTACATACGAAACGGTTTGAAACTCCAATAAATTGTAGTTTCTGTAGTGTATCGCACTCCTCCAAATCTTTTTTAATCTTTCTTTATTTTATGCATTTTTAACTATTTTTATTGATTGACTTTTTCTTTATTTACAGCGGTATCTCACGGATTGCGATGACGTAACCTTTATACAAGTGGTAAGTTTAATTATAATTACATCTAACTATTTGCTAAACTAAATTTCTTATGAAGCCGAGGTACATGGCTACTGTCGTCGGTTGTGTAATTTAAATTATATTACTCGCACCACAATACCTTGGACTATTTCGAAATTTCACATCGTATGCCTTTAATTAAGTAGATCCAATGATTTAATCCAACGGTGATTTTTAACCCCCTGTTGAGCTGTCCCCATTTTGAAAATTTGGGGAGGAAAGAAGCTGAGTCAACGTTGATTCAGTCCCCCCCCCCCCACCAATAAAGTATTTTGAATAGATTTTTTACTGTCCAATGAGGAGCTATTTATGAGCTTTGAATTTAAGATACTTCGATTTTCGATATTTATATTTTCAAGGGAGTACACAGAAAATGGTTTTTAAGAAAATGACCCCAAAAGGAATTAGACCAAAGTTCTTTATACCTCGGTCCCAACAAGCTTATAAACAGTGTCGTAAATTAAGTTTAACAGCTTGCTGTTCGTTTAACATAAAAAAATTTAACATTTTGGTGGATGTTCATAATTAAATATAACCGACTACAAATTCGAAGTTGTTAATTTCAAAACAAATTCGCCATCACCCAATTTTGAAGAGTTTGAGGGATGATTTTGAAAACTGCGCTTGTCATATATTTGTCAAAAAAGAATAAAATACCATTTCATTAGACATCACGAGCTGGAATGTTGTGATTGTAATATAATATTGTAACATTTTGCATCATTTGAGTCTTTTAAAGGCGAATTTCACATTTGAATTGCGCTTTCAAACTTGCATACTATGTAGATGTAATTTTTCTTATTTGAAATGATGTCAGAGTAACAGAGGCCTCTATAGATTTTAAAAGTTGACGCAAAACATATAGAGACATTAACACCATGACAAATATCAAATAATATTTTCCATTGGCTAACGTTTATTCATCCACAGAAACATTGAATTGAAAACATTTATTAATTTCGCAAGGTCTTGAATATATTTTAAAATCTATTTTAAAATCTGAGGTTAAAGTAAAACTATAATTGGCGAATATTATTTTTTCCATCCCAAGTTGTGCTGGAATCGGAGTTCATATATTTTTATATATGACGTATTTGCCAAAAGTTGTTCCGAATGTTAGTATTTATTCAGACAGTTAAATAGTCAAAAATAATTAGTTCATGCGGCTACGGCGCATAGTGTTAAAAGTAATCCATGCGGGTTTAAACTTTAAACAAATTAAATTCTTTAAAACTTCTATATTCGTTCCCAAAGATAATTTTTATTTATTGAATTATTCGTAGGATTGAACATCCTTGTCGAACCACACGGTTCCGGAAACTTTAGCATCCGATTGCATTTACTTCTCACTAGTTTATGGTAAAAAAAGGCAGAGGCCGGAACTCTGAACTTACATTCACCAAATAACGTGAAATTTATAAGGAGTACAAAATGGCTAGAAATAGCATAACAGGAGAACTAAATATTTTAGGTGTACGCGGTCATTGAAAGAAATACGGTACTCGCGAAAGGGGGACGTCTGGTCACCTTATTACTTGAAAATGGCAAATTGTTTTAAAATGGCAAAAATTTTATATTTCAATTCCAGATATAGTACACCGTTATAGACTCAAGAAATACGCGCAGTTTGATTTCTGAACTGCTGCCCGTTATAATCGTGATAGAGGGTAGGAGTTGAAAAATTAAGCTGCACGTATTCCGTGAGCTTATAAATCAATATCACCCCCAATTTCTCAATTGCAAACGACAAATCTTTTTAAAACTGCTAAAATTCAATATTTTAATAGGCCGAATACTTAGGACGAATACTACCCCCAATTTCTCAATTGCAAACAACAAATTTAATGTTGGATCGACCTAGCTTACGAAATACACGTATTTTGATTTTCGAGCTGCTATCCCTTAGCATGAATATCACTCCCAGTTTCTGAGTAATAGATCAAACATAATAAAATTCGACCACTAGTTTGACTTATCGTGTTAACTGCAATTTTCAACATTTTGTACGACCTAGTTTGGCGAATTAAAATGGAATTTCGATGTTGACATTTTGCCGAATAACAATTACTGGATTTAACCGGCTTTGATTAAACTTATTATTTCTACTACGATCCATTTAAGGAGAATCATATCCACATGAGAGCCATCATATATTGGTTAACGTATTCAACGATAACCATCAACGAGTATTACTATGAAGGTAAAACAACAAAAAGAAAAGATTCAAAATTTTCAGCAGCTGTCATTGATTCGAGTTTGGTATCATCTTTGGTATCATCGGTCGGGATCTTCTTTAAGTTGACTAACTAATTTTGGTTAACGAAACCCTCCCTCACGACAACGGACTACTTGTTTGAATATTTTAATTTTTTTAATCATATTTTTTAGAGCCATCCAAACGTCACAAAATGGAAAAATTAAATATTTTAATGTCGGATGTAATGCACCGATTTATGAGCTCACGTGCAGCTTGATTTTTGAGCTGTCCTCCCTCTTTATATAAATTCAACCCCCAATTTCTTAATTGTGATAACTTCTTTAAAATTGAAAAAATAAATACTTCAATGCCGGATAATATGCACCGATTTATAAGCCATGCACGAAAAACGTGCATTTTGGTTATTGAACTGCTACAAATTCGTTTAAAATTCCATAAATTAAATATTTCATTGCTGAATATTATGAAGCAGTGATTTATGAGATCATGAAGTACGTGCAGCTTGATTTTGTAGCTGCTATTCCCTAGCACAAATACCACTCCCAATTTCTTAATTGTAAATGACAAATTACTTTAAAATTGCTAAAATTAAATTTTTTATTGTCAGATATGATTTACCAACTTATGAGCCCAATTTCCGAATTGAGAACGACAAATTCTTTTAAAACTGCAAAAATTTAATATTTCAACGTCAATAATGTACCGATTTTTGAAATCACGAAATACGTACAGCTTGATGTTTCAATGGCACGAACACCACCCCAAATTGTGTACACTTCCTGTTGCCACGGATCAGTATCACGTGTTTCAGCCCAGAACTCGCAGATCATGAATATTTCGTCAGACGTATAACTGATTATGTGTAACTCTTTTCCGTTTCTTTGCATAGATGGTTACTGCTCTATAAACGTTTGCACCACTGATGTCATTATGGGAGTTATTTTATGTATCGATTGCATAATTTCTTCCAAGCTTCAGAGTAATTACTTTCCGTAGTGGTAATATGTCGGTACATCAGTCATATTGTGGTTATTGTGCACTGCAGACTTACATACGTTATGAAAAGATGTCCAATATTTATAACCATCGGAAAATGCCTCGATATTCATTTTCGTTATCCGCATATGCTGTGAACGACCACATGCTGGGCTTAGCAGCTCCCGTGCGTTGTAATATCCCTCATCTACATCGTCAGTGATCGGTTCCATTTCGTTGAACAAATGATACCTTGCTTCTAGATTTTCTACTCGCTTCTTTTCTACAAACCGTAAAATAGTAACCATTTCAGAATGCGCTCGATCCCACAAACGTCCCAATCGATCGTTGATAAATACCGTTGACACCTGCTAATTTAGGTACAATAAATTAAATTCTACTTAACCGGATTATAGTTTATTATTCACGGGTTTCGACACTAAAAAATCTTGAGTAGTTATGCGAGATGCATCTGGCGAATGAAATAATGCCGGGTGAAAATTTGTTATGGATGAAATCAATGCGGATTGAAAATGATGGTTGAAATGTTGTGATACGACGAAGAAAACAGCCAAAACTATTGTGTTGTGAAGTCGCATTATTGATGGGTGGTGGTTGTTAAATTACAAATAGGTTTTAAATAAAGCCTGATAACACACTGGTTTAATAAATTTGATGTAGCTCGCTCAGTAGTTCTCAAAAAATGAACGAAATCTCTTTTATTAGAATTGTATGTCTTTTCCAGAAAATATCTAAATGTGTTGTTTTTTAGTGTATAAATAGGGTTGATTTGTGATTGCATAAAAATTGTGTTTTCATTCTCATCAACACGTGGGTCGCACGAATATCCCGTCTAATTCGGTACAATGCATAAGATTTGTTCTTTTGGATTGCTTACTCATTTCTACGATTGCTTGGTAATGTCCATCAAAATCACCTACATTTAATTTGTTTTTAGAGAGCAGTTTTGAATTATCTAAAAATCAGTGTTTGACTCATTTTAGCATGTTTTTGTAAATTTGTCAAATACTTCACATTTTTTAAACTTAACATTTTCGTTTTAATATCCTTATTGGTTATTCGTTTCTTTTTCCAGAACTGATTACTATTTCCACTTGATGCTATGAAATGTTTCATTCAATAATTAATAATGTAAACAAATGAAAACTGTTTTTCATCATAAGTAATATATTAAACTTTTGTAACCAGACAGTTAGAGACCCAAAATTAGCACAAGTTCAAAGAATTTGTATACATTCTTGCTAATCAACAAATTTTATTTACTCATCTAATGCATGTACATAAAACCCGTTAACCCATTTTCTGGCATGTTAATTTCCCAAGTTTGTTTGGTTCAAAACAACAAAATTTTATAAATAAAATAAATCCAAACCAAAACTTTTTTAGTTTTTTTTTATTTATTTAATTTCATTCATAATAAAAAGTAAACTATGTGTATATGTACACTGTATATTGTTGACTTTTTGTTGTTGTCAAAAAAAATTAAGTTTTCATGTCACGTAGTACGCATAAACTATCACCAATTTTTTTTTACTCGTATACAATCAACAGAAACATGTTTTTATGGTTGGCTGGGGAGAAGTTTTATGTTGTTTGGTATTTTTCAACATTAATTTGTTTTGGCATCATCAATTAAATCGATTGATCTAATCGGAATTAGGATACATTTATCCAATATTGGAGGCACACAATTGGTTCGTGAAATTGTCAAACTAAACGCAATTGAATGCAAAGCACGAAATCTTGCAATTACTTTTAAATTGAATTCAAGGACGATTGTTTAATATTTTTGATGAACGAATTGGAATTTTATTTCCTTTAACGGTCACCGCTCAAACGATCATAACAATACTCGTATTCGACCTAAATTTTCTTTAATGAATAATTCTAGTTATATATTGTTCGAACTTTTGTATCGTATAAAAGTTTCATATTCATAAGCAAAATCTATTTTTGTTTAAAAAATGAATCATTTGCAAGAGCTTTTCTTCATTTCATGGTAATTTTTGTAGCTTTCTTTAATAAAATATTCCACAAAGTGTTTAATATTCTCTTTTGCAATATGCTTTATGATAGCTTCATTAGCAAATTTATTAACTTGTTCCATTTAGCTGCTTGCCTATTGTTTTATATTCCTTTTTGTATCATACAATATTCTGTTGCTCTCAATGTTCTAACTATTTTATTTTATAAAAACTACAACTTTTTTCGGTATTTACACTTGCATCTTATTATCAGGAAGAAAATCAAAGGCGCTTTTCTGTTGTTACTATGTTGAATATTTATGTTATTATGAGCTGCTCTTTATGCAAATTATGCTGCTATGAATTTTTGTGTTATTTTATTTCTGTGCTAATTATTTATAATTATGGTAATCGCTTCTCCATTTTTTTGCTGTTTACTATTGCTTTGTATATAGATTTTAAAACATATTTGGTTTACGGCATTTAAATTATTTTGTTGGTTGTTTGTGTAGCAGCATAATAATATATTTGAGTTTGTGCAGCTGAAGCTTGTTGCATAGTTAAATTAAATCAAATTTTTATTAACAGTTTTAGTTCTTTGTACGAGTTTAAATTATTTTAAATTATGAAACGGGTTTGCAATCCTGTACCTTAATCTTTTCATTCTTTTTTGAAAAGGTGGGAGCTTTACTTTTAGTAAGGCTAAACCCTAAGTAAACATTTTGAGAAAAATATCTTCGAGTATGGCATTTTTTGATGATATTTTGCAATAGGGCCGTTCCTATGGCGTTTATCTCAGAAATGATGTTGTTTTTTAGGTCTTGGATAGTGGATGGTTTATGAACATACACTGTGCTTTTCAAAAAAAAAACCTTAAAAAGTAATCTAATGGCGTTAAATCGAATGGTCTTGCAGGCCAATTTGCATTCCCGAGACGCGAAATTAAAATTAAAAATGTTAGAATGGATTGCCGTAATTAGTTTTTCTCAGAAACAGCACACCAATGATTAATTCAATCATAAATTTTCCTGTCGATAATTAAAGTTGTCAATTTGCAAAAATTTATCAATTCAGGATCGATTTCACCGTTAAGCTTTGGTTGTTATTTAAAACTTCAATAAAAATGTAGTTCCATTTCATTCAACGTTACCAGTATTCAAAATAGCATAGCTTTACTAAGAAAACTGCCACATTCGGTGAGCTGGTTTCAACTGGTAATACTTCTGAGATCTAGACTCGAGGAATTCTACTCAACAGCTTAAATATGAATTTTGATCGCCACCCACTTAAACATTTTCTTGATATACGATGAAAATTATTTTGTATATGATTCCAGCGCCAGATAAAATCTATTTTAGGTGCAAGCCATGTATCGAAAAATAAAAATTTTAAGATAAATCAAAAAATGTTGCAAATTGCATTTAATTTATTATGGTGCAAGATGTAAGTAAAATAAGAGCAAATTGCATTAAAACCATTTTGATGTAAGTAATGTTAAATTCTAGCGCAATTTAGAACCACATTATTTTTGACTGAAGTTGTATCAAATCTGAATGCTAAATACATCAATCTTATTTCGATTCAAATTAAATCGAAGGTCGATCAAATTAGCATCAAAACAAGGTAAAATGTAACATACATCAAAATTGATACCAAATTAATTTAAAATTTATAAAAAACCGTTATCAAAATTTTAAGGAACTGGAAAGGGTGAAAGATTAAAACACTAGTATTTTATTATTAAATATACATTTTTATTTCAATATTTATACATATAATTCAACATAAACTATTAATTAAGGTGTAAAATTAATTTTTCAAGTTCATTGTATGATTTATTGCAAATGTAACAAAAAACATTTCAAAAATAATAAAATCAAAAATAAGAAATAAAGTAGCGAAATTCTATAATAGTGTGACTACTTAATTAATTTTAAATGATTTATGAGTCTAATTGTAAATCAAATTTACTAGAAATTTCTTTAATTCTCGGAGTAATTCCCGTTATATCCATCCCATAAAAATAGTGTGCGATAATTCTAAGCATTTATTATACTAAATCGTTTCTACGCTGAAGATACGCTTGTTGTCTCTTCTGTGCACAATTTTAAACTTAGTTTTGAATAACAATTAGATCTGTTATTATAAGTCTTTTGTTCGAGAAGTGTAACAATAAAATCAAAGTACCGCGAATATACTAACTCGATTATTTCCTGCGTGCTGATACACAAGGAAATTGTATTAGTCTCTCAGATGGAGCATATAAAACGATCGACGAAGAGATTTTTTCGGAGAAGATGAGTGTCCTAGACGTTAATATCGACTTAGAATTTTCTGCTTAAGGGTTAATCGAGTCTAATAATTGACAATTGAGGCTGGACATATATATTTATTGAAAATGCGCTAATAATAATAATAATATTAGCACATTTTCAAAAAATATGTTTGTATGCTTACCAAATTAGGTGATGTAACAAAAATGGAAACAAATTTGAAAACTTTGATATGGTGAACATTTAAGTTTTTTAAAATTAAAAAATTCTCATCCTTTTCTAAATCTATTTCCTTTATGACCGTTGCAGCCACCTAAGTTCCACTTTCTGCTACTGGTTCCTGTTCCATGTTCCGTTACATATAATTTTTGGTGTAACCTGTTCAGTCGGGAGATAATATGCCCCCGATTATGTTTACGATCATACAGTGAATCCTATAGAAAAATATAAATAAGATAAGTAATTTATAAAATTTATTACAGTTGAATGTTTTTTAACTTACAACTCCTAAATTCTCTTTATTTTTGGTTTTTAATTGTGGAAACAACTGAACTACGGCTAGCGCTAAAGCTATGATATGGTTTGGAATCGGATGGTATCAATGGCGAGATGTTAAATGGTCCACACCCTCTCGAATTATAGCTCATCTCTCCAGATCAGAAAATCCCTTTAATATTTCATACGGTCTGAATTTTTTAGACAAAACAAACTTATTTGGTTATTTGCAATAAAAAATTCTCTAAATCCTATAAATAAACATAAAAAAGTCACAAGTTAGATTTCGCATATAATTTCACATAGTATTACCTGCGCACTTATGTAGACATCATATTCGAACCGACAGTTTTGTCGACTAACTGAAGTAGCTTGATGACTAGATAATTCTAATTGAAAGATCAAATTTTAGAAAATTAATCTAAAACTGTATATAAGGTATTTGACAAATTATATTTTTCTTTCTAGTTTCCAATTTGTTTTATAATATTAACTTACCAGATTGATCGTGTTTCAGTACAAGCTTTAGCTGGAATTGGGGGTGGCTTGTGCTTTTATGAAAAATTTCCAAAAAAAAATTTTCGGGAATTTTTACGTTTTAACATCTAAAGCTGAAATATCCCCATGAATGGATGCTACAAACGAAATAAGACATAGTTGATTATTAGCCTTATTTATTCACAAATTGATTTTGATGTTAAATACGATTGACGATTATCAACGAAAGGTTTGGATTAATTTACTGACATCAGTGCGTACATTACGGTTAGAATTTTATCTCTACTATAATTTAAATTACCATGATCTGTAACATTTCATACTTCCATATAACAACTTAGATCGTTGGTTCGCGTTACGCGACATCAATCTCGTGATAATCGACAATAGAAAACAAAAACAATTAAGATGTAAATAGTATCGCATATGAAAATTTTAACTTTTTATCGTGTAACTTCCACAAAACACGTGTAAAAGTATAAAACGCACAATCCAATAAAAAAAAACATATTTTTTTAACACATAATACAAACCATATTTTTTTAACAGATACTAGTCGCTGTATTGTCATTCTTCGTCGTGTTTGAAAAATTTTTACGTAATTCATTACTCCTTTTATGTTTATTTTTACGAAGTCATAATCAAGTTTGCATAAAGCAAGCAATAATAAATAATGAATTACTGTTTATACTATACCCAATATGTTTTTTTAGTTTACCTTAAAATCGAAATATTTCATCTTGCCTATATTATTTTTATTGCACAAAAATAACTGTATAAAACAATCAAATATAATATAAAAGTTTCTACACTTTTGCGTTACCGAACAAATTTTGGGGTTCCCCGATTATTGAAAGAATCGTTCAATTATTATTTAATTTAGTGATTATTCCACACCCATTTTATTTATAAAAATATTTCACGACACAGCACTTATAAAACTGTTTTTATCTAACACAGTAAAGTATAATTATTTATACCACACTTTTTAAATTTGTATGGTAATGATAACCTCAAAACTTAACAAATTTAAACAAATAACTATTTCGATGCGACTTTCTCTTTCAAAATATTTACAAACAATGAGAAAACAAAAAAAATATCTTCGCTTTCCCATCATTTTTTATTAATACAGAGATGGTCACCAAAATACACAAGTGCGTTCGCGAGTTTTGACTAACCACAACAAAATCATTAATAAAAATTTTAATCTGTAAAAGTTATAGAATAATTTACAATATCACTTAGTCTATTAATTAATATAATAGATTAATTAATAGAACCAAAACCAGTCTTTAAATATATAGCCTTTAATGAAAATAAAATTTGAATGGGTTTACCCCTGTACAAATATTAATTTTTGGTTGTAATATTTTTCCACTCTTGTTGTTCTATTTTAATTTTCAAAATAACATGCATCATTATCCGATGCATTTGTTTCCAAATTACAGATTAGTTGCAAAATGTAACATCATAGTGTTACAAACAGTATTTTATAAGTTTGAATACAAAAATTGCATAACAGTAAATTAGGTGCAAAGAAATATCGTAATGTGATATAAGTAAAATCGTATATTTCTCGATGTAACGTCTCCATCAAAAAAAGTAGTAAAATTTTCGAGTGTGCATCAATTAAGTTAACATGTAAACAACAATCGAAGAACCAAGATGAGTTAATTGTCTCTTAAAATCCATTGTAAAAATTAGATTTTTTCACAAATTAAAAACTTACTATGAAGAACCTGCTTGAATTTTTGGCCTACTTCGAACTGGATATCATTTAAACGTTGATTTCGTTCGTCAATCCCACAATCGTCTTGAGCTTCTTGGCGTAGACCTGACACCACATATTAAGAGTACATGTCGTCCAATAGGCTGTAAACAATTTTGTGTTATGCCACGGTAAGAGAGACCGTTTACCTTAACAGCGTCACCGGCATCTTTCTCAAAAGAGTCTGATCACCCCACCAGCTTAAAAGTCACACCAATTAGTGTATGGTAGTAAATGCAAAGGTTTTAGTTGAATAACATGTGGATATTTAGTATCCTTAACGCAGAACTTTCTAACGTATTCGAAATTGTTAACGCATTCGTTTAGGTGGGATTTTGTATTTTAGCTTTTTAAGATTTGTTTTAAACAACCGACATCAACTGGTTATTGTTTAAGCATCAAACTGGTTAGTTACCAGTTACACGCTACTAATGATATTGTCAAGAAGTCTGACTAAATTTGAAAAAGCCTTATATAAAAGTTTCATTTCAAAAAGTAAATAAGCGGTCAACTTAAAATTAGTCGATGTCAAAGACATTAACATACAATCATTCTATTTTTGATTGTTGAACGACAATTCCAAACGTTTTATAAAATACCGAAAAGTAATTATTCGACGGTAAAATTACAATTATCCTAATCTTTATATAGCACATGCTAGATTTTAAAAGTATTAGGTTGATTTGCTTCAAAGATGAACTCTTGATACGTTTGTATTTTTACTTCTCCGCTTAGTTAGGAGACTATAATTTTGGTTACATTTTTTTAAAATTAAAAACGATCATTAAAACGTTTATTTGTTTCTTACGGAAAGCAACGTGTAGAATACATATTTGACAAATTCGACAGTTTATTCACAAAAAATTCTTCCACCGTTATTCCAAAATCACTGCAACGTAAAAACCCAAATGAATTTGCTTCAATTAGTAATGACATTAATAAATCGTTTAATCTAAGAATGCGATGAAAATTCCAATCGAATTTGAATTATTTATTTACACAGATCTCATTAACTTTGATTAAAGTTGTTATTTTGTTTTTCTATGAAAACAAATTAGGACGCAAAAATGAACCGAGAATACGCTTTGGTTGGCCATTACTGACCTATTTACATATTATTTTATAATAGAGTATGATATCGAGATAAACTAGCAGATTGGTCTCGTGATTGACAACTTCAAATCTATTTATGCTACACTTAAATCGGTGCTGTGGTTTGGGCGTGAAAGCCGGACAACGGAACTGGTGCTAAAGGATAGATATGACAGCCAACAATTTTAAAAACACTTGATTATGCCTACTTGTCTCATAAAAGATGCAGAAAACTCAAAAACAGTCATTAATTTCAAAATCACAGACAGACACACCAACTTTATATTATGTATAGATTGTTCTCGAAATAAAACCTTCATACATTTTGATGCGAATAAGGAGTAAAACATCACTCACGGAAATAGTGCCCTGTTCTTTCCAATTTTTTAATCACTAGCTTGTTTGACTTTGTCATAACCAAATAATAATAGGAAGGTAGTGATTTTTAATGGCTTCATGTATAGAGCCACGTAATGTTGAGGAATTTTTTCCGAGGTGTTTATCCCAAATCGGCATTTTTGATTCAATATAAGACCGAAATGATTGATCTTTTAACTCTTTCCGACTGATTTAGCTATGGGGAAAATCCTGGTAATCGAGTGACAGTTAAACCAAATTATGTGAGAAGCTTTGCATATTCCTGGCTTTTGAACTGTGTACGGTTATCGGTATAAATCACAGCGCTTGATATAATCACATCAATAAAGGTGAAAACAAACTAATTAATGCAATGACAAAAATTTATCCGATAACGAAATTTATTAGCATCTAACAAAACAATTCGATCTAAAGTTGAAATATGTATTATACAACTGATTTTTTCATATCATCAAGCCAAATACTTCAAATCAACTGTTCGGAGGATCTTTTGTAGAAATTCAGGGTATTGGTAATACAATATCTAAGCTTTCATTTCGAAGGCTGAAGTCTTAATACATAAGCTTGGATTTAAATCGTCTGACAAAAATTAAAGTTAAGTTGCCCGACACAAACAAATGCCAGTCCCAATTACATTTAGATTTTGTTATTCATGCAAAACAATAAAGACATACAACGAAACAGTTTTGTACAAAATTGAAACATCCCAGATGGATGTGTAACAGAGAAAACAAAACACCAAATAAATGTGACAGGTCAGCTACATTTACTACAAAACGAAGCTGATCCAATTATAAATTTTTTATTTTATGGGATACATTTTTGTTACCCGAATATTTCAAGTTATGTTGTGTTATTTTAGCCACGCCTTGAATGATTTCCCACGTGTCTTAGAGATCGCGCTGTATAATTTTGTAGGACACGAAACTGTACATACGTTGTTTGTATAACTGTTTGGATGGTTCTGTGACAGGTTTGTAATTAGTTTTGATTATTTTTTGTGTGTATCGTTTTATATTTTTCATTTTGGTGCAACAGTAAAATGAAACGCTAAATTCGGTAGTATAAAAAATATACACATGTACTGTACATGAAGGATGTGCATCGAAAAAAAAATCAAAAATTAACTTCTAATTGATTGAAATGAAATCGAGAAATGGTTTGATTGATATTAAATTTGATTGAAATTCAAATATGTGCAATCGACGTGTATCTCTCTCGTGTCCTGTAGTGCGGAAAATTGTTTTTTTTTTTTGCAAAACCAATTTCTTTTGCAATTACATTTTGGTAGTAATATTATGTATTCTATTTTACAGGTTTATATTCTAAAGCTTTGCTTAATAGGTCGATTGTTCTTAGTATTCGGATGTTAGTTACTTATGATAGTCGCGCAACTCGATTAGGAGAAATAGAAAGTAGCATTGTGGAGAAATTTTGTCTCAAATTTCGAATTTTTGATTCATTGTACACTTTGAATTATCTGGAAATCCATACAAGCTCCAAAATGGATTCGGTTTAAAAGTGACTTAAAACCGCTAAACCAATCATTCTACTTTCATTTAATGATTCTTAGTTGCAAGTCCAAATTTATGTACTTCAGTGTGAGATATATAGGGTTTTCCAATAAGAATGATATGATCCAAACTTTTCTCGCAATAATTAAATTGTTGCACTTGCTGTGTGGCACGTAGCCCCGTCTTGTTGGAACCAAATGTCATCAAGATCAATTACTTCCAATTTCAGCCATAAAAAGTTGGTTATCATCGATCTATACCGATCTCCATTGTCAATTTAGGTGAATGTAATGGTTTTTCATGAATCATTTGTGGATTTTCTTCGCACTAGAATCGACATTTTTGTTTATTTACCGCACCACTCAGGTGAAAGTGAGCCTCATCGGAGAATATGATTTTCTTAAAAAAATCGTTATCGTTTGTGATTGCAATTTGCAAACGTTGTTCTTGCGTATATCTCACCACGATGAAATTGTACACATTACTTAATACAATGAAACAAAAAATGACAGATCCTGACATATTACAAATGGCCGAAATGTTACTTAAAAATCATATCATTCCTATTGGAAAACCCTATAATATCCAAAATTCTAACCCACATATGTCTGGGCTGGGATATTGTAACATCACTTTTTCGTCTGTCGAAAGTGATGGTCGTATCGAAAATTGCGATGGTCGATATGTTGTACCATTTTCGACAGCTCAAAAGTTTTCCATTATGTAACCCTTTTTCGAACAACAAAATGATACATGTTTTCTGTCAAAAATAATTATACGGGTTAGGTGTGTGGTATTTTTTGGTGTGTGAAAATAAATAAATTAAAATGAATAGTGTTATTATTAAAACGTTAATCCATTCAGATTCTTTAAATGAAGAATCACAAGAAAGTACGCGCGTAAACTACTACATGGAACGTAGATTTTTGCGTGATCGCTACGATATTTTAGAGTTAACCTCTCAGAAGTAAGTGGTGTTTGTTGCATTTAATATTTACGCATTAATAATATTAATCATTTTAGATTTTTAGAATCGTTTCGTGTGTCAAAAGACATTTTTAAATATTTGGTAAACCAAATAAAACCCAAAACTATGAAATCGAGAAGAATTACTAAAATTCCAATTGAAATAAAGCTGGCTGCCGTATTAAATTTTTTTACAACGGGCTCCTACCAAAGAACGGTAGGTGATATAATGCTACACTCTATGGACCAGTCCGTTCTATCAAGGGCCATAGCGGAAATATCCAGCATTCTAGAAGAAACTATATGTAGGCAATATATTAAATTTCCCGAAGAGCGAGAGATAGCTGCACACAAGCAGCGATTTTTTGAGAAGACCAGCCATCCCGGAGTGATTTGATGTATCGACGGCACCCACATAAATATTATTGCACCACGAGAACACGAACATATTTATGTGGATCGCCGAGGAAACCATTCTATGAATGTACAATTTGTGAGTAATTTTGATATTATCAAATACGTCTATTATAGTTTTGTTATGTTTCAGATATGCAACTACGATATGCTGATACTTTCAGTTTGTGCCCGTTTTCCGGGCTCCACACACGATTCGGCAATTTGGGAGATATCCCATGATAAAAGAAAATTACAATCGGCCTATGATAACGGACAAAGGAACACATGGCTGCTCGGAGATTCAGGTTATCCCTTGCAGAACTACTTAATGTCACCTTTGTCAATCTCTGTACAATAATTTACATGCTAAAGCAAGAAACCCTATAGAGCGGTGCATTGGAGTGCTGAAAAATACTTTTCGGTGCCTTTTGGGAGAGCGAGTTCTACGATATGAGCCGCTTAAAGTTATTAAAATTGTTAATGTGTGTGCAGCTCTTTACAACATATGTTTGCATAACAAACTTCAGATGATTAACTTACCAAGGCCTGATGAGAGTGAGGATTTTATAATCGAACTTGATTTTGAATATGAAACCCAAAACGAGTATGAAAGGGCCGTGGAAATAAGAAATTGCTTGTAAAAATTTAAAATATATAAATAATAAATAAAAACTTTATTAAATTCATTTTATTCAAAATAATTCATCACATTTTAATTGTTATAATTTACTCAATACTTAATTTTGGTTTACACTACTATCTAGTTGATCGTAGCCTCGACCTTTAATCGCTTCAAATTTATGTCGTTCGCCTCCTTAAGAAGGTCCAAGAGTTTTTCTTGGAACACTTCTTGTTTATGTCCCTGGACTTTTAGTTCTTCCAATATCCGAGCGTTCGTCGTTACGCGCCGTCGCTGAACACGGGAATTACTAGTAGTGGAAATGGGTAACAAGGTCGACAATGTATTGTTGTTTGTTGCTGTTGTATTCGTTATTGCGGTGGTACTTCCCACTTCATTTATCGTATAAACTGTCTCACTTTGCGATTGGTCGACGTGGGTAACGAACTCATCCACTTCCTCATGCCCCGGATCGATGCCAACGTTTCCAACTGCAGCCTCCAACATTCCCGTTAATTGCACAACCCGTTCTTCGAATGATGTCAAAAAACCGTCCGGGAGCCTCCTCCCGTTTTATTTATATCTATGTGGGCTTTGTGAACCTTTTTTCGAATTTTATTTTTTAGGTCGGCCCACACCTACAAAAAAACAATAAAATAATTTTTAAATTAATATGTAAATACATGTATAGTTAGGTAAATATAAAATTACCTTTCGCCATGCTTCTTCCACCCGAACTGGGGGCCCTTCGCCATTAAGGCGAATTGTAAGGTCGCGCCAGCCTTCTTGGAGAGACGCTCTTGTCGTTAACATGTTAAAACTGCCACTGACCATCTCGCCATGTTCCTCCAAATACGTTACCATAACCTCAAACTGGTGCTGTGTGGTTACTTTTTTTTGCCTTTAAAATAAAATAATAATATTTTAATGTATGTATAAATATTACACAATAAAGTTAATAAAATCACATTTATAAATAATTCATGTATGGATACATATTCACAAAAATTTGTTGTAGGCTACATATCCAGTACACTAAAATGTAAAACAAACCCAAACAATTTCTACGTAAATCACAATATATATTACGTTTTAAAACTTACACACTCATTTTTATAATTAAATAAATTATGTATATGATTC
This sequence comes from Nephrotoma guestfalica, assembly GCA_963691935.1. Lineage (NCBI taxonomy): Eukaryota > Metazoa > Arthropoda > Insecta > Diptera > Tipulidae > Nephrotoma > Nephrotoma guestfalica. Next base: position 130,684,218 of record OY829914.1, on the reverse strand, counting down.
TTAAATTATTAAATATAATTATTTTGATGTAATTTCTTCGGTTATTTTTTCTTCGACGTTGGTTTGCTTTCCATCACTTACAATTTTATTGAGTGATGAAATAACGAAATAATCGCCTGTCAAAAAAGTTACAACATACCAACTGGTCGAAATAGGTGATATTTCGTCGAACTTCGAATAGTTCGAAGTTAAAACATTCCACCCCTGTACTCATCGCCATTTGCATGTATAATAATACTAAATGAAACCTTTATCATCACTTTATATCTCAAGTATTTTAACTTGAGATTAAATTAGTGTCAAACCTCTACCTTAAAAATCGAATAATGGGTTTAAAGTAAAACTTTTTTTTTCAATGCTATCTGTTCTAGGGCCAAGGCTCTCCCAACCCTTTCGCGGTTTGCTTATTTACATCCTTACCTTTACGACTGTATTGGCCAATTCGAGGACGTACGGATATAGGTCCGATTTTATTACCATCTGCACATTGCATAGCCAGCCTGTACTGGCATGGACGATGGGTCGGCCCATGAGTTTTGCACTCCGACAGGGGGTCATAGATGTGTTCCTTTTCATCACAAAACGTAATTTGTTGAATAAAATTCTCTTTGCATCCTGCCCCTATCGGGATTCGAACCCGGTACCTCCCGATCCAAACACCAAAGCTTAAACCACTATGCCATTTGGTCGGTAAAATAAAACTCTGTGATACATTAAAATCTTTTTTAATTAATTACTTTACTATATATATCTGCAGCACTGAATTTTTTAAATGTCTCTTTGTGATAACATGTTGGGGTGAAATTTATTGTTACTCCTACCCATAAACAACGCTGGGCCGTATGATCGTTTTCAACAAATGATATTAAGATTTTAATTCGAATCATTATAGTTAAACATGATATAATCAACTTAAAGTTAGCGGTGGACTCAATTGCTGGGTGTAATGACCGATGAAAATTTTCGTTTTATCCTATTGATCCAATTCGCCCCTATAAAATTGTACTGAACAAACTAAGAAGTAACATTAATTTCTTGGCCTTTCAACATTGCTATGTCTCGTTATATCTTTATATTTGCTCGTATACCATAAACAAACGTTAAATAGAAAAATGAAAAATTACCAAAGCGATTTTTAATTAATGATGTTGTTTTACGTTTATGTATTTTTAATTTTGTGTTATTTTAAATATAGTCATTTGTATTCATATGCATATTAAAACATATTTTTAGCGATTACTCTCTTCTGCACAGCATATTCCACATGATTGATTTTGTCAAGTAAAACATATTTGTCGAACGTGTTACATTTCTATTTCTAGGCGCACATCGCTTACCACCTTCACTCACTAGGCTTGTTCACTAATAATAAATTGATTTCACATATAAAATTGTGATATAATTTTTCATATTTCATGCATGACGTGCAATGAAACGGAAATTTATAATAAGTCATCAAACTAAGCGCAAATTGGCGTGAATATAATTGACGCACATGTGAAACAGGTTTCTGGAAGCGTCTCACTTACATGTATCTGATCAATTTAAATCAATGATCAAACAACATAAAATATGATAGATAATACGATGCGATGATGAAAAACAATACGCATAAATACAATTTTACCATCAGATTCCATGAAAAATCAAATATTCACTTCACACATAATATCACCATAAAAAGCCTAATTCAATATTATTAAGTCATTCACATATACATTTTTATATAACTTGATGATTTACAACAATAAAACCTCATATTTACTTTTAAATTACAAATTACATAATTTTATCGACCAAGAAATATAAAAAACGCATTTTCCATATTAAACAACGTACCCCGCAAACAGAGGGTTCAAGTATGTATAAATAACGTCTATAAATTTATCATTTCACTTAACGCCAGAAACGAAGGAAACGAAATCAAAGTGTTTTTCACGATTGTGGAAAATCAATCGGAAACAAATAAAATTGTTTGGTACTCAGTTTTATACAGTTTCCACATACTTACAAATGTAATAATAAAAAATCAATAAAACAAAATAATTTTTTTAACAATATCGTATAATAACAACAATACGAGTACGATGATTATACTCGTAATATCCCCTTTCGTTTCGAGGGAATCGGAATAAAAAAGGAAAATTCTTATAATTTCTGTTTTATTACAAATTTATGATAATCAATTCGCGTGTATGTACCCCATTTACGTGCGTTTCGTCTCCAACCCCCTTGTATACACAAAAAATGTAAATAAATAAATTTTGATATAATAAGGAAATACAATCATAAATAATAGTTCCTATTGTTAATAAAAAGGATTTCGCTACAATATTATATGCTAGAATCAAGAGTACCTCTACGTTGTGCGTCGTAAACTGAAGGGTGAATTCTGCGTCTAATTAATTCTAATGTTATATTTATTATTTATTCAAGATTTTTACGTCGGTGCCCCATTCTGTGCGTAATGCGTGCGAGTATTTTGCTTATTTTATTACGTTTAAATGCAGCAGCACGATGGAGTGATTATTAATGATGTCTAATTAATAAAGATAACGTTGCCGATAAATTACAGATGAATTATTACCTATGATGGGTAAAAAATAATTTAAGTAATACGGTATACTTGTTCTTCAACGATATTGAAGTAGCCCACATTTCAAACACAAGTATTTTGGTGACGTATAACGAAAATTGGTTCGCAAAATATGTGTGTTTTGGAAAAAATATATTTTTCATGTTTTATTTTTTATTAAAATCGATTTTTATTCACCAATATTGCCAATAACCTTAATCCTTCCTTCAGATTTAATCGTATTATTTTCCTAAAATATGTAGCAAAAATGTTACGAATCGGACGTTCTGTATGGAACACTTTTAACTTCTGCAACAGATAAACCATTTCACTATTTATCACTTTGTGTCGCTGTCCACTATTTCACTTTTACTCCACACTACTGTTTACTTTTTACTGCTCGAGTGGTACTGTTCACTGTCAAATTACAACTGTAAATTACTTGTTTGTAGTTGTCATGAATTTTACTGTCTTGATGATTAACGTCGTTGTTAATTTCAGTATTTGTTCTTTCCATATTCGCCTCCACGTGGAATGACATTATAATATCCAATTTTCCAAAATAATAATATTGCTCAATTATTATCGTAACACTACCCCCACCTTAAATCAGCAGACCTATTCCTGAATTCGATACGTATTTTCTTACGATACAAAAGTTCAATCTGATACGAAAATAAATTGGTATTCCTGAATACGAACGTCCCACAAATTTTATTTTTTACAGTGTAGGCAGAGGGAAATTTTTTTGTTGAAAAATTTCCTTCAACATAAGACAGTGTAAAGTTTTTATTTTTGTTCAAATTAACAGCAAAATTTTTTGTTTTAAAAAATGTTGAAATTATTAATTAAAATATTATAAAATGGTTAGTAGATTATGTGGTAATGTATCATTTAGAAATAAAAATTGATTTTTTTTAAATGAAAGTGAAGTGTCTTGTGCAAAGCTGCCAAAACACGCATACAAAAATACAGAAAGGAATTTCTTACGATCGGTAGTTTACCAAATGTATTTATAAAATAAAATGTAAATTATATTAAGAAGAAAGTGGTTTCAAGAAATCAGAAAAACTAAGAAACAAATTTTGGTTGTTTTACTTAAAATATTTTAATAAATAAATTACTTAAATATATATATAATATTTAATTAATTTATAATTAAATCGAAAACAAATTCGTTCATCCACGTACGAAAACTTCCAATTCGAATTGCGGAATAGGGAAATTTTTTGAACGTATTCATTTTGTATTCGTATTAGCATTATACGTATTCGTATTCAGGAATACCAATTACAAGAATTTGTAAATTTTTTATTCGCATTAGTATTCAGGAATAGGGCCCCTGTTCGCCCCGAAAAGCCTCGTTCCATGTCGTATTGCTTAACCTTTCCAATTGCTTTGTGCATCTGGAGGTGTCCCTTTTCTCTTCTTGGATTAGTAGAGCCACACTAAATCACCTTGTCTCTTTTTTATTCCTGGTGCTCCTGTTGTAGTTCCCTTCGGCGGATCGATCGTTATGCAATCTTCATCGTACATCTTCTATGTTGCATTAACGATCTCTTCCTACCTGGTTAATCGGTTGAATGGATTTGTCTTCTTGGACGCTCTTCTTTGCCGGCTTATTATGTTCCGGGCCCTGTCTCTGCCTGTCACTTCAGCTCGCTTCTCGATCGCTGCCTTTTGGATCACTCCCTATACCTCTTTCTCTCTCACACACTTTTTCTGTCTTTCCACCGGTCAGCTGAACTGCCAGGCTCAACATTAACAATCTTACAGAAATCTTCTGCTGAGCCATCCCTACGAGCTTTTCCTCTTCTTGGTAAGCTATCTTACTTTTTTTACTTAACTAACCTCCCCCTACTCATCTGCTGCTTCTTTGGAGTAGTAACGCTTACATAAGCCTCTGACGAGTGACTGCCCAATAATTCACTATTTCACTATTATCACTGTTGAAATAGTGAACAGTTTCACTTTACTCTTCACTTCTTATAACGTGTATTGTTTACTGATTGAGATTCTTTTTACTTTCTACATCGATGTTGCGTATCACAATTGTAAATAACTTGAATGTATTCGCGAACAATCCAAGTAATCTACTTGCCTGTGCTGATGATTAACGTCGTTTTTAATTTCAGTATTTTCCATGATGACTACCGCCGCCATTTACATTGCTTTCGTTAATTCCTTATTCTCCTTCCATCTCCCCTTCTGACATACATTTTGAAATCAGTATTGGTAGAATACTTGATTCGGTAGTATCGTGTGGCGAAGTTCGAGATTTGAAACTTCTCGCGGTGTTCTCTCTAACTGAGTGAAATTTTGCCGCTGTAAAGCCAATACCAGAACAGCGACTTCGGAAAATGTATGTGAACAACGCTATAAGAATGAAAACATGGAACGTGGTAAGCCTGTGCAAGTATGACCTAAAGTTCTGCAGAACCTTTCGAAACAGATGAATTTACACGTTAGACCTGCTTGTACTATCAAAGATTAAATGATTTGGGAGTAAGATCCATAATACCATCAATAGTTACAGGTTATGGTTATCAGAGCGAAGGAGGATTTGGAGTTGGGTTTCTCATCAATCGGCAAGTACAGTGCAATCTTCCAGAGAAAAGTTGATTTTACCTATTAAATGCATAACAACATGCTGGCATACTCAGAACCCCTTTCTCTCAGAGCGAGAAATCGCTACCAAGACCTGATATTGCATGGAGCTTTTGTGTTTTGCCACAACAACCACAACAACAACAATTCTACCGAGTTCAATTGATTCGACCATGAATTAATTCGTCCTGTTTGGGGAAATCTTTTCGTCCAAAATTTGCAGTCTAAAATTTATGTGTGGAAGAAAGAGAACCCACAAATTTGTTTATTAATTTGTACGTTCACGCAGACTAACATTGTGTACTGTTTGGTATTGTATTCCCTGTGATTTAACAAATTTGAGGAGGTGTTTGACTTCGGTTTCTGAGTAATAAGAATATTAGTTAGATAAATGCCTTAGTAATAATCACAGTCGTTGAAATTAGTGAGAACTAATTTAAAATAAGTTTTAAATGTTTTAGTTTTAAAGTTTAATTTAAACTTTTTTACGATTAATAAAACCCATAAGTTCTGATGTTTTAAAATATGCTGCTAAAAAGAATATTAGATTAATTGCCACCCATCACCCGACTAGATATTATCACACAATACAAACATGCCTGGCTGTCCCAAGTTACCATTATTTACAAAAGCCTAAAACCATATAAGGACGACTATTATCATTCATAATCTTTTCTCCACCTTTTATTGAAAAAAAAAAAAAAATTATTCGGGCTCCATATATACAAGTGGATATTTTAAATAAATAGATCGCCACGGTTCAATACTATACATCAAGCCATAGAGTAATCAATAATTTTCTTTCTTAAATTGAAACGTGAAGGAACCCAGATACTATTTCCGTTGAGTCAATATCGACTTATTTAGTACTTGCTAAAGTGACATATATTTAGTCCTTCAAGTAGTAATTAACGGCACTAAAGATTTTTTGTTAATGGAGAACTGAACGATCTGTATATTTCCTGGACTTTTTGTAATGATCGACAATGTATTTTGACACTTATGTCAAATGTTTTGCCATCTTACCCCTAATTTTAAAACATTATTCGACTAACTTAAATCTGATTTGTCAAAATCTGTTATTTTTCTAAAAATGTTCAATCTTAGTAGTCTAGGAAATAAATTTCCATTAATGGTCGCGAAACGCGAATTTGTTTATAATCACATTGACATTGCATTTATAAAAAGTAATATTTTTAAAAGGCTGCATCCCAATGATATAAACAGCAAATTCGTATAACGAACATTAAAAAGATTAAGGGGCACACATACGGCAAAAAAACGGGTTGTTCAAGAAACGAAAAGTGAAAACCAATTCGAGGAAATCCTGTGATTCATATGAAAAAGCTAGCTGCCAGTCTGAATGTGGGATCTCCTTCAATGTATCGCATATATGTACTTCTTAAGAAGTTCTACTACAAATCCTACAATGAAACAAAAAATTAATGGATCAATTAATAACAAACAGAATGATCTTGTAGTGCTATTTAGAAGCATTCGATCAAATAAATTAGCCGTGAAACGGTTTCAAAATGTTTCAGCTGTGATGCTTTTTATCGAATGGTGTGGCAAAATTAACACCGAGTACTACATTGAAAATGTTCTTAAACGGAAATGGAAAGCTTTCAGCAAGATAATGCTCCGCCACATAAATCAAAACTAACCTAAGAGTAATGGCATGCCAAGTTACCTTATTGGATTTCTGTTTGTTGAAATACACCGCGGTTAGATGCACTTGCAATTTTACTTTCAAAAATAAATTTTACTGTAATTTCTCGCGGAACCAAGAAAATATTTTTCTTGAGAAGAGAGAAATCCCTACTCAATAAATCCATAATCGATAATTATTCTGAGAGAGCAAATTAACTTGCTTTTCAATTTTTCTTTTTGCTAAGATACGTTCAATTTTAATGTTATTTTTCGATTCAGTTTTTTAGACGTAACTTATAGAAATATAATGAAAATTAGCTTTTGTTAGTAATGTGTGCTAGCCCATTCTTTAAAATTACTTCCAAGATCCTGTCCTTGAGAGAATCATATAAAGATTTTAAGTAGTCCAACAAAATCTCTGCCGAGGCAGCTTTAATTCCTTCAATCAGCTCTTCGTTGGATTCAGATTGTTTGCCCTCTTCGTAAACTTTGCGAGTGAGGCAGCTCCAAATGTTTTCGATAATATTCAAATCAGGGGAATAAGGTAGCCATGGTAATAACTCAACGTGTTGATTGCAATATCCTGTTGGAAAACCCACTGAAGCGAGCCAAATAGCTCTTGAATTTCTGGAAAAACTGATTACAGCATATCCTTATACGAATTTTCAGTCATTTGCACCCATACCATTACTCCTCCTTTTCTGACATGATGGCGAGTCAAAAATTGTTCTTCTTTGCGAATGTAATGAAAATAATAATTATACCCATCTGTTCTATCTAAGTTAAATTTTTTTTCATCCGTTAAACAGCTTTTTCCAAATTATTATCCATTGTTTGCATACGCACATATTCAAGTCATTAATTAATAGTTAATTGTTTGAATTTTAAAGATGAAGCACTTAAACTTGCTCCACGGACTGTTGATTTGCTGGCATTAAGCCCAGATGCCGTACTGATTTTGTTGGTGGAAAGAGCTGAATTAAACGCTAACATATGAATTATTCTTGTATCTTGCGGCGTCAGAACTATCGCCGAGCTTTCTTGGTAGTTGCTTCCATATGGTGTAAATCTTTTAAATAATTTCGCACAACATGCTCATTACGCTCGATTTTACGAGCTATATTAAGATTGCTATGTTTAAATTTTTATTCATTGCTGTTTTACTGAGTACTAATTTCTCTCTTCTCAATACAAATATATTCTTGGTTTCACGAGAAATTACAGTAAAATTTACATTTACAAGTAAAATTTCAAGTACGTCTAATCAAGTGGACCGCAGTAAGTGAAATTGGCGACATAAAAAAATTTAAAGTGTTCATTTCAAAATATATTGATTAAAATATGGGATGCAATACCACACACAATCGTGCGCAGCATGTGTAAAAGTTTTTTTTTGAAACGTTAGATCAAGTGATCAGTTCTAGTGGAGAAAGGTTTGAATTGATTAATTAAATTTAAAAATTTGATATATTTTGAATAATATAATACAGTTTTTATGAAATATTTATGATCCGTTCCTGCTTTATTAAACTTTGTCGATGGGACAACTGATCTGGAAAGCTCTGTCTTATATATAGGTCGATGACTAGGAAGCTTTTTTGGCAGATCAAGAACACTAGTCTTGGTTTTAATTGATTCCTGGTACTCAAGGATTTCTTCATCTTGCTCTACCAGATTCTCAGCTCATTAATAATATGTAAGTTTGAAATAATTACGTTATGCTGAATCACTTTTGATTTATTTTTCACAAACACGAATAAATATAAAGATAGGTAGGCATTTCAAATTAAAGGAAGAATAAATGTAAAAATTTCAAATTTACTTTACTTTCAATAATTCAAAACTGATGTTTACCATTTTGAAAAGTTTTCAATTTTCATTTTTCAATTAATTGCAATGATCGCGTAAATAAAATCACTCAGTTCCCCAACAAATGAAACCTTGAATGAACAAAATAAGTTAGCATTTTAGCAACAATGATTGATAAATGGAATTTAATGCGGTTACCAATCCAATACTCTTTTACCATTTTAGACAGCCAAACATACGAATATAATTTCATTTGGTTCAAATGAACAACAAACGATCCATTTGCATGAATGTAAAAGGCAGCGAACGAAATCAAAAAAGAAACTCGATATATAATTTTCCAATGGAATCGTTTCATTTTGTACGCAGATTTTTCATGTATGTTTAAAAGAAAACTTTAACAATAAATCAAAATAAATGGGAAACCCGATTTTCATTTGGATTTTTTTCTCAACTGCTCAGATACCGCATAAATTCGTTACCCGTTACAACGGGTTTTATTTGTACAAAGCAACACAAAATAAATACAACAACAAATAAAACATGCAAGGATAATAAAGCAAAGTAAAACATGATTCAAAAATAATTTATCTTCATATTTTTCATATTTTCTGCTGCTGATTTTTTTTTCGTTTTTCACCAACCAAACTCAGTTAATGGTTCTTCGCTTCTTACAAAACCACCATAGCAGCAAAAAAAATTCCTTCAGTTTTTAAGTAGTTGGTAATGTTCTTTTAACAATTTATTCCTCACAATTCGTGTGCGAATCTGAATTACATTTACGTACATCTTTTATATTTACTTCATTTCTATACGTATTTGTATGCTGTTGAATGTAATATAGGTACACATACATATATCAACATGATGTGCTTTTTTCATAGAAACATTTTTTATTTTCCCGTAACATAAATAATTCATAAATCTGTACGGCATTTTTGAAATGGTGATGATTATGTTATATAGGGTGTTTTTTTAAGAGGTTGCCGATTTTTTTTTGAATAAAACACATATAAAATTATGAAATGACCAAAATTTTTTTTTATTTGGTAGATAATTTTTTGGCATTTAACATTTAAACACAATTTCTGGCATATGGCTACCACGACTATTTTTCACAAATGTCATTCTGGAGGTCCAATTTTCCAGCACTTTTTCAAGCATTTGAGGGCGTATGTCAGCAATGACACGTTGAATATTGGTTTCCAAAGCGTCAATCGATTGAGGTTTATCCACATAAACCAATGACTTCACGTATCCCCACAAAAAGTAATCGAGTGGCGTCAAATCGCACGAACGCGGAGGCCAATTCACCGGACCATTTCTCGAAATAATGTTGTCGTTGAAAGTTTCTTTCAATAAGTCGATTGTTTCACGTGCTGTATGGCAAGTGGCACCATCTTGTTGAAACCACATTTCATCCATATCCATATCTTCAAGATTTGACAACAAAAACTCATTTAACATGGTTCTGTATCGATTTCCATTCACGGTAACGCGTCGTCCTTCCTCATTTTTAAAGAAATATGGACCGATGATCCCACCAGCCCATAGACCGCACCAAACAGTACATTTATCAGGATGCATTGGTAATTCTTGAACGGCGTGTGGATTATCTTTGCTCCAAATGCGACAATTTTGTTTGTTGACGTATCCATTTAACCAAAAATGCGCCTCACCACTGAAGAGAATTTTACGGTAAAAAAATGGATCTTCGTTCAATTGATTTAACGACCAATCACTGAATTCACGGCGCAAACGATGGTCGTGTGGCTTTAATTCTTGCACCAATTGAATTTTGTATGGCACCAAACCCAAATCTTTACGTAAAATTTTCCATAAAGTCGATGGACAAAGTCCAATTTGCTGAGCACGACGACGAATCGATAAATTGTCGTTTTCTTCGACACTGGCCTCAACGACAGCAATATTTTCTTCTGTACGAACTCTTCTCATTCTTGTCGGTGGCTTGGCATCCAAAAGAGTGAATGTAGACCGAAATTTGGTAATTACGTTCTTTATGGTGGTCTCTGACGGACGATTATGTGCACCATAAAATTCACGAAGTGCTCTATAAACATTTTTAATTGAACACTGATTTTGAAAATAAATTTCCACGATTTGAAAACGTTGTTCTGGAGTTAACCTATTCATAATGATTTGCCAAACAATACTGAGTAGAAATGCCACTTTGAGCTGTCAAAACAACTGTCATAAAATAAAACGACATCTATCGGAAAAACAAACCTCCTAAAAAAACACCCTTTACAAGTATTTTAATAACCGTAAATCGAATAAGTAGCTTTTTATAAAGCATTCATTGAAATTCGTTTTAGTTTATTCCCAGTTAATTGCACAATTTTAATGGCCCTAACTGTGTAAGCTCAGATTGGTTTAACAACATCGAAATTTTGTCCCACGACAAGCATTGCTTCATTTATAAATTCTAAAGAGAGGAAATTTAGAAACAGCACGAACACTATATGGATAGGGTTTGCATGAGTAAATTATTGTTTTCTTATTTTGAAAGAGGAGGAGTGCATACTGAGAAGCATTAGCCATAACTTTCATTTTAGTCCCACTAATATCGGGTTATCCAATAGGGCCATACCAATTTTGTATTTTAATACGAACGTACCCTTGAACGTTTTTCATGATCTGTCAATGTCAAAACGTCAGTGGAGGTTAACATCTTATCATAGTGGCACTATTAAAAATTACTACCGCAATCCTGAGTCGGTTGTCGGCAATTTTAGACCGCTTACCTCAATTTTCGATTGTAACAATCGTCCCACCAGACAGGTTGTGCATTCTGTAGTGGTTAGATTCGAGTAAAAATACTCACTATTGGTTCTTTCTTCGGTTGAAATCAAAATGAGCCTAATCAGTCGATTCCACGACGTTCAAAGGAATTGGGCGAAACTTACATTGTGGCGAATTTTGCATAAAGATCTTGGTTTACACCCTTACAAGATCAAATTAACTCAAGAACTGAAGCCTTTTGATCATTTGAAGCGCCGAAACTTCTCCCATTGGAATCTAACAATCATCTTCATCGAAGAAACTCATTTTTGGCTTAATGGCTTGAGTTTCATCGATCAAATATGCGTTATTGGACAGCAATAAACCCAAATGTGCTTCAAGAGACTCCGTTACAATAAAATAAAGTGACCGTTTAGTGTCGATTTCATAGGTGGATTTCTTGCCGTAGTTGTGATTGGACCATATTTATTCGTCTATGAAAATGATCGCCATGTTACGGTCAATAGAGTTTGCTATCGTGCCATGTTCGAAGACTATATTTGACCAGAATAGGATGAACTTGAATCAGTAATATGTGGTTCCAACAAAAAGGTGCTGCCGATGAAACAATTGATTTATTGAAGGGGAAGTTCGATAACCGTATAATCTCGCGAAATGGTCCGGTCGAATGGCCACCTCGCTCATGCGATTACGTTAAGCCGTTGATTTATGCCAAGAAGACAGCAACGTTAGATAAGCTCAGGGACAATAACGAACGCGAAATTGCTCCAAAGAATCGATCACTGCAAACGTGCTAGCGGTGGTCATATGAACGAAATCGTATTCCAAAATTAAATGTAACATTTGTACTGCACTGTCCTTATTGAAAAACCCTTTATTATAAATGCGAACGTTTTTTTTAGTATTTGTTACTCCTTCGCGCCAAAAAAACTGAACGGATTGCGCTGGGACTATGCTTAGATGTAGTTCTAGACCAGAAATAACATATAGGCTACTTCCTCATAAATCAGTTTTAATGGGATGAGGAAATACTTATCGGCCGACGAAAAAGGCAAAATTCAAGCTCTTTACAGAGAAGGTTTTTCTTTTCGGCAAATAGGCAGAAGATTAGCCCGCCATCATGTAACGGCTGCAAATTATTTAATTTAAAAAATCCTATTACTTATGGGACAAGAAAAATCGGAGAAGCCAAAAAAGAAAGATGGCTTGCCGAGAAATAAAGCCGCCAGTTATTCCACGAAAACTATTAAGTGGAAGTGGCACCTGAATTACACAAAAATGAAACAGGTACCAAAATTATTGCGACGGCTTTGTGAATTGGTTAAGGCAAATATGATACTGGACAGGTCGAAGGTAATTGAAAAAATTTAGTTCAATATTTATTGTAACTAACCACTATTAATCAAAAGGTACATTTTCCGATGAAAAAAAAATTAATCTGGATGGGCCAGATGGTATTCAGTACTATTGGAGGGATCTTGTTAGTGGAAGTTTAATGGTATGGCAGGCTTTCTGTTCTGCGGATATACTCACGTTAGTCTTTTTCATCAACTAGAATGAACAGTGCGGAGTATATTGGTGTCTTAGAATACCAGCTGCTACCTTTTTCGTGGATTCATCAAGAGGAAAAATGGATTTTGGTGAAAATACCAAATATTGGTTTGTGGAGCATTACATACCAATTTTATACTTTTAACACTATGCGCCGTTGGTACTTAAATACCAATTTTAGTTTAGCCCGCTTTTTATCCAGACATAAATCCCACAGAAAATTTTTGGGGAATATTAGTTAGGAAGATTTGCGAGGGTAACATATAATTCTAGACGACCAATGAGTTGAACTTGGCAAACGAAATTGCCTGGAACGAATTATGGCCCGAAAGCATTGATTCATTGATTGGAAGTATGCCTTTTATTCAAGTTTGAACGTCTTATAAAAAGTGGCTTTAAGTTATGGCACATAATAAATTTTTAATATATGCATTTTTTGTACGAGGACAAATCGAAGTGCATATTTTTATTACTATTTAACTATAGTTCGTGCCCGTCCTAAAATTTGCATTATTATTATTATGATTTTATTATTTATTTAAAAAATCGGAAAAACGAGTGGTTATATAGTTATGGATCGCACTGTATATATGAGCAGGGTTCTAGTATAGTTTTGATCTAATTACTCACAATCCCACAATTAACTAAGTAACTAGTTTTAAAAATTCTTGCATTTTATCTAAATAATAATCTTATTAGATGATATGATATTTAAAATCTCTCACTCTTTAAAGGTGTGTCACAAAAGTGACAAATTTAATCGTGCACAGAGCTCTAACATATCTCGAGCTCTGAAAGTAGCTAGAAACTAGGAGACACATCCACAAGCTGAGCCTAAAAGATTTGAGTAGGGCAGGCGGCGCACGGGGCTGTTGAAACCAAGATCACTAGAAAGGTGTGAAATGGGGCCTCTACATGCGGTAGGGCAATCCCAGTTTCATAGAATTGCCCCAATCTGTATGGCATCCCTCGCGGCATTTGTTCCCGCAGCTCAATCGGCGTAGAGGGAACGGCGAGGAGTTGAGGATACCCAGATAGAAGCCTGATTAACCGTGATTAGCTTATTCCTTTTGAGGGAAGCGAATTAAGAAAGAAACAATTTTAACAGTGGGATTTGGGCGGTTCTCAGACCCTGAAGTGGGGGAAGAAACAAAAAAAAAATATGTCAACCCATCCCACTGATGAGTTGACTATCGGTGTGTATATTTTATGACTCTTAGTGAGTCATCTCCTACCTGGCCTTCCTTAGTGTTATAGTAAATAATTCAGCTACTTTGATGTTATTAGTAAGTTTAGGTTAACAGATCGGCTCTAACAGAGAGAAAAGGGATAGCCTAAGCCGTATCAGTTCCTGTCTTAAAAAGAACGTTAGAGGAACGATCTGTTACTGATTTTATTTAGTTGTTAGTAAAATTTTAACCTAATGCTTACGTGTATATACATACCCACCTAAAAAAAAATCTTCTAGCCGCCTTAGGTATTATCCTGTTGAATCCAAAACAATTGGACACTGATCGCACTAAGTCGGCCAATTTATTCTTACACACAAAAAAAACTTTACAAACAAATTTTGAACTCAACCAAAAAAAAATGTTTATCAATTTAATTTTTTGCACAAAAGACTACAACTCCAAATTCAAAAATAAAATTTAACTATTAAAAAAAACTATGACCCAACGTGTGGTCTGACTACTCTAAAAAACTTTATACATATCTCCGATGGCTAATTTTAAAAAAAAAAATTATAAAACCATGTACAACAACGTGAAATCGATTTTGATAAATCGATGCACGCGAAATTTTTAAAAAAAATTTTTTTATACAATAAATTAATTGCACGATACTTGCAATTTTTGATTATTCTCAATAGCAGAGTTCATTACTCATGCCATATACCTCAAACGCTTTTGCCTTTATTGAATCAAAACAATTGATCGTGTTACATTGATTTCGAGTATACGTTCATTCAACCACTGCACGGTTATATACAGTAATTGGAGTAATGTACACACAAAAAAAAGTGAACATTCGGCATGGTAATTATTTATGATATAGTTTTGAGGTGTTACCTCGAAAATTATGCCAATAGGTAATTTTAAAATGTTTAGATTTGGGTTGGTAACGGCATTCCGTTACAGGTGTCAACAGCATGCAGATATTTGGCATCTCAACGATGTGCTGGGACTCGTTAGAACAGTCACAATCTCGGTGTCAACAACAAGCGGACTACGTGACGTTTCAAAGATCTACTGAGACTCCAGGACAGTCCCAAGCACGGCGTCAACAACATGCAGAATATTCGGCCTCCCAACGATTTGCTGAGGCACCGGAACGTTCCCAACAATCCCGACGCAATCGCTGTTGATTAGAGAAACTTATGGCGTGTCTTTGAGAAGGCTGTGTTTGACAACGATAAAACTTTCGATTATGAATGTCATAGGCATATAAAAATCGAGTCAATGAACGAGGATTGCTAGTCCGGCGGCCCTTGAATGGAAGGAGAAAACGGTAGGAATATGTTGTTCAGGAGGCAAAGTGGTTATTCCTTCGTTAAAGGTGCCAGTTGAACCTCTAAGAGAACTTCTAGCTTATGACACGAACGAATCGCGGCATTTTTTGCGGATGAGGAAACCGAAATCAATAGGCGTTCAGACTATACGTACAAGGAGTAGGAAAAGATACCGTGTAAAAGATATAGCAAGTTCTGCACGATAAAAATATTATGGTGCATGAGTTCAAATCGGGATACAATTGCAAAGCTATAAAAGTCGTTATCCATCCAGACCGCGTACCGTGCATGGGTAATATAACACAAGACTCTTTAACGGTCCGTCCACTAACGAAATAGCGGATGTGGTGGTCGGTAACGAGTAAACAACATCTCGGGACATAGTGCTGCAGGTGCACGACGGTAGGCTCACCAAAATACTGGGCACACACAGCTTTCGTGACGCTGGCGGAGTATTCAATAATTCTTTAGAAAGGGCAAGAGGGATATAGCTTCGAAATACCTCAGGTCAATTTAATTACCAAACGCCCCATTGCAAACAAAAATGTATCATGTAAGAGGACTTCTATGCCAGCTTTTGGGATTTTTGGGATTTGCCTATCATATGATAGTGTGTCAGGACAATTTTAATTTATGTAGGCTACTTTTGCGTTGAATGTATTAAATGTTAGTTTCTGGATTTAAAATCTCTGTTCTACGTAATAAGAACTGAGATATCAGTAAGAAAATCGATTTGGTTGGGGCACAACTTTGCCTGCAACCAAAGCAGCCGATGAACGTAAGGCAAACCGCGTTTCTGCCACTCGATTGAATACATAATGCATCACTTATCTCGAAATATTTTACCTTTTGTAAGAGGAGCAACCAACTTCTGAATTTCTGAATCATGTCAATTCCAGCCTTTTCGCCTTTTCGGATTTGGTTCCGGCTGCAGTTTTTTAAGTGTGTGCAATTATCCCAGTGTTTCATCCCGACAAAATTAGAAATGTTAATCAGGCAATACTGATTAACCCATCCCAGGAATTTTAAAATCATCCCCCAAAATATAGAAATAACACGAAATATGATAATAATTGAACTAACACTTTAGATCCAATTATCTGTGATAAAAAATGAGAAGACTTGCCTTTATTTGAGATTGGCACAATGGGCTCAAATCCTTATCCCCTATTCAGTTAATATATGAAGTATTGATTTAAATTAATGATTCGCAAGAACCACGAGTGTTGAGAACGATCTCCTCTGATTTCAACACGGAATCATGTCCGCTATCCAAAATAAAATTCACAAGACGATCCGTATATTGAGATTTTCGCTTAGCGTCCGGGGATGGCACATTTTCTATAAAATATACATTAAAAAATTAAACGAATCAATAATTCATTCATAAACTGACTGGGCTATATACCTATGGGCCTATGGTGCCAATCTCAAAATACGGTTGGTCTTGGGATTTATTTTGGAGATAGAGATCATCGTGTTGTATCGAAATGAGGAGATCAATGACAACATTTCAGGATCCTTAAAAATTATTCGGCCATTTACACATACGACCCCATAGCGCCAATCCTAACATAAGAATGGTGTTGAACTTTTATTCTTCAGCAGTACACAATATGTCTACTCGATATCAAATGAGATCGGTTACGACTTTTCCTTCAGGTTGCAGAGAACCATTCGTTTAAATCTTTTATATACAAGTATGTAAAATGGACCATCCCTGGAAGCTATAGCGCCAATTTCAATATACGGATCGTAAACTGAATTTTATTTTTGATAGATCTATGATTATCATATTTCGTTTCATATCAAAATTTTCTGGGATGATTTTAAAATTCCTGGGATGGGATTTTTTATTTTTCTGGAACGAAATACTGGGATAATTTCACACACTTAGAAAACTGCAGTCGGAAACTGCATCCACTTACAAGACGGGATGAGAAATGATAGAAATGTAGATCCGAATAGAGCAACCACGGACATCTCGACCTGTTTATTACAATCACATGTAACTCCGCCTAACTAAAATAATCCAAGAGCTAACGCAATGCGAGAAAGGCGGGATTGGCATGATTTGACAGCTAAATATTTTAAAATAAAAGTTCAAAAGTTGGTTGCTCTTCCTATAAAAGGTAAAATATTCGGAGATACGCGATGTTTTAGGTACTTGACCGACTAACGTTCATCTGCTGCTTTGGTTGCAGGAAAATTTGCTCTCCAACCAAATCAACGATGTAATGAGATTCCAAACTCAGAAACTTACTAAATCAACAGCTACATGATACGATAGCTAAGAATATGATTCACGAAGGATGGTGACATCACCAAAATATAATCTAGGGTTCTTTTACAAGATACTTAAACTAACGACAATGCGTGTCGCACAGGCGGGAGAAGGAGGAGACAGCGTTGTGCCGCTCGCCGATGAAAATAAGACAGCTATTCGCCATATTCGCCGTCCAATCCACTTCAGCTACAGGTTCAAATACAAAGCCACCTTATCAGAGGATATCTCACATAAATTTCAAAAGATGAATCAATAGCGGGGTGACATTTTTGATGTGGAAACAATTAAGATCCTGTATTGTGCTTATGTTCGATCCCAGCTGGAATATGCTGTAAATGTGTGATGTCCGTTCTACGAAGATCATATCCAAAGTATTGAGAAAATTCAAACGAAGTCTATACGCTACTTGGCCTGGAAAGACGGATGGGTTTATGATCATGATCTACCATACCACGTAAACATACATCGACAACCATCATATTTAACCGGGTGCAAGACAAACAACTTAACAACTCTAGAAAATACACACGATTGCTAAAACAATTGCTAAAAAGTACGTTTTTTGGTAATCGCTTACTAGGCCTAGTCAACTCACCGGATGTGCTAAAGTCAATTAAAATAAAGGTTCTTGGTAGACAACTAAGAGATCATGACTTCCTTCACTTAGATAGACCCAGAACTAACTATGGCGATAATAAATCAGTGAAGATGATATGTATGAGTTTCAATATAGAATTAACTATTAGTTTGATTTCTGTCCAACTAAAGATAACCTTAAAAGTAGATTAAGTCAATTTTATGCGCCTCAGTGATTTTTCTTGTTACTTTACTTTTATATTTCAAATTTTCAAATCCAATGCGGATTTATTTTATTTTGTATTTTTTGCAAGTCAAGTTTGTAGAATTATTTTAATATAAATAAAAAAATAAAGCACTGTCGATCATTGATAACCATAAACGGAAAGAAGATGACCGGTTTGGTCTGCCAACACCTCAGTGTAGTGGCCAGTTTTCGAGCAATTTAGCCAGAGAGCTGAATTATAATACGGTCGTTTCGATTTTTTCACCGGATTGTGTAGCGGGCCTTGTTATTATCAGGTGTAGTCGAAGTCGAAAGACGCCCGCTCCGAGGACAGCCCAAAGTC
Organism: Nephrotoma guestfalica; assembly: GCA_963691935.1. Classification (NCBI taxonomy): domain Eukaryota; kingdom Metazoa; phylum Arthropoda; class Insecta; order Diptera; family Tipulidae; genus Nephrotoma; species Nephrotoma guestfalica. Next base: position 130,665,322 of record OY829914.1, on the reverse strand, counting down.
ACACCACTTACTTTACGATATTTTACGACATCGTAGACAGTCGATAGTTTGAAACGAACATCCCTCGATTATATTCGATCGTTAAGCAGTTTAATAAACAGATAAACATATGTTCAAATTCACTATTCACACAAATAATAATGAACAAACAAGGTCACAGCTTATAATGAACAAATGATTATAAACAAGGCCTAAATTATAAGAGGAATTCCATAAAACAAAAGGTGGTGATAAAAATACGAAAACTAAACGAAATATACATTCAAACAAAATCTGAGAATTTTAATTTTTTTGTTAAAATTCGTTTTTAAAAATTGTTCAGTAAGTTATCTTTCATGTTACTAGATCGGGTTTATTCTCCCCTTTATATTCAAGATGGCTCTGCTTGGAAAAATATTTCTCAATTTTGAAGTTTTCTGAGTGAAAGTTATAATTTCTGTAGCTCACCTCATTTAAATGTCGACCGTCGCCCAATTTGACCATCTAGGTTTTAAGGAAACTGCTCTTACCTACATTTGTAATCGATCATTTTTGAGAATTTTGTTATTCGTAAGACAGCGTCACGCAAATAATCCAATGTTTTATTCAACTTGGGTTTTACAGATCAAAAAGTAATAAATTCATACATACATAATGGCATAATGTAAAGAATCTTTATTTATTTATTTATTTACAATATAATTTTAGAATGATGTACACACCAAATATTGAGCTTATAAGCTCATTTATTATATGATGTGTTCATGAAAATCCAATTAGTTAAACCTTTTCTCTCTGGGTCGTGGAGCGTGGAAATATGTCTCACATAGGAATATAAATTCTAATCTGCTATTTTTAACATTATTTTGTAAAATCCCCATCAGTAGATGAATACAAGATATGATGTAATTTGCTGGTTGCTTGCTATCTTCTCTTGTCTGATTTGTTAGGGGTTTTTCAGCTTCCATTTATAAATTTACGTAGACGGTCCAATTAGCAATTATATATCCATATTGAAAAAAGTTAAAATCCGATAATTTACAGAAAATTGTAAAAAAATGCGACCGCTCGACACAAAAGTCAAGGCTTATTCGAATAAAACCAATTCGAAGCTTAACATTAGTATTTGATATTGATGATATTTTCTCTTAAAATAGAAAGTTGTTAAAGATTTTCGATTATGTAAATTCATTTCTACATCAAATGCTCATTCAAAACCACTAAATCAACTCCGCGCGACCCGAATGAGTAGAGTTTAACTCTGAAAATCGTTATAACTTATCGTTTTCCTTGTAGTATAGTAGTTTAGTATAATATTTTTCAAAGAGACAATATTTCTGATGAGAAAATCGAATTAATCAATAAGCCAACCTAAATCCAGTGGTCAATTACAAAATGAAACTAAATAAAAAGTTATTTAGCGAAATAAAGAGCTTCTAACAAAAAATTAATTAAAATACTAATCCAAATCTACCTAATATTAATGCATTTTATATGGTACATATTACGTACATATTTGTATACAGAGTGTCCCAGAATTGGACGATCAAACGAAGCAGGGTGATATGGGAGCTCATTTTCAACAAAAAGAACCAAGTAAAGTGTTTTAGAATTGTTGATGGTGCACAACTTATTTCACTTTTTAGTGATTTTAGTAAAATCGCATGCGCACCCAGCAACAACTAATTAAAAAAAACAGGAGTTCTTTTGTTTAAATTTTTGTTTTAATAAGATCTAGAAGAGTGTGCCTTTCTAATAAAATCATTTTTTAAGCTGTATTATCTTCTGTCAAAATTTAAGCAATGGTTATGTAGTCTTTTTGTTTCTCAACATTTTTTGTTGATGTTTTAGTGACCCCAGCAAGAAAACAATGTACTACAGAAAGTTGACCCTCATTATCACAAAAATATGCGACATTAATGCAGATTTAAAAATGGTGTCACATCAGACGGCCCCCTGAATTAAAACAGGCTAAAATTAAAAAGGTTGACTTAAAAAATGAGTTTTTATATGAAAAAATGGAACCTTTTTTAAGATATATTTTTAACAAATTTTCAAAAACAAATTTAATTTCAAAATTACTTTTTCAGGTATATTTTATTTCACATTTCAAACATAAAATTTACACTTGTTTTTAATACACATAGACACAAAATGTACTAAATTTAATTTCATTTAAATTTAAATTTGTTTATTCAAAATTTTCAACTAAAATGTGGAAAAACAAATGAAAATGTGCAAAAAACAATTGCAAATTTCAAAATGAATTCAAAAATGAATATTTTAATTCATAATTAATACACAAATGAAATTTATGAAACAATTAAGCGCGTTTATTCCGCCGTATATTAGTACATTTTCACGTTTTGTTTCGATTTTAAATACACATTTTATTTCATTTTTAAAATGGCATAAAAAGACACATTTTTTGTAATATATAAACACACTTCTTAAATCATTTTCCAAATTACTTATGATATGCATTAATAAAGTCATCTTTTTTCATTTCATTTTCATTACAGATTTTAAGTCAATTTTAAAATGAAATAAAAACACTGGTTTTAAGTCAGAAAAACACCATTTTTAACTCAGCCTTTTTTAATTCGAGGGCCAAAACCGACTATTCACAACAAAATATTTTTTATCAATTATTTTTCACAAAGTACGAGTAAGTCGTGTTTATTAAAAAAATACATTCAATAAAATTTCGATTTCTAAAATCGATGCTTTGTCAGAAATAAAACAAAATGATGAACAATGGTAAACTGAAGTATAACAAGTTTTATCACATTTATACCTAGTAGCCCGAATTAAACAAAATTTGTGGTATAAAAAGAAAAACATTTTGTAATTCATGTTAGTAGTTCCATACATACATACTCGAACGTTTACAATTAAAATGTCAATAAGCTAGGCTTATTCCCTCCGCGAATATGCAGTATGACTTATGTAATGGCAATGCCCGAGCAGCAGCAAGAGACTTCTAGAAACGATTTCCAAATGGGGAACGCTTTCCCGATTACAGAGTATTTCAAAACGTACATCAAATGTACAGTAAAGGCGAAGTCGCTGGTCGTTCGAGAAGATATGAAACATCCGTTCAACTTGATATAATTAGAATGGTGACAGACAACCCATCTATAAGAGTTCGTATTCAATATACATAATTTTCACTATTGGGCCCGCATAAATTCAAAAAAAGTGCGGCATAGTTGATTTCAACACCAATTTGAAGAGAACATGTGGGCGGGAATAGTCGGCAGAAAATTGATTGGCTCATTTGAACTCCGTTCCACGTCGGATCAACGGCGAAGTCTATCTAAGTTTTCTACAAAATAACTTGGATGAATGACTTGATGCCGTTTCTCTACAAACACGTGGAAATATGTGGCATGAGGAAACTCCCGCTTACTATGCACAAGCAGTCAGACAGCGTCTGAATGTAAATTATCCAAGCCGCTGGTTTGGAAGGGGAGGATACATTGCATGGGCACCGCGGTCTCCTGATTTAAATCCGTTAGACTTTTTTCTGTGGGGTTATTATAAAGAGCTGGTTTATGAAAGATTAAACCTGACCGATCAGGAGATGAAGTAAAAGTAACGAACGTGCGTTTCAACGGATTAAGCAAAACTTTATACGGCGATGCCGATTATGTATTTTGGCAAATGGTGGACGCTTCGAACACTTATTATAATAATTTAAATTAATAAAAAAACAATTATTTTATTCTTTTAGTTTATTTCTGACAAAGCATCCATTTTAGAAATCGATATTTTGTTAAGAGTTTTTTTTTATTGGGTGTATAACTTAGTTTTTTGGATTTTCTAAACATTCTATACAATGACACCTACGGCGTTTTAAAGTATTGACATTCCACATTAAAATTTAGTTTGTCATTATTCGTGAAAGCATAATCAACATATATTTTAATCCCGTTATAACAAGTCGAATTTAGTACCCAAAAAAACAGCATTTGCATTACTTTTTTGCTTTAATCAAAAGAAAAATGCTTTTGAAAGTTTTCGTTTCCTTCAAGTAGCTTATGGTGAACATGCACCAACTCAACAGACTTGCGAAAACTGGTTTAAACGATTCAAACGTGTCGATTTTGATGTCAGTGACAATGAACGTTCTAATCAACCAAAACAATTCGAAGATGAAGAATTGGAAGCGTTATAGAAGGAAAACTCGAGAAGCATTATAGAACAGAAAAAAAAAACTTGCAGAACAGTTAAATGTTACTCAAGCAGCCATAAGCAAACATGTACATGCCTAAAGAAAATGATGTTCAAAAAGAAGGAAAATGAGTACCACGCATGAACTGACTGAAGCGAACATTGAAAACCGTTTAAAGGTTCGCAATTATTTGCTTCAAGACACCGAAGATGGCATTTTATGTCAAATTGTGACTGGCGATGAAAAATGGTAAATCCATTACAATAACCCTAAACGCAAAAAATCATGGGTTCAACTAGGCGAAACATCCACATTAACAGCAAAACGAAACATTCATGGAAGTAAGGTTATGTTGTGCATTTGGTGGGATCAGAAAGGAGTGGTGTACTAAGAGCTACTAAAACTGAACGAAACTATTACTGGTGAATGTTACCAACAACAATTTTTAGATTTGAACCATGCATTGAACGAAAACCGTCCGATTCCAGCCAACAAACAGCGCAAAGTGAGTTTGCTGCACGACAATGCTCAACCACATGTCGCAAAACATGTAAAAAATACGCTGGAAGTACTTAAGTGGAAAATTCCACCGCAAGCTCCCTATTCACCAGGTTGTGCCTCATCAGATTACTATTTGTTCAGATTAATGCAAAGCGATCTTCAAGACCAGCACTTCAGAAACCACGAAGAAATCAAAAAATGGTTCGATAAATGGATCGCATCAAAAGACAAACAATTTTTTTTTTCGTTAGAATCCATAGATTGCCAGAAAGATGGTCGAAAGTTATAGATAACGGTGGAAAATATTTTGATTAAAATAAAATTCACCATTTCTTAGAAATAAACGTGTTTTTTCTGCAAAAAAATTCAAAAAATTAAGTGATACTCCCAATAATAAAAACGACTTACTTTTATTTGACAGAAGATAATGTAGCTTAAAAATGATGTTATTGGAAAGGCACACTCTTGTAGATCTTATTAAAAAATAAAGTTAACAAAAGTACTCTTGTTTTTTTTTTTAATTAATTTTTTACATGTGATTTCTCTAAAAAACACTAAAAGTGGAATAAATTTTGCACCATTAACAATTCGAACAAACTTTAATTGGCTGATTTTGTTGCAAATCAGCCCCCTATCACCTTGCTTTGTTTGATTGTCCAATTCTGGGACACTCTATATAGATGTTCACTACATTACCAAAGAGATGAACACAATTTATTTGCAATCCGGGCAATATCCGAATCGAAATGGTGGATAAAATTATGAGTTGAGGCTGAGGTTAACGATGTTGAGTTAAGTAATTCCCAACAACTTAATAAAGTTTTCCGTTTTGATTCTATCTAAATCCCATTAAGCTATCCAAATAAATAGAAAATATTTAGTTTTTTTGCTTTTCTATATCGACATGTATTTCATATAAGAGTGCTGCTGCTTCATCTTTTGCAACATTTTCTGTTATTAGACATATAATCATGATATAACAGATATCAATTGCGAAACATTAATTTTCGTTGTCTAACAGACAAGTTGAATTGTGAAGAAATTATCATTATATGAATCTTTTATTTTTATCTGCTGGTAAAATTCGCTGTGCCATGATGCGCGATGAAACCATTTTTCCAGGCCACCCAATATAACGCCGCGGCACGGCAAAAGGTAAATGTGAAAATTAATGTTCAAAACTTTTTACACGAGTTATGGAAAAACAGCTGAATCAAGAAATTTAAATTAAATCATAGTTCATTTAAAAAACCAACAACAACAAAGTATTTTAATTTGAACATTAACGTTAACCGCAAAACAGCACATTTCATAAAATACATATAACATAGGAGCATAAAAAATAAATTCGCTCATTTTCTACTACATATACTCGTACATACAATTTGCATGCGTTAACATAAAATGTAATTTCGGCGTACATGTAATTTATGTGGTAAAGCTTTAAACAGGATTTTTTCTGTTTTTTGCGGTATTTTCATCATCAGTTGGAAAATTTAATGATTTCTTTGTACATGGTATTAACATGGATGACATGTTTTTATAGCTAAAAAACATAACAAATGGATATATTCATCTCGGTAACGCTAATGAAAACCTTTTAGATTGGTCGTCGTACAGAGTATACTATACCAATGTTTTACGAATTGAGATTTTGTCTCTAGACAACAAACATCCAAGAAATTTTAAAATGTACATCATATTTAGTCCTAAATCACTTATGGATTTAAATAAATTACTTAAAAATAGTTCTTATCATAACTGAACTGAAAACAGCATAGATTTGGTTTTATTATCACATTATTAGAATTTTTTATTCAAGACCACACTCTACTCGATATATTTCCAAACCAGCTATTCATTGACAAAATTCCTGCAGCTCTGGAATTATTAAGATTCAAATTTTTTTGTGCAATTTTATTATCGTATATAAAATTTTTATTTTACTTCCCATAAATAAATAAAAATACTATTAATATTCAAAACTAGTAGTATCCTTTTTGTATTCCTTTATTTTCATACAGACTTACGATATATACAAAAGCGTCCTTTTCTATTGAACAACATTATTCTTCCCATATTCACATGACGCCAAACAATGCAGATACAACAATAAAAGGAAGAGCAGTAAATTCTTATTTTTTCAATAAAAGGCGTCAGTTAAAGAAAATAAAGCTTACTAAATTCTAAGTTATCTGCTGTTGAGGATATATTTGTATATTGGTTTATGGTAACAGTTCATTCCTTTGGCCATGAAAGATAGAGCGGTTCGATTTTATAGAAGTTATAAGCTAGTAGGATCTTCGGAAGACCATTTAATTGAAGTCACGTAAAGTAGGAAATATTACACAATTTATTCCACTTTAGACTCCACTAATTTATCGCAGTGTGGAGTTTCGCTTTTAAACTGCCGAATCTTTCAAATGAATCACGTTTGTGTTCACTCCACCATTACTTATATACCGTGGTGGATGCCGCAAGAGTGTTCGCAAACATTCTGTTCCAGACTAAATGTCACTAATTTTCGCTGAATTAACGTTTAGCTCAAGTGACCAATTTACGTTGAATTGACGTTCATTATCTAAATGAAGGAAATCTTACGATGTATTTCGAACGGAATGCACACTACCTCCTTTATATAGTGCTGATTATTCCAAGTGCACTATAATCGGTTTCCATTGGTGCCCTTTATTTATTCTGTAAATTAAGTCGTTTATCTTGACGATAACAGTTGTGCCTCCACATAAAATACCGGTTGAAGTTTCGGTGATAACTTTCATCTTAGTTTCAGACTATATAAACCCGTTGTACTTCTGCGAAAGTTTCTCGCTCATTGTTGTATCTCCGGTAGCGTCGTATACCGCTGATCGTTAAGCCATCAGGAACAATTATATATGGCGATTCCAATCGCACTGATATTTAATCACAACCTTTGTTAAATATTTCTCTAGAACCGTTGCTGAAACAGTTCACATTATTTCTAATATATATCTTTTGCCGCTACCCGTAATATGGAATTATTCCGTCACATGCATATCAATTCTCTTGAGCGATGCTCCGACACTGTACTGTTGCATTGACCCGTTACTATTTCGTGCAGGTCCTTTTACTGCCGCATATTGATCACATTTTTGATATCGCTCCACATCCGAATGTTTACTTTCAGATCAATAAAATCATTGACAAATATTTGTTAGTATTTTTTCAATTCACAGCTGGCTCCCACTTGCATTCCGATGATACTCCTCATGTACATATTTAGTTAATTTATTTTTCGACAACTCCTTTAATAATTGTTTGGATGTTGCAAACTGAGCTCTTCTATATTCGTTTTAAACAACCATTCTCTATAAAAGGACTATTGCACTGTGTCAAATAGGTTTTCACGTTGATCCTCTTTCTTATAACGGTAGTAATATTTTGCCTCTGTTTTGAAGAATGAACATTTCTTTGGACTGAACTTTTAACCCGGTGGATTGTACTCGCTCGCAGACTTCTGGTAGATTCCTCACTTGCTCTTAATCGTTTTAATGCACGCTCCATTAAACGATCAAAAGTTTCTGGGGCATTACATAATCCGATTACGTCCTATCATACACAGAATATTGAATTTCTCATGATCACTTGCCAATAGTCGCTTTGCAGTTCCAATGTGGAGAATATTTTGGCGCCTGATAATGATCTTATGTGTCTTAGAAATTGAAAGCTATCCGTTGTCGTCACATCATTAAGATTTCGGTAATTTCAAAATCTCATGCTGCTGTCCTTCTTTTCAACCAACACCACCGGTGGACTTCAAGAACTGCTCGATGACTTCAACTTCTGCCGCTGCCAAGTCTTTAATCATTCCATCCTCTTGTTTCGCAAAACGCAATCTTCTAGGTCTGGGCGTGTTGCAGACACAGACAATTTATCAACAACGCCAAGCAACCGTTGCTTGGACTAGTGCAAATTTGAGTGATCATCCTACAAAGAATTGTAAAACGCGAGATCATTCCCCGACGTCCCATTATGCTTCATCCAGCAGCAGTATACTCTTTCTAGTGGACCTTGGATTCTGGCTATTATTCAATATACCAATCATTCCGTCCGAATTTAAATTGATCATGCAACCTTAGCAATAGGGCAGCAAAATTTCTACATGGGATGTAGATAGTTGGCGAATCCGTGTCTCCGTTCCGGTGTCAATTCTTTGATTTACCATAGTGTACTACAGAAATAGGACCGTTTGTTGGGGCTAATTTTCTGCTTCTTCATTAGATATTCGGTTCAGTTTTGCACAAGTTGTCCTGTTGTACCTTCTCCTCCCTCACCCCAAATAATTGATTCCGCATTTGGTTGCATTTTCTTTCAATGGTCAATCATTACTCGCCTAGAACGACCTAATCGACAATTATGGCAATCAATAGTACTTCGTGTTGAAAACTAATATCCCGAATTCTTATTATGATTTTTTGTCTCCAGTCGGTGTTTGCAACTCCAACCCGTTGGCCTGTTGTACGTTTGCACTAATCGAATCTTTCCGATCAATCGTGAGAGCCGCTCCCGTGTCTAACGTAATTACACAACGACTTCCATCAACATCACCTCTTATTGTTAAGCTGGAATTACGGGTAGAGGTTACGAAATAATCAGTTCCTTTGAGGTGTCTCGTTGGAGTTTAACGACCATTTACTTGGGTCCTCATCCTTTATCAAAATTTTGTCTTCCTTGTACTTTAATTGATTTTTTGATGCTGGCTAATAAATTAATTAAGAGACAGATTTTACTTCTGATGAAATCGTATATTGTCCCGTAATCAGCTAATTTTACTCAAATTTTTTTAAGTTTTGCAATGTTTTTCGGTTTTTGTCAATCATCATGTTTCTAGTGGGATTTGACATCAAAACTCACGTAATCACGGAAATAATCTTCTTAACTAATTCTTCCCGAAACATATTTTGAGACTCGCAAAATGTGCGAAAACGAATTGTGGTAAGAAATAATTAATCGAAATTATTCATAATGGTGGTAGGGAGGGGTTTGGGGAGGGATGGTGTGGTGGTATGACGAGAATTATAGTTTTAACAAATTTGATATTTTATTTTTTATAAGCTCGGGCATTTTTCAAGAGCAATATTTTATTTGTTAATAATTTATTTTATTTTATAAAACTAGATTGTTAGCTGGATGAGTACGAGGGTTGGCTGACAAGTTTCGATCTAACAAAGACACAATACATTTTTCTTCAAATTTTGTTTTTCTTTAGATATTGCCCTTGTGTCTATACACTTCTCTCAGTGATGCTTCCATCTCTTCAACCCGTCCAAATAGTACTCGGTGTCTTCTCCGTAAACTAATTGTTTATGAAGGTGATGGCTTCCTAATTCCATGAAAATATTCGTCCTTCGAGCGTAACTTCTAGCTTAGGAAACAATAAAATCGCTTGGGGCTAGATCTGGTCAGTAAGGAGGGTGGTCAAGCAGTACACATTGTAATTCGTGGATTTTTTGCCATATTAACCGCTGAGGTGTGAGCAGGCGAATTGTCTTGGTTGAGTTTCAATTACGTTTTGCTTTATTTTTAATGATTTTGATGGCTGCATAATCTGATTCGTTGTTGAAGTTGATCATTTTTTCTACGTAATGTCTCTTTAGGAGATTAAATGGAGATATTCTTGTTGTGGAATGTACACCATACTATAAGCGAGTATTGCTGACGTCATAATTACATCTAGAGGATCTTCTGGAGAATTTCCAATGGAATTATATGATGTTGTAACGTGTAATTGGATGTTATGTTTTTTGAATAAATTTTCCACATCTTTTCCGATTCCTATATCTGAATCGGCTACCAGTTTTTCCGGTAATCCATATTGCCTGAGAAATGTATGATGTTTTCCGATATGGCTTTATTGTTTTTCCTGTTTGCTGAATTTATCGATTATCGTGAGAAATACTTTTTCATCCAATAGCAAAATTCTGTTCGGTTAACTTCCATTGACTTCTTTGGGGTTTCACTCAGAGTTAATTGTAGATGTGGTGATTGTCGATGATATTTTGTTCTTTGACAAATATCTTATTTATTTATAATTTCTCTAATCATTTCTTTAGAGTATGGAAAGTAATATGTTTTCTCTAGCTTCTCATAATTTTCAACTATAATTCGATGTCCAGTTTCCAAATGTGTATGCTCTATTGGTGCCAGCTGGTTTTCTTTTTATTGCACATCTATTAAAAACTTTTGATCGAACTAGGTTTACTTTTGGATTTGTGCCTCATGGTTTTGGGGATATCACAGCTTAGTTTTTGTTCGTTACATACTGGAAACACTCTTCTGTAGTGTATACGTAAGTGAGATTTTGTTTTTGATCAAGGGATTTTTACAGGTGTCCGAGAGACGAATTATAAGTTGATTTTCGAATGTGTTAACAGAGTTTTTTGTAGTTGGTATTAAATCATCGGGTGTCGATAGCATGCTGGCTGTGTCTTCTACTGAGAAGGAATCTTCTGTATTATTAACTTCAACGTTATTGATTGAAAACCTTGTTTAGCCTCCTGCATCAGCATTATCAGTCAATGGTTCGTGATCCGTTATTATGGTAAATTTATTCCCGAAGAGATACAGTCTAAAGTATGTTGCGAAAAATCCGGGTATTGTTGGATAGCTCGATTACAGAGTATTTTTGTATAATGCTCGAAGCATCTTACGTACTTATCATTGATTATAATAGAAGTATCTTTCCTTTTGCATTCCATAATTGGTTTTATGATTTTAGCGCAATTGTTTATACAATTCCTAAGTACCCTCGAGTCTTAGGACACCCTTTATTTGATTTTCTCTCTTCGGTAAAGAAATATTTCGTATCGCTTTAATTTTATCCGGATTGGGTTTTACTTCATCGAAGTGACACATGCCTCAAGAAGACTATCTCTTTGTTTAAGAAATCTAATATATCCAGTTTAACTTTCAGATTCACGTTTTGTAGTTTGGTGAACACTTTGGTTATACTTTCTGTGTTATATTTCTAAGCTGCAGGGCTTAGCTGCGGGAATATTCATAGTACTCAAATTCTACTGAAAATGCCGTTTTTGAGTTTCATTTGGATTTAGCCTCCAAATCTAACGTGGTAAAATATATGTATTTGCCCAGTTTATTTATTTCTGTCCTTTATGGTTTTTGCATTAAGTTTTCTGTAGTCGGACCCGACGGATTCTTCTTTTTTGGTACAATCCATATTTGAGATGACAGGGGTGAATAACTTGGCCGAATGATTCCTTCCGTTAATATTATATTTATTTGTGATTCAACTCCTATCCATGCACGTGGTGATACCTGTTCGTATTAACTGAGTGTAATTGAGTGTAATTCAATCGGTTGTTGCAGATGTTGGTTCAATCTTATGAATTTCTATGTGGTTTGCGAGAAATTTTCCACATTATATAGGATGTTCAACGGCAAATTGAATTTGTTGCGCCCGAAGCGAAATTTTCGAGGCTTTTATACATCCTTCTGGTATTATGAGGTTATTTTCCAACACTTATTGTTTAAGATAGATTTCTCCGTTGTCAATGGTTACAGAAACTTTTGCTACTAATTTTCTTCTTGGTGCTACAACGTTCGTGGGTGTTATTATCTAGAATTTCTTCAATCCAAAGTCACTTTTAATTGTTGCATGATTTCCATTACAATGAGACCTTGAAAATAGTCGTGGAATATGAAGGGAGCAAACTGTAGTGGTTCGGTTGTTTCAAATTATTTTAATCCCTTTAGCACTATCATTTCGTTGACCTTATTACTATTGAACAAAGTAGCGATGGACAAAGGTTTGATTGATTATATCTGGACTAATGAATGATTTAGTAGATCCCGCATCTTTAAAAACGTTTAAAGTTGTTTTGTTGAATGTTATGTTTATATAGGATTAGGTTAGGTTTGGTTAGAGTGGCTTCTATCGCACACTTAGGCCAATAGTGACCCATTGTGATTCCACAGGATCCTATCTTCTCGTTACTCCCGTTGAAACCATCCAGAGCTACTTATGTAGTGTAAAATATCTCGCACTCCACAGTCCGCGAGTTCCAAAAGGCTGTCCATACCGTACACACCTAAGTACTTATGCCTTCTGTTTGATAGTGCCGAACACGAGCATAGAAAGTGATCTATAGTATCTTCCTCCTTTTCGCCCATACAACTACTACTAAAGTCATTCGTCTGTTGATCCAGTCTTCTCGCGTGTTCCCCAAAAAGGCAGTGTCCTGCCAGAATCCCTACGACCAATCCTACCTCTCGTTTTCCCAGGGATACTAGTGCCTTGGAGCGCAGCAAGTCCAGTTTTGGCCAAACCTGTTTTGCTAATCTGCACGCGATAGTGTTGGTCGATCTCTCATTTGTTGAGGCGATTGTCTTTTTACTGAGCGCTAATTTTAGCGCTACTATATGTCTCCCGAGACCTGCCCTTTCCGGCTGCATCGTACCGTACCTAGCTCGTTCGTCTGCCCTGCAGATTCCCGTGACGTCCGAGTGACCCAGCATATACGGATTCTGAAATACTCGCTCATCTCATTAAGAGAAGATCGGCAATCCAGCGCCACCCGTGACTTCAGACAAACCGCTTCTAGTGACCTGACAGCCACCTGACGGTCCACATAAATTGCGATATCCCTCACGGATACCACGTTATGCTTTAACCATCATGTCACGACTTCCCCGATCGCCACCACTTCAGCCTGGTACACGGTGGTGCAGTAGTCAGGGAGAAGACTCCGGCTCCTACCTTGCCGTCTAGCTTAGAGCCGTCCGTGAAAAATTGCACTGCCTCGTTTTCTCTCCCTCGAAGGAGAGATGGTTCGGAAACCTTTATCGAAGCACAGCGTAGGTTTAATAGAATCTAGATTCGCCAGTTCTTCTCTTAGCGATCTAACTATCGTCGAGTGCCCCCCCCTGTCTAGCTTAGAGCCGTCCGTGAAAAATTGCACTGCCTCGTTTTCTCTCCCTCGAAGGAGAGATGGTTCGGAAACCTTTATCGAAGCACAGCGTAGGTTTAATAGAATCTAGATTCGCCAGTTCTTCTCTTAGCGATCTAACTATCGTCGAGTGCCCCGCCTGAAGACATTTCCACTGAGAGACAGGCGAGAGTCTCGTAGCCACATTGGCTGCCATCTGCTTGTAGGCTGTGTAGGCCATTCTTTGCACCTTCTCCATCATCCCTATATATGTTACCTTATCCAGAGCTGTCCACCACACTCCCACCCCGTATATAAGCACAGGTCTTACCACTGCGGTATAAAGTCAGTGTACCAGCTCTGGTTTCACATCCCCTTCTTTTTTACCTATGGCGTTTCTACACGAGTAAATGGCTACATTCACCATATTCACCCTTTCCATAATGTTAGGCTTCTAGCTAAACTTACTGTACAAACTTGTTACGATTACATGATCGTAACAAGCGCTGTTTAATTTTATTCCCCTCGGTTTGCGTCCTCGCTTTCGAAGTTGTGTAGTGTTTGTACATGTCGTGGTGATGGCGCGAGGGTGAGTAAGAAGAGGAGAGAGAGAACAATGCGCATCGAATGGGTGTGTAAAGCAAAACATTCCATAAGAATGTTTTTCTTATATGCCTCTCGTTTACATCAATGCGAATTGATGTAAACGAGAGACAGAGAAGAAAGACAATTCTTCTGGAATGTTCTGCGCGTCGTTGTGCGGTGCAAGAATTTTTTTCTTGTTAGTCATTCGGTTTTTGTACTTTTGATATTCGAGTTGGTTTTTTTGATCGATTAGAGTTGTGTGTGGTTTTGAAAATAGAAAAAAAAAAAATTTGTCAGAAATTCTAGAAAAGCCAAATAGAGAATTTTCGAATGTTTTTGTATTTATATAATTAAAGAATCTTTATTAATAATAATTATTAATTTAATATAACGAAGTTCAAAATAATCTAATAAATAAATGAGATTTATGCGAATGTTGTGAAGTGTTTTAAATTTAAAAACCAATTTTTTTTTGTGTGTTAAACGAGAAAAAATCGACATTTTCTTGTGCAAGTTGCTAAATCATATTCCTCATTTTTATATAAAGAAACTAGAAGGTACCGCATCTTTTTAACGGGTGCCGTATATTTCATCGGGTACCGCATATTTAAACGGGTGCCGTACATTTTCAACGGGTACCGCATCTTTTTAACGGGTGCCGTATATTTCATCGGGTGCCGTACATTGTTTAACGGGTGCCACATATTTCATCGGGTGCCGTACATTGTTTAACGGGTGCCACATTGTTCAACGGGTGCCACATATTTCAACGGGTACCGCATCTTTTTAACGGGTGCCGTATATTTCATCGGGTACCGCATATTTAAACGGGTGCCGTATATTTCATCGGGTGCCGTACATTTCAACGGGTGCCACATATTTCATCGGGTGCCGTACATTGTTTAACGGGTGCCACATTGTTCAACGGGTGCCACATATTTCATCGGGTGCCGTACATTGTTCAACGGGTACCGCATTTTTTTAACGGGTGCCGCATATTTCATCGGGTGCCGTATATTTCAACGGGTGCCGCATATTTTCAACGGGTGCCGTACAAGGCCAACCGGCTGTTTTGGTTTTGGTATCGGGGAGAGGCCCCGCAACGTTATTAGTTTTTTTTAAGGTACAATTTTTATTTATATTTTTTTAATTTTATTTTTTTTTTTTTGATTTTATTTTTTTTGATTTTTTTTAATTTTATTAATTCTGTTATATTTTTGTAATCGAGCGCCGCATAACGGTCGCGCGCTCGATGTGCATTGTTGCTCTCTCTCTCTCTTTCTCGTTTCTCTCTCTCGTTCTCCCTTTCTGGTGTTTTCTTGTTTTTCCCTTTAAAAATAAAATGAATTGTTAAATTTTTTCGGTATGGTATGATGGGAGCGGAGACTCCCTCTGTGTCGGCGTAGTGTTAGCGGTCCCTTGATGCCCGCATCCGATTCCGTAACCAGGGCTTGTCCCCGTTTGAATGCGGATGGATGCGCGCACCAAGGCACCGCTCTCGGTTTATAATTTCGTTGTGTTCGTTCCTCAGGTTCCGGCCGACGAATTTTGGCGGAACTCGGTTTTTATTATTTGCGTTCCCCTTACAATTCTGTATGATCACGGTGTAAGCCAGGAGCCCTGTATGCCTCAAACCCCACGACCCTTAGCACTTCTCCCTGAGAACGTAGCCGGCAAAAAATCACCGTGGAGGCCTCTGCAGGTGCTTAGTGATATCTGCAGGTTGGCAGTAGCCAGCCTGTAACAAACTTATGCCCAAAAATCTCGCTCTGTCAGCAAAAGCCAGTTTAATTCCATTCATGGTAGGAGAGCTAACTACCGGAATCTAATATGTCTTAGTAAATCGTACCAGCTCCGTCTTGGAAGAGTTGACCCCTAATCCACATTTGCTGGTCCATTTCGTAACGATCAGAAGTACATTCTGCATAACATCCCTAACCGTATCCAGATATACTCCTGTCCCTTCACTCTCCAGTTCCAACAGCAATCTATTCATCACTACTTTCAAAAGAAAGGGGGACATTACACCTCCCTGTGGGGTTCTTCTAACCACCCGTCTTCTAATGGTGGACTTCCCCAGTTCCGAGGTAATAATCCTGCTTACTAGCATCTGGTTTATCAACCTGTTCATTTTCAAAAATTACAACCCTTCCATGATCGCCTCCGTTTTTACATTATTAATGGTACCCTCAATGTCCAGAAATGCTACCATGCAAAACTCTTGCGAGTAAATTGACTTCTCAATCGTGTGTATTAGATCGTGCAAAGCTGTGTCCACCGAATTTTCTTTACAGTACGCATGCTGCGACATTGCCCAATTTCTTCCCGATCTCTGCCGAGCACGAAAATCTCTTATTCTCAATCGTTGTTGCTCATTGTAAGCTTCGTTGATCTCTTGTGACTGTCGCGCACGATTTTCAATCATTCTGATTCGAGCTGATTCTCTTTCAGTAGCACATTCCTCTTCCGTTCGACGTGCTGTGACATTTCGGTGTCGCGTTGCATTCTGAGAACGGGGACCAATATTATCATGACCTCTTCTTGGTATCGTAACAAATAACGAACTGTAAATGATCATCACTTTGTATAAATCGCACATAAAGTTTTCGCTAATCAATAATTTACCTTTGAAATAGTCAAAATAAAGAAAGCAAACGAACGAAAAGATGCAATTTAAATTTTTGAAATCAACTGGAAAAATAAAACAAATCTATTACCGATCTATTCCAATGGAAATGGGGTTAGGTTCTCGCCGACAAGCAAAAACAATGAACTCACTTTTTTGTGATCGAAATATCAATAATATCACTTAGAAATAGATAATCCACAGTACAGCTCAAACTATCAAATCAGAAAGAACAAACAATATGCTGACCTGTCAAACAGAATGACCACCTAAAGCGTTGAACCACGTGTTGAACTGAAACTGAATTGAACTGAAAAACGAAATATGCGCTTACAGCGCCACCTGTTGAGAATTTTTCGACTTTCCTTTCTTCATAAACCTTCGCGTAGCAATTACGAATACACCTGCAGAAAGAAGTATCCAATTTAGTCTATTCGTTTTCAAGTTTTACGCATCCGAATAAACCACGATCCATTTTTATATACTCGTATATAGATTGGAAATTTTAGTATTCTCGTCAATTGGAATTTTTCCCAATTAACATCCCCAAATAAGCTACGAGCTCGATTTATTGTAAAAATTATCAAGTACAGAAATCCTAGAGATGTTCACGGAGTCACGATTATACTTTTGGATAGTTCAAAGATTCACCTTTTGATAGTTTCGGACAGGGTTCGGTTATGATGATATTTACTGTGCCATACACGTTTGAATACATTTTTAAATTTTATTTCACTGATCCTAGAGATGTTCACGGGGGCTTATCTACATGATCAAATAGATCAATCAGAACCGTATAAGTGTGGTAAACGGAACCTTATCCCAGAAATTGTCACGGGATCTCTTTCATATATTCGAATAGGTCGGAAAATTGTCAGAATATTTGTCAGCCGAAAGCGTTTTTTATACCAAAAATATTTGTTTTCTACAACAAAACAAAAAATCAACTGAAACCATTAAAAATTAAACACTAAATAATATTTTTAATAGCATTTTTAGTTGTTCGGAAAAATTCATTTTACTATTAAGAAATTGCAAATTCCAATATAAGTACAAAATTTGAAAATTTCTAAAAATTGAATCTATTTCCAACCATGACACTTTAACCGGTCAATATTTAGAAATTTTCAAATTTTGTGTGTGCAATATATTCAATCGAGTTTTCCCGGACTCCCCACACGGAAATTGACCTGAAATGTTTCCCAGGTGCGAGCATCATTAAGACCTTTTATTTGAAGCTATTTTAAACCATGACATTTTAAACGGTCAATATTTAGAAATTTTCAAATTTGGTGTGTGCGATATATTCAATCGAGTTTTCCCGGACTCTCCACATGAAAATTGATCTGTCATTTTTTTCAAGTGCGAGCATCATTAAGACCTATCATTTGAATCTATTTCCAGCCATGACACTTTAAACGGTGAATTTTTAGAAATTCTCAAATTTTGGGTGTGTGATATATTCAATCGAGTTTTCCCAGATTCACCACAAGAAAATTGATCTGAAATTTTTTCCAGGTGCGAGCATCGGTAAGGCCTTTCATTTGAATTTATTTACAACCGTGACACTTTAAGCGGTCAATATTTAGAAATTTTCAAATATTGTGTGTGCGATATATTTAATCGAGTTGTCCCGAACTCCTCACACGAAAATTGACCTGAAATTTTTGTCAGGTACGAGTATTATTAAGACCTTTCATTTGAATCTAATTCCAACCATAACACTTTAAACGGTAAATTTTTAGAAATTTTTAAATTTTGTAGTTACATGTTTATGTGCAATTTCCCAATTGTAAATTGAATTTTTCCGAACAACTAAAAATGTTATTAATAATATTCTTTAGTATTTTATTTTTAACGGTTTCATTTGATTTTTTTTTGTTGTAGAAAACAAATATTTTTGGTATAAAAAACACTTTCGGCTGAAAAATATCGGCTGAAAAATATCGGCTAATGCATATTAATATTTGACATAACATATTGTATTTTCGGCTGAGATAGAAGACACTATCAGCATTATCGATTTTCGGCTGTAAACTATCGGCTAACTTTAACAGGGTAAAAAATGAAGCTAAGTAGACAAATAAGTGGACTTTATTGTGAAACTCATTAAGTAAAATCAACAAAACAAGAATTTTGAAAATTTCTTAATTCTTGTAACATTGTAAAAATCATCATATAATAAGCTAACATATAAGTGTAAACCTGGGTAAGCCTGTAAAAATCTCATGTAGATGAGACCCGTAAACAGTTCTAGGAAGGGTAAAATAAAATTTAAAAATGTATTCAAATTATTTCATGAAATTTGTAAGTCGTGTATGGCACAGTAAATATCATCATAACCGAACCCTGTCCGGAACTATCAAAAGTCGAATTTTGAACTATATACAAGTATAAACGTGACCCCGTGCACATATCTAGGATTTCTGTCATTTGATTATTTTTACAATAAATCGGGTTCGTAGCTTATATGGGAATGTCAATTGGGTAAAATTCCAATTGGCGAAAATACAAAATTTTCAGTTGAGAATAAAATTGAAAATGAAGAAGTTTTAAATTTTGGAAAACACGGTGAAAATTATCATTCGTGTCCTGTTTTCAAAATACTGATAGACAATTTTCCGGCCTATTCGAATATATGAAAGAGATCCTGTGAATATTTCTGGGATATGGGATTTAACCGTAAATGTAAAAATGTCTCTGAACAAGTTAAAGTTCATCATAATTACCATTTTTACTGATTTATCTGACCAAGTAGGTGAGGCCCCGTGGACATCTCTAGGATCTTTGTATGACACAGTAAGTATCATCATAAAATTACCATGTTTATTTCAATGTTAGAACTTCGTCTACGCTATCCTAAAATACATTTAAAAAACTATGAACATTTCTAGGAGTGGTAACATAAAAATTTGAAAATAGATTGAAATCAAAAACCACAATTGTTTAAAATACGCTGGAAAAATTAAAAACCATCATAATTAAATCTTGTACACCACGCGCGTGGAGTTTCAATTTAGCTATTCGGTCATATAGGTGAGACCTCGTGAACATTTCTAGGATCGGAGATATAAAACTAGATACATTGTCTAAAATTGCCTTCTTTAGAATTGAAAAAACTTACTAAATTCTATCACGATTTTCTCGTTAGAAAATAATTTGATCTTTACAGCTACACTATTAGGGATTCAGGGACTTCTCTAATATAAATGTTAAAGATTATCTAAATATGTTTCAGTTTCAAACACAAAACAAATCCAATTTGAATATTTTTAAATTTAACAGTGTAAATTTTTGGTATTATTTATGGTATGTATTCCACAATAAAGTTACTTTATTTGTGAATCATACGCACAGTTGCAAAAAATTATTGAATTTTCTGCTATAACACTGTGGGCAAAAACAAGTAAGACTTTGTTCATAATTTTAAAATTCTTTATTTATTTCTCCAAATCTATTTCGCCCCCTCAAAGTAATCCCCTCCGGCCTCAATACACTTGTGCCAACGTTTTTTCCAATCCTCGAAACAGTTGTGAAAGTCAATTTCCGGAATAGCCTCTAATACGCATAGCGATTCACGTGTAATGTCTTCAATTGACTTGAGCTAAATCAGGCGAATACGGTGGTTTTGGAACGATATGGGTGGAATTTTTGGCGAAAAAATCACGTAAAACCAATGCAGTATGAAAAGGTGCATTATCGTGGTGCAAAAACCAAGAGTTGTCGACCCATAATTCCGGCCTCGTTTTACGAATAGCTTCGCGCAAACGAAGCATAACACTCAAATAGTGTTCCTTGTTGACAGTTTGGCCGGTCGGAAGGAACTTGGAGTGGACCACACCTCGATAATCGAAGAAAACTGTCAAAATCACCTTGATTTTTGACTTGCTTTTTCGGCTTCGGCTCACCTTTTGCACGATATTCGGCCGATTGATCATCTGTTTCCAGGTTGTAAGCATAGATCCAAGACTCATCGCCAGTTATAATACGTTTCATGACACCCTGGTAGTCGGATAGCATTGTTTCAGAGACGTCAACACGACGCTATTTTTCCAAAAAATTGAGTGATTTTGGAACCAATCGCGCTTTCACTTTTCTGCGGCCCAAATGATCTTTCAAAATGGTCTTCACTGATCCTTCCGACATTTCAACGATGTCAGTAAGGTCTCTGACTGTTAATCGTCGATTCTCGAGCACCAATTCCTTGTCTTTATTAACGTGTTGATCATCAGTTGATGTTGATGGCCGTCCTAGACATGGTGCGTCGTCAACACGTTCTCCACCCTCTTTGAACAATTTGTACCAATCAAAAACACTTGCTCGCGACATACAATTATCACCGAAGGCCTTTTGCAACATTTTGAACGATTCGGCACCACAAAATTGATTCCGCACACAAAATTTAATGGAACTTCTTTGTTGAATAATTTCACTCTTGTAAAAATCGCCGAATGCACTTTTTATACTTCAAAAAGACAAGCGTATACTAAACACTAATGATTATTTTGATGTGACATTTGGCACAGATGTCACTGACAGTCATACCAACATAGAAAAAAAATATTTCGACGAATGGTTTTCCGCGCGAAATGTAAATTAAAATGTCTTACTACTTTTTGGCCACAGATAAACTAATAGTTTTTATATTTTAACAACTATACCTATCTATCTACCTAGATACTCTGGCATTGATACATTCACCTTAGTAAAGCAAAATACGGTTGACAATATCATATTTCTTAAAAAATTTGAGGAAATTGTTGAATAACTTATTATTACAAAAGCACAATTTCCGACAGCTTACACTTATTTTTTCAAGAAAAATCTTTTGGACAGTTTTTTCTTGATTAATCCTCACAGTAATTACTTTATCAAATATATGTTTGTTACCTTTTGACCTTGTTAATTCTCAGTACAATTTCCGAAGCAGCAAATAAGTGCGAAGCGATGAGTTGAAGCTTTTATTTTTTCTAAAGAACTGGCATTACTAAAATAATATTTTATATGGAAAATTCTAGTTATTTCTAAATACTATACGACCAAATCAAATAAATAACCTGTAAAACCCGCATTTCAGTTTCAGCAGAATTTGTTATACAAATAAATCAAAACTCACATAAAACTAAACTTTAAAGTAAAACTATTTTCTTTCCTTTCAGATTTTTCCACAAACACATGCAAATGTAATATTTCCAAGGATCACAAACATACGACGAGAACGTAATAAAAGTTTACATACCAACAAAAAAACTCAACAGGAAATCGACATTTAAAATAAATAAAAATGCTTTTCAAAAATCATTCAGAAAATTATTTAATAAAACTAATTTTTAATAAAATTGAAATTACTTGAGAAATAAAAACAAAAAAATTATAAAATTGAACAGAAAACTTATCTCGGGATACAACTAAACATAAAAGCTCTCTCGTCGAAAGTAGAAAAGCCATAAAACAAATCGTTATACGGTTCGATTTATTTTTGTTTATTTAAATCAAGATGAGGTTGTATTGGAAAAGTATGGAAATTTTTTACATAAATTGGAAATTATATTGGATTATAATGGTGGTCTTGGTATATCAAATCGGTAAGTGATTTCAAATTAAATATAATTCATGTCAAACGATGTACGATAGATATTGCTCATTGTGAATAATTATTATTGCCAGGTAAAATTTTATTTTTTGTCCTCTTGAGATAATAATTCACCATTAAAACTATCAAAGCGACTTTACAGGTATAAGTTATGGGAATGTTATGGGAAATGACGGTTATCATCAATATTATTATATTTTTAACGATTATTCATATACGAGTAAAAATGGAATATAATAATCATAATAGTTTTTATAATAATAAGAGAAAGGAAAAGCTTTCGTTTAGCTTTTCCTTATAAATTTTTTGCTACTGTACATACGTTTAAAACGTACATAAGTCACAAAGTATAATTACTATTATCTTACAGTCGATTTCATTCGTGCTTTTTAATCTTTTTGGATGTATGTATTTTATGATTTGCGAACGCTATTCTGTGCTACATACTCGTATAATACTATGTAAGTTATTCTATATAGTTTTAATGAATTGAAATAAAATAAAATCCTGTCGTATAATGATCAAAGATAAAAAATATAACCGTAGAGCGGGGTACGAGTATATAAAGTATATGAATAATGCTCGCTGTGAAATTAAAAGTTTATGATTTTTTTACATAAAGGAGCGCATAAAACAATTATGTTGATGATTTTTATGTTGGGAACGAAAGGTACTAAACATAAATTAATTAAATTATATTGTTTGTCATTGGCTTGGCAACGAAATAAAATTGAACTTGTAGGTAAGCGGTGGGTAAGTGAACTGAAACAAAGGATAGGTTTCGTTAATTTTAAAGGTGAATTAAAAGTAAAAATTAATTGCGTGTGCGGTAAAATAAACTGACTGTGGAGTGAACAAATCAATAATCATTAATTTTCTTAAGTAACGCAGTGATATACTCGTAGAAATTTAATTTATTTTTTGTCAATCACGTCAAAATAATCAATTAGTTATATTAATGTTGAGTAATGATGTAGATAAAGCAATACAGGGTGTGTCTATAGTTATGTAAGTATCGTAACCTCGTAATAATAAATAACAACATAATTTTATCATATACAACATTTCGGATTAGTCGAGTTAAAATTTGCTTTAAAATTTTAAACTCGCCCAACAAACCGAGTTGACCCATTATCGATTTTGCCGAGTTCTATTCATCTTGGCCGAATTATGTAAGTTAGCCGAAAATTTATGTTAGAATCCATTACCTGCAAAGCCGCATTTTCAGTGTTCTTTTGTCATGAATGTATGCATAGATCTTAAAAACACCACACTGGGGAAAAACTGTAGAATCATAAAAAAACTTTAAATTATGATTTTTCCATAATAAAAATGCGCTGTTAATGTTTCTTGTTAAATTAAGCTTCAAAATAGTAATTTAAATCGTTGTTAATTTTACAATATTGTTTTTGTTTTTTGTGATAAGTGAAGTATAGTAATAACTTAACAATGTTACATGTTATATCGTATCAAGGCCAAATAAATTACAGACCTGATTGTGGTAAAAATAAAACATCATCGAGCTTTCAAAATGGGTAACCAAACAAGTGTTTTCTATGGAAACATAAACAACAACATAAAATTAAATTAATTTTACGATTTATAAAGGGTGTCTCAGCAAGAGCGCCGGATTTAATTTTAAAGAAAAACACATTTATTTTTGAATTAAGCAAACAGTTTTATTTCAACATAAAGAAAAATACAAATGGCAAACGTTTTCGCATAAATGTGGCTGTATTTCACAAATAACGCGCCGTATTTCCTCTTTAAGATGTTCAACTGTTTCAGGCTTATTCGCATACACCTTTTCCTGCTCATAGCTCCAAAGAAAAAAGTCAATCGGTCAATCGGTCTGGAAACTTAGTCTGCAGTAACACCATTGTTTCACGTGCTGTGTGGCAGGTCGCATCTTCTTGTTGGAAAGCATGTCTTCCACACTAATTACATCCAATTCGGGCCACAAAAACTCCGTTAACATTTCGCGATACCGCACTCCATTAACAGTTAGCGCATTTCCAGCCGCATTTTTAAAGAAATACGGCCTAATTTCTCCGCCAGCCGAAAATGCACACCAAATAGTTACCCGCGGTGGATGCATTGGTTGTTTGAGTATCACATGAGATGCACCCCAAATCCGTCAGTTTTGCTTATTTACGTATCCGTCGAGTTGAAAAGGTGCCTCATCTGAAAAAATGATTTTCTTCGAAAAATCCGCCTTAATTTGATGATGTTCCAACCCCCAATCAGCAAATTCACGGCGTTGGACATAGTCCTTTGGCTTGGTTTCTTGCACCATTTGAACCTTGTACGCGTGCAAAATCAGATCTTTTACCAAAATTCGTTGCATAGTGCTTCTGGAAATGTTTAATTCTTGACCACGATACCGAATGGAAGTTCCTGGATTCTCGGCCACAGATTCCCTTATTGTGGTTATATTTTCGAACAATTGCCTTTTGATCCATCAGCATAAATTTGGTCTCAAATTTTGTAATTAAACTGGCGAACTGTTTTCGCAAAACTTTCACCATTTTTGTAATGTGTTTTTACAACAATTAAACGTTGTTGGCTTGAACACTTCTCCATATTCTTAAATCGCATGGTATGTACGTGACAACCGTCAAAAAAAATCAACTACAACTCGTATTAATAAAATGGCAGCAAATTTAAATCCGGCGCTCTTGCTGAGACACCCTTTATATTAATGTACATTACAAAATTACTGGATCGCACCTAGTTTGAATTACGTTGCAAAAATTTGCCGATAAAATTTAAAAAAAAATAATTTATTGAAAAGTAAATTTATTACAAAATGTCATTTTAAGCTATCGTGCTGCCAGATGTAGATTTACATCGTCTAATACAGCACATTGTTGTTATGATTTTAACGAATTTTTTTTTTTTTTTTTTTCAAAAACTCAGTTTTACTATAAACTATTTGTTCGTTCACAAACGAGTTTTGATGATAGAGATAATCAACTGAACTGTGGCCTGATATAGAGGGGTGGTATTGGTTTTAGTAAAATTTTATTGAAATTAGAAAAATGTTCATTTCCATATCAAAACAATATTCCCAGATACACGTCTTTTTTGAAGGTATGAATTTAACTCATTCTGATCATTTAATTTATTTCAAACAATTTAATTAGATATTTTAGAAATTTAGAAGTGATTCGGCCTTAAAAACAGACTGTTTTGCTCATGGGTAATTTGTAAAATTTCACTTTTCAATTAGCTTCAGTGCAACAAAATATAAAATCATCACAATAAAGTTTTTATTAATCAGGTAATTTCAATGTAACTTCTTAAATATTAATTGCACTGTAAAAATACCATTAAAAATTGTTCATTAAATTACAATTCTCAATATTGACCGAAATGCCATATAATATTTTATGTACGATAATTTCACCAATTTTCCTAACAATAAATATAAATAATATTAATTCGATAACTCGTAAAGTAAATGTAATTTTCCCCCATTTATATCACACACACATACACACCAATAAAAAACGTTTCGACTAATTTTCTAATTTGTAAACGCAAATTGAATAATAAATTTTAAAATGTAATGCTGAAATGTTTGTGTCGGGCCCGGCCCTGGAGAGAGTACGAGGTGTCGTTATTCACCGAGCGAAACATTTATGTAAAATAATTTATTAATTTTCCTAACACATTTTACGTGTCTGATTTAAAAATACATTTACCAATATTTGTTGTATGTAGGTGGGCTGATTAAATTCGTTTCCATTTCAATATACTCATAATCCACCATTTAACATAAATATGTACATACAATTTTCAAGTACCGAGTATTATTGTGTACAGATTCGATTCTGTATAGACACCACAAAAAATTATTTGATTTATTTTCAACATAATTTTATTTTCTGTATCATTAATATTTTCCAAACAAATTGAAATTATTATTACTGACACTAAATAGTAAAAAAAAAAATTAAATTTAAATTACGCTAAATCAAATATTTAATTTCTACTGTAACAAGAGGTTTAAAATTGATTGATTTTTCTATTTTAATGAATTTATTATGTGAGATTAAATTTGATAGATAAATCAAATTATTTTAATTTATCCACTTAGTTTTATTTATGTTGCGAAATTAGGGAAATAGGAATATTACATTAGTGGTACGTGTTGGAATGAGTAACGAATCTTTTTTCGCTTAAATAATCATATTAAAATTCTAGAGTAGAGAAGTTTCGAAAAATTTGGAAAAAATTTCTACAAATACATATAACACATCGCCTGAAAAGTTCCCGGTCTAACAAAGAAAGCATTTTTTGGGGAAAATACATTTTATTCATCAACGTAATTTCCTTCTAGAGCGAGTTTGGGCAATCACTTCTTCATTGGAGCCAAATCTGTTTCCCTGGAGCTTTTTTAGATCTGCAAACAAGTAATAATCGCTGGGGGCCAAATCTGGCGAATACGGTGGATGCGGCAGTAATTCAATATGCAATTCGTGCATTTTTGCCATTGTTGCGATCGACTTGTGACATGATACATTTGTCTCGTGCAACTTCAATTTAAGGTCTTTCAAAACAATTTCGTGGATTCTTGTTATGTTTTCTGGAGTTACAGCCTCATTTGGCCGTGCAGAGCCTGGTGCATCAGCGGTGGTTGTACGACCACGTTTAAATTCAGCTTACCAGTCAATGATAGTTAATTTTCCTGGTGTAAAGTCTGGATAACACTTATCAAGCCATTGCTTTGCTTGAACGGTATTTTTCCCATCAAAAAACAGTGTTTAATCAACACACGAAATTATTTTTTCCATTGTTTTGAAATTAACAAAAGCAGCATCACTAAAACAACTTTAACTTGTAAACTAATAGTCGGAATGTAATGCAATTTTGACACTTATCATTTGAAGATTAGTAGAATTTAAAAATCATATGGGTTTTGAATTTGTGGCACCGTCTATGTGTCAGACTGGGAACTTTTCAGGCGATGTAATAAATACAAGCGCTTTTGTTCAGTAACTATTATAATATTTATTTAAATTTCACATATTCCTTCTTATCCTTATAGTAAAAGCCTGATGATTATTTATTTATTATTCCATTGAATGGAGGAAACGAGATATATATATATATTTTTTTAATTCGTGCCATTTTTTCTGCGGCCGAAGCCCTCCCTGCTCTTTCGTGGTTCATTTTCCCGTCGTACTTTGCGCAATTACTGCCAAATCGAAGAGACTATAGGACCGATTTAACCCTTTACTGCATGATCTCTTAATTTAATTATTAAAAATTATTTATTGATTTAATTGTAATGATTGATTACAAAAATTAACACCAAAAGTTGCGGAAAAATTTAGTTTTCAGAAAAATCGGGGGTTTTCCATTAATAAATTTTATTTATTACTGGTTATCACAAAACAATTCAATATAGTAAAATAAAAATAATAATTCAATTAATTAAAAAATTAGTATTAAAATAAATTATAAATCACAAAAAATTTCTTTAGTCTTAAGCAGTCTTACATATATTTTCCATAAAAATGGAACTTTTTATAGCAATTTCTGTCCTTGTTTAAACACAACTGGACGTTTCATTTGAAGCAGCTAATAAAACCTAGTTTGTTGCATCCCGGGAGCTTACATGATAATCTTTTTTCTGTCCAATATGGAATATGACCTATATTATCCAACCTAATTTCTTTTGGACTGTGCAGCCGCGGCTTTTTTTCGTTTCAAATTGATGCGTTCGTTTGTTTCTTTGGATGGTCTCCCCACACGTACAGAATCTGCGAACTTCATCAATGTTTCTGATAATTCAGTCTTGAAATCGGCGAGACCCAGTATTTGTTTATCGCTTGTACCACGTTGTTTTTCGACCCGTCTAAAATTTTAGAATAAGATTAAATAATGTTTACGAAAATTATGACTTTTTAGTGCAACTGGATATGTATAAGTAACATATCCAGGCATTTGCTGTGGTTACATCCAGCATATGATAAAAACTCTCATGTACCACTTTTTATACCATCCCAAATTCGCGTCCAACAGATCTACACCTCCCATAGGCCCGATTCCAACGTAGGCCTCCCGATTCCAACATAGAAAATTTATGCTTCGACGGGTCGCATAAATACGTTGGCCTTTACAAAAGATGCAATAACTTCAGTACTACACGATCACATACTTCGATTTACTTAGACATCTCTACGATGCCTTGCCAATGGCCTTCGAATGGTTAAATTTTTCAATCATTTATGATTCTAACATAGAAAATTTATGCTTCGACGAGTCGCATAAATATGTTGGCCTCTATAAAAGATGCAATAAGTTCAGTACTACACGATAGCATACTTCGATTTACTTAGACATCTCTACGATGCCTTGTCAATGGTCTTCGAATGGTTGAATTTTTCGATCATTTATGATTCTAACATAGAAAATGTATGCTTCGACGGGTCGCATAAATATGTTGGCCTCTACAAAAGATCCAATAAGTTCAGTACCACACGATAGCATACTTCGATTTACTTAGACATCTCTACGATGCCTTGCCAATGGCCTTCGAATGGTTGAATTTTTCTAATTTTTCGATCATTTATGATTCTAACAGAGAAAATTTATGTTTCGATGGGTCGCATAAATATGTTGGCCTCTACAAAAGATCCAATAAGTTCAGTACTACACGCTAGCATACTTCGATTTACTTAGACATCTCTACGATGCCTTGCCAATGGCCTTCGAATGGTTAAATTTTTCGATCATTTATGATTCTAACATAGAAAATGTATGCTTCGACGGGTCGCATAAATATGTTGGCCTCTACAAAAGATCCAATAAGTTCAGTACCACACGATAGCATACTTCGATTTACTTAGACATCTCTACGATGCCTTGCCAATGGCCTTCGAATGGTTGAATTTTTCGAATTTTTCGATTTTTTGTAATTCAGCATAAATTATATAATTTTTATTTTTGATTTTGGTGACGTAAAATAAATTTAAATAAATAGATTTATTTAATTATATTTAATTATTTCGTGTTGCTCTTAATTACATATTATTTTTAAAAATTGTAGTATTCTTAATTTAAAGTGTAAAATTTTTTTTTATACTTTTTGGCTGTTATAAGGTTTTTTTTGTCAATTTGTTAGAAACTTCACACTGCCTGTTGTTATTGTTAGGATTTGTTTGGAATCCGTATAAATTGGTTTCCTCTACAATCTTGGTGACAACCAAGAGAGTTTCCAAGAAAGTTGTGTTGTTCACGCGAAATTTGGAAATCTTTATTTTTCCAGATGATTCTAGCACACGTTTCTTTAATTTGCTTCAATTCATTTGAAGCAGTGATGGAACCGCTAAATGCAGGTGTTTCGTCAGCATATATGATTTCCATTTCTTCAATATTAATTGTATCATCCGTGGTTTCAGAGACAATTGAGTACACAAGGTCCGCTTGGACAGTTTCTACTTCTTCTTCTGTGATTTTATTAATCTGAACTTCTTCGTATACGTGTTTGTAATGTTATCTGTTCGCTTAGTTGTAGTAAAGGTGGAGGTCCGCAAAAAATTAATAGCTGCATGCTGAAATGTAGAATTGAGTTTTTTTCGAACATGTTGTCTGATGCTTTTAATGAAAGTTTAATAACTGGTGTATATGCCAAATGTTTAAAAGTCGCTAAAGATTCTTCTTTGCTTAATAGTTATAGGCCTATTTCTACTCTTTCAATATTCGATAAAATTCTTGAAAAATTAATATTTTTGCGTTTAATAACGTTTTTAAATTATAATAATTTTTTTTATTCCTACCAACATGGTTTTAGAAAAGGTTTATCAACTGAATTGGCATTGGCAGAAATTGGGAGTATGATATATACTGCTTTTGATTCAAAAATATATGTTGGATATGTTGGGAGCTTTTCTTGGATTTACCGAAAGCATTTGATTGTATCGATCATCAGTGACTTCTAAATAAATTATACCGTTACGGCGTACGTGGAATTCCTTACAACTTATTGAAAAGTTATTTATCAAATCGAAAACAGTATGTGATGTTAAATGGAGTAGGAAGTGAATTGTTAGGTATCAAATGTGGTCTCCCTCAGGGTAGTGTTTTATGACCACTTTTGTTTCTCATTTATATTAATGATATTTCCTATTTGCCGCTCATGAGTCATATTAGAATATTTGCAGATGATACTGTTTTATTTTATGAAACCCATGATCCTGACAGTATATTGATTGATATGAAACATGACCAGTATATTTTTAGAATATTTTAATTCCAATTTAATGGGTCTCAATATATCTAAAACCAAATATATGGCATTTCATTCCCCATATAAATCGATGACTAGTTCACCTCTTCTTGAAGTTAGTAACATTAATATTGAAAGAGTTAGTTCATTCAAATATTAAGAAGTTACACTTGACGAACATATGTTTTGGGATGATCACATCAACATCACAAGTAAGAAAATTGCTTCACTTATCATATACGGAACAGCTACCTTAATCAGGCTGATAAAACTGCAAGTTATCCAAAACAAGAATGTAAAAGCAATATACAGATTGCCAATTCTATTTTCTACTAGGTTATTATACAGCAAAGATGATATTATGGTATTGCCCATAAATGCCTTATATAAGTTTCAATTAACCCTCAAAGCTTAAATGTATCTTCATTTATGTCTAATATAAACTTTAATTACGCTCATTATGTGTATTCAACTCGAAATTGTAACAGAATTGATTCGTATCATCTTAGAACTGAATTTGGAAGAAAATCGATCACGTTTATGGGCCCATTTATTTATAATCGAGTACGTGATTTATAAAGGAATCTGAAAACTACTTACAATTTCAAAAAAAATATTAAAAATTATTTTAAATCGAATATTTTATTATTTTGGAACTAAATTTCCGTTATCTTTAATTTTTATAATATTTATATATCTATGTAAATTTTGTAACTTTTGTATATTGATGTATAACAACTTGGATTTTACTCAAAGAAACATTAAATTCACTGGATAATCCGCAGTTGTTATCGTATGAGAATGAATAATAAAATAAATAAATAAAAAAAAGTCCAGTTCACAACAGACACACTAATATCACAGATTCGTCCAATTTCACGATAAGTTACACCGGATCAACGAAAGCCAAAATATTTGTAGCAAATCAATGATTGTAGCAACACAATATTTGTAGCAAAACAATGAAACAAATTTACAATGCAAATTTGAATTAACAAAATTTATTACCCACCTCTTAAATGTCGATAAAGAAGATCTAATCCAATAATCAACCGAAAATTGTCGATAACGAATATTTAAACTAAACAAGCCACAAAATCAAAACCTACGACAAGATAAACCTTCCGAGTCAGTTTGATGAGGTGAAAAAGTTAGCCTAAAAATGTGTCCTGAAAATACAATACAGATTACACCTGCGAATGTTCGGCCGAAATAAATTTGTAAAGATAGCATATTTGCTTCGCTTTCAAGATTTTGCCAGTTGGCCATCGATCTTACAATGATTTTCCTATATGTAGCATGAACAGAGGTTTAATTTTATGGCATGGTTTGGGAAAGCCTAAAGGTTCGTAAGCTGTTTAAGGTTTCACGTAAAATAAGGACTTTATAGATTATTTGATTCATCACCAATAAGTCCCTGACTTCTCACCAATTATCTCAAACGGATCCGCTGTTAGATTTTTATTGCGTGAGTAGTGTAGTACAACCCACAAATAAAAAAACTGTAGGTATTTTCAAGGTCATCTTACGATTAGTCCTGAATCATCAATAAAATGTGATTTATTAATAGTGTAGCAATTTTATAATTATAGCTGCTCCATATTTAAGTTGTATTGTCTTATTGGTTTAAACTTTAAGGTTTCTCTAAATTTCTGTATTCTTGAAATGAAATGTACACTGCATTAAACCAAACAGTTTTAATGGATACTTAAAATAAAACTCGTTCATAAAAGTAGTTGAACATGCAAGCATTTATTAGGTATATTGATTGTTTTGATAGTACCATACTACTGTATAATACAATAGTTGTACACTTTTTAAAAGAAACATCGATAAAAGACAACAAGTTAACTTGTATTGCAAATATATAATTGTAATTTAAAATTTTCATTTAATTTTCAATTCAAATTGTACGCGAACGACGATAATAAAAATAAAAATATTAACTTAAAATATTCAAGAGAAGAATTCCTATTTTGCTCCATAATATAATCTTGTTAGTCTTAGACTTAGATCATAATAATACATCTCGTTGTATATCTGTTGTGTATATATTTATAATATGTCGGGTGGAATAATAAGAATATCATTTTAGTAGAAAGGTGCATGATAAAATAATGCTTTTAAGGTAAAAAGCTCACACCTTATTATTTTGTCATAAGCACATAAAAATAAAATAAAATTAAATATTTTAAACGTAATTTTGGAAAATGAAAAACAAATACTTGAAAATTTGTTTTTAGATTTTAAATTGAAAAATTGATTTATTTTGTATGTACTTGTTGTAGATATACAAATCCTAAGGTATGTAGAGAAAATTCCCCGTTCGAGTACAATTTTTAAGTGGAATGTCGAGTATGTAGATTTTGCCTTTAAAAATACATGTTATTAGAATAATAATGAAACAAAATATTTATGAAAAATAAATATTTGTTTGTAATTACAAGATGAAAACTGAAAACTATTTTTCATACACCTGTATACGTCTACGGATCACGTAGGAGGAGCTCTATATTTAAAAGATGTAAAGTTTTTCATTCATAATATATTAGTTATATTACGTTTACTTATCTATAAATAATATTCAAATTTCATAATCATCTCATGAATAAATTAAACACTATACGAGTATATGTAGCGTATAAAATGAGAATTTAATTTTGCTTCGAATCCTGTTCATATTCAAGATATTGAAAAAAAATGTATTCGTGATAAAAGGTGCCCCGATGTGAAATGTCTAAACAAAGGTTAAGTATTATTGTCCAAAACAATATATACGAATAAACACATTGTACTGGGACACCCTTTATTATAATGAATATCACGAAAATACATAAAATTATGTAATAAATGGAGTAAGAATAATTTCTTAATTTCTTTTTATGTTTTATTGTGTTTATATGTCGTGTTAGAAATAAATAAAAATACTTTTAGAGGAAACGAAAAGTACAAATAAAATATTTTGATTACAAGCTAAATGTGACACTGATTTATTTTCTTTGTACACGTAGCTCCATATCCTTAACATTCCAATTAATGGAAGTTTCTCGTACGTGCGACAATCACTTTTTTGTAATGTAAGTTGTAGGCTGGATCGCAAAGAGTTCTGCACTCAATGGCACTCAGAGCGCATGGTGCAATTCGATGTCTTGATTCGAATCAGTAAACGCGTACAGCTGCAATAACAAATTGAATGAGCTTTTATCAAAAAAGTCGAGTACCCTTGAGCCATACCTTACCTATGCTAACGCTATACTATAGTCAGTTCTGCATTGATCGATTAGGAACAAATGTTTTCAAAATTACTTTTTCTGAAGGATGACTTCAACTTGATTTGGTCAAATTTCATTATCTTTAATATCGCAATAAGCTGGAATTCACATCATCCTAACTTGTTTTGCTTGGTTACAATCTTTGACCAACTTGGAAGACTGTATAAAGTCGAGTAATTTATAGTAACACGATAATTTATTGAAAAAAAAATAAACGAGAAGCTCAGAATTGTTTGTATTATATTTCGGTTGAATGGTTTTGATAACAATTTATGAAAAAGCTGTTTGTGAAGAGTCCTATTCCTGGAAAATTAGTTTGTTAGTTCTTACTCTTGTTGTTGGGAATGTTTAAAATTGGATTCGAAAGAGTTGTGGACGTATATATACTCTACTATAATCGTAGCAATTGTTAAAAATATAAATTTGTTACATTCCAAACTAAAACTAACCCTAATTACCAAGTTAAACCGAATGCTCGAGTTGTTCCGATAGCTGTGCTTATGGTTGTTTTATATTAACTCGACATTTCTAGTTCTGTTAACTCTCCTCCTTATACGATCTCGTGGATCAGAAGTTTACGCTATTGGTTGAATTCTATTGTTTTTCGTAAATAATTTTTGTAGTTTTTTACCTTTATTAATTACAACTGAGACTGTGCTCATCTGGCAATTTATCATTCAAATTTTTACAAATTTTACATTTCTTAAACAATTCTGATTTGTTGGAGTGAAACCCAATGGTTAGTCCCAAAATTAATTAAACCTATTTAATTTGATATGTTTACCAGGTCAAGTGGCCTCGTTCTCTGACGTCTTCTTTCAACGACAGGGTTATCTATCATGTGGCGAATATAGGGCTTTCCATGTTCCTGGAGCCTTATTTCGTGTTTTGTGGCATGCTTTTTTATTTCATCTTTGATGTGTTCCATCTGTAAGTTCCTGTGAAGATTTTCATTTCTCGTGTACCACGGAGAATTTACGATGCAACGGAGAACCTTGTTTTGAACCGTCTGTTACATTTTGGCATTGGTTTGCTTCGTACATCGCCAGAGTGGAATACCGTAGGTCCATATTGGTTTCATTATTTGCCGATATAGTAGCAGCTTGTTGTGTATTGTAAGCTCAGAGTCTCTACCTACGAGCCAATACATTTTTCTGAACTTAATATTAAGTTAATCTTTTTTCTTTTTGACATGCTCTCTCCACTTGAGCTTGGAGTCGAGTGTCAAGCCAAGATATTAAGCTTTGTTTGCAAATGGCGCCGGTCGTGAGTTAATTACTATCGGTAGATGGGAAGCCTTTTGATATGTAAAGTTAATATGCGTGGATTTCGTCTCATTAAGCTTGGTTCTCCAGTGCTTAGTCCAGTTACAAACCGCATTGGTAATCTTCTGTAGTTTGCTCGTTGCATCAGCGACATTACTTCCAATGGCCATGATTGCTGTGTCATCTGCAAAGATGGCTACAATTTCTTCATCTCTTGTTGGAATATCCCTTGTATACAATAAATACAGGATTGGTCGTAAGACATTCCCCTGCGGGACACCGGCAGAGATTTTCTTTAGTTCGGAGTATTCATCCTCAGATTTCACACGAAAATGTTTATTGGATAAATAAGAGCTTAGTATGGCATAGAATTGCCTCGCCAGATCTCTATGAAGCTTGAATTCCAGTCCACTGTGCCAGACTTTTTCGAATGCTTAGGCGTCCAGAAATATGCGGGAACATACTTTTCTACGTTCTAACGTTCTTTCAATGATGTTGGTGATTATATGCATATGCACCTGTTCAATTGTGGAGTGCTTTTCACTGAATCCAAATTGATGTGGAGGAATTAGTTGTCGGTCCTCAATTATTGGTTTAAGTCTTTTAAGTAATAATTTTTCATAGAGTTTTGACATAATTGGCAGCAATGAAATTGGCCTGTATGATTTTTTATCGTTAGGTGATTTATCAGGTTGTGCTATCATGATTACTCTTGCTATTTTCCATTGCCACGTAACATATTTTAAACGAAAGCTTGCATTGATTATGTGTAATAGCTTACGAAAGCCTTTACCTGGTAGAGCCTTTATTATTTGGCAAGTAACAAGTCACACCCTGAGGCATTTATAACATTCATGTTGCTTTTTTACTTCTTCTTTTAATTCTTTGAGAGTTACTAGGCATATAGGGTGGCCTAAATAAATTTAATTTTCAAAATGCAATAGAACAAAAAGTTCTATATATTTTTTCAAATTTATTTTTTCATTGTAAAGAACAATACTTCCGATTAATTATGGAATACTATTTCATTCATATGACTGCCTCGGCTGGCCTTGACGTACCCCATACGGTCGATCCAATTTTTGAGCACATTTTCGATGGTATGCGGCATTATGTCTTCAATGGCAATGCGAATATTGTTCTTGAGAGCGTCAATCGTTTCTGGTTTATCGGCGTCACACGTATCTTTGACGGCAGCCCAAAGATAATAGTCCAACGGCGTCAAATCACAGCTTCGACGCGCCCAAATCACATCAGATTTTCGGCTGATAATTCGATCTTGGAAGACTGCGCAAAAGATCAATAGAAACTTGTGCTGTGTGGTACGGAGCGCCGCCTTGTTGAAACCAAATGTTGCCTATGTCCTCCTATTAAAGTGCCGGGAACAAAAAATTGCTTATCATGGCGCGGTAGCGCTCATCATTGACAACGGCGGCTCCTTGCACATTTTCAAAGTAAAATGGTCCAATGATGCCACCGGACCAAAATCCGCACCAAACAGTCACTTGTTGAGGATGATCGGATTCTTTACGATCACGTGCGGGTTCTCCGTGCCCCAAATGCGACAATTCTGCTTGTTTACATAGCCGCCAAGATGGAAATGCACCTCATTCGAAAAGATAATTTTTTGCCAAAATTTTCGAATTAATGTTTAAATATTTCCCAGCATTGTTCAAGCGAATACACAACCATTTTCGTTCAGCGGAGGAGTAAAACTAACTTTCTGTCAAATCAGAAGTGACATAACCCTTACCATACTCAAAATAACCGCTAGTTCAAAAAAAAATTATTTGGCCCACCCTGTATATCAAAATCATCTAGATTTTTGATCGACATTATATTTTCATTGGTCGTTTGCCTTGGTAGTGGTTGGAAGGTATCTTCAAGATACTCCGCAAACAGATCAGCCTTCTCGTTAGGACCTCTTGCTCAGGTTCTATCCTCCTTTTTAGGTGGAGGAACTTGCATTTTTAGTCTTTCGCGTCTCTTCGTCGCCTTACACAGTGAATACTCAGAATTTTTCATCGGTTAGGCTAACTAGATATCTGTTGATTAATGCATGTTTAACTTCTTTAAGAAGCGATTTGAGACTGTATCTAAATTATTAAGAACTGTTTTGTTCTCCGGTGTTCTACTTATTTGCCAGGTTTTACGTGCCCGTCGTTTTTCTCTTACCAACTCTCTAACTTCTATTGGGTAGGATATGTTAAGCTTCTTCTTATTTAGTATAATGGGAGTACTTGCCGCCAAAGCACGATAGTGAATTTTTTCATTGAGTTGTTCTAATTCATCTTCCAACTGGTGAGAATTTCACATCGGTGCCTGAAGATTGATTTTTCCTCCATTACTTCACGAAAGAGATCCCAGTTTGTTTTTGAATTTGTTAATCTGGGTGCACTCTCCCTTTGAATTACCATTTCACTGGCTGTCATGATAACCGGGGAATGATCCGATACTAGAGAATTACTGTCTTCAATGTGAATGTAGTCCTGGGATATACCTCTTGCTACATAAAAGTCTATTAGGGCAGGTATCCTCGTTCCGTTGCTGGGCCAGTATGTTGGGGAGCCAGCAGAGTAAAATTTACATTTTGACGTCTGCCCTGCTTGAAGCAATTCTTTACCTTTTGACGTCGTAAGTCTAGATCCCCAATAAGGTTTTTTCGCATTAAAGTCACCTCCAATAATAAAATCACGTCCAAGCGATTTAAATAGCTTAAAGTAGTCCTTCCTTTTCAAGTTATGCTTTTGTTAAGTCGTGGTTAGTTAAGTTTTGTAGTTGATCTACATTGTTAAGATGTGAAGATATCACGCTTCTATTTTTATACTACTTTCTTTTATGTTAAGTTGTGGTATTGTCCGTAGGACTTGGGAGGAACTTCGTAATATTTCTGCTTTTGAGCATTTCATTGTTGATTTGAATTGTTTCATTGTCATATTGTATTAGAAAAATTCCCTCGGGGTGTTTATTCGTACAGTTATAAGGGATGTCCCTCTGGAAGTTTATCTCACAAAGCGTGATTTCATGGAAAATATTGCATTTTTGAGTGATTCAAAACGTCTTGTTTGATTTAGAAGAATTCACTGTATTCCAAGTATATTTGGCTGGTTGTACTTAATCGCTGATCTTGTTTTCGCTATCGATATGCCCTATAAAACCGTGAATTCTTTGACAACGCCATCGGTTCTGCCTATTCTATTGCTTCTAGGACGTTGGAGTATGGAAGAGTTTCGATTTATGCAACTGTGCGGCTAATCTTATTTTAGCCAATAAGCTGGTAGAGATTATTTTTCATTTCGCTAATTGTGCGGCTCGGGTTGTTCCCTTTATTTCTTTTTAGATTTTGGTAAGTCGATTGACTATTATTACTTGTTGTATTTTTTCATCCGAGCCTTAATGTAGGAGATCAACAATTTTGTTATATTCGTTGAGAATTTCATGAGCTATGAACACTATTGATCTTGTACTATTGATTATTGTTGTCAATTATTTGATTTTGACATTTAATTATTTTATCCCAGTCTTTGGCATCCAGCAATCCCGCTATCCAGCTCCATATGATTCTAATCCATTGGATTGATCCATGAGGTCATGATTTTTGACCCTTGAGTTCTGATATTAACTACATGATTTGGTTTGTTTAGTGAATTAACTTGTAATTCTATTATGGGTTTCCTTTCTGCCCACATCCTTATTGGCTTTATCCTTGAAATCCACAAGATATTGATAGCTTATTCTTTGTATTCTTCTGAAAAATATGTCGCTAAACTTATGATGAATGACTGAATGTATAGAGTTATTGTAGCGATCCACTGCGGAATAGACTAGTTCTTTCATGGTTAGTTCCTTACACTCAGTTTGAAGACACTCCAAGATCTCAATTACTGTGTAATCGACTCTTTCAATGACCCATTTACTATACTCCGCATTATCATTCTTCCGCTGGGAAGGTCTTAAGTAAATTTCAATTTCCAAGGTTTTTAACTAAACCATCTATAGCAATCTGGTAGTTGTGAAGCAGGATTTTGATTATTTTGTTCATTTAAATCAAGCCAATAGTTGATTAAGTCATAGTACATTATTAAATTATATATTCTTCCTATTAGATTAGCTCATCCAATTTAATTAAATAATATGCCGAGTTGGAACGAAAAATGTGTTACATAATGATGGAGGAGGTTGTTGTGGGAACCATCAGAGATAACATTGTGGTGTATAAAGTACCGCTTTTGCCAAGCGATTAACTTTGTATATCATCTTCGTATTTCAGGGTGGTTTGTAAGCTAACTTTGTTACCTTTAGTACTATTGTCCCTGTCATCCAGTCAGTTAGCTTCTATTTTCACCTTTCCGTGAAATCGTATGTTCCGTCATCGCAAGTGATATGCTTACTGGAGTATTTGGTGATGATTCGGACGCTGCTGATTTCATAATCGTAACATGGAAAGTTATCATTTTCTTTGGCCATCGCATTTCCCTATATTATACAGTCTTTGATACAGCTGTGTTAAAGAAAACTAATGAATTTTTAATTTTTATTTTGTTATGTTAAATAATTATTTGGGTACTTTACATAAAGTAAATATGCAACCGTGTCACACAGAATCACCAGTATTTCAGTTTGCATGCAGGTTTTTTTTCCGAGCAATCACATTACAACCTGGCTTTGAGGTTTTACATGAAGTTAATCTAGTTAATATATTATATAGGGTTTTACAATAAGAGGTTTCATTTTGAATAGCCTGCTATTTGGGCAGCTGCCAATTTTGAAGCTGTCATCTTTTGACATTTGACACGTAAAAACTACGCCATTACTAAAAATGGTACGATACACGCTTCAACAGCGCATTGAAAGTGTTAAAATTCACTACAAAAATGGTGAACATTTTGCAGCACTTTTGAGTCATCGTGAAGCACCTTCTCGACCGACAATAGTGAAACTGGTGGAAAATTTTGACCTGTTGGGACAAGTTAGTGATGTGAAGAACCGAAACCGCGTGCGTCGCTCAAGAACAGCTGAAAATATTGCTGCTGTAGCCCGTAGTGTTGACGAAAACCCAGGTTTGTCGATTCCTCGTCGATCTTTGGAGTTATAGACATTCCACAAACGACATTACACCGTATTTTGCATAAACACTTAGATATTAAGGCTTTTAAAGTTCAGTTAACACAAGAACTTAAGCCGAGGCTCACAAAATCCAAGAATGATTGTTGAAAAGCCTTTCCAACCTCAACGTGTCACTGTTTGGTGCGGTTTTTGGCCCGGCGGTGTGATTGGACCTTACTTATTCGAAAATGAGGCTGGTGCAACTGTTACGGTGAATGGATTGCGCTACCGAGCTATGAGTAATGATTTTTTATGGCCAGAATTGGAATATATTGATGAGGATGAAATGTTTCACGACCATGTTATTTCTCGAAGAGGTAATCACAATTGGCCTCCGAGTTCTTGTGATTTAACACCTTTAGACGTCTTTTTTTGAGGCCACGTGAAAGATAAGGTCTATGCCAATGTTCCATAATCGATTCAAGATCTTAAAGATGGAATTCGAGAAGTTGTCGAGGACATACAGCCACAAATGTGCGAATTGCTCATGTACAATTTCATGAAAAGGATATGGTGCTGCAAGCGTAGCCGTAGCGCCCATTTGGCTGATATCGTTTTCAAATGTTAATGGCATACCTCTTTACAATGAAATAAACATTCATTGATTTCTCTTAAAAAATACTCGTTTTTTAACTCTTATTGGAAAACCCTTTACAACCACTAAAAGTGTAAGAAATATCTTTATTTAATCCGTAATCGAAATGATAAATTATTTTAATTGTGTGATTCCCACGCGTTTTAATTTATAATTTTGGAAGATTTTAAGTAAACAATCTGCTTTAATTTTTATGGACTTCTGCATTTAATAATTCTATCACCACGACATAAATTTGTGATCTACCAATCGGAGATTCTTTACTATTTGATCACTTTGTACATAGATACTGCTTGCTACACAACTTTGCGCTATATATAGCCATTAGAGAACCTGTGTCCAACCTGTGTATCCGAACTAATTTTCCAATATTATTTAACTAACCTCCATGTCTAACCTTTTTATTACAATAAAAAAGCATCTGAACTTTTCAAATTTCAAAATAGGCGGTCTTTGTGGGACACGCCTGTACTTATGAAAAGTTGTTTATCTTGTCCGGATTTTTCGTTTCATGTGCATCGATAGTGGTTTTGTATCGTTTTAGTTTGTTTATTTTGTTTGATGTGGTAACTTTATGCATGCACTGGTATTTGTATATTTATTATCATGGTAAGACGTGTCATGTGTTGTTAAAGCTTATGTTTAAAACTCCTAGGGGTTTCCTTTACTTTTCTCCAATTTTCGATACTTGTGTGACTCGTATTGCGAAATTCCCTATAGGATTATGATATCCTTCATATTTGAAAGACGTGCCTGGGCCGAGCTGTGTCGAAATAGGGGCATAGGAAGAAAGTAAACAAGGATGCCACAGGTCCCGTGCCAGTCAAATATTGGTAAATACCTTATAGTACCTTGTATTATTCATTAAAACCTTCACATTTTCCGCATTGCGAATTAAGCCGCAGCTTTTCCAATGACTCTATTCTAACTTCCAGCTTGGAAGCCTCCTTTTGTTAAAATGAACTTCTTGTTTAGTTTCGATTTTTTCTGTTTAGTCCACAGTATTTTCTATGTTTAATAACTCTTTTACTTGATATGCTCAATAATTTTTTCTTTTGC
Source organism: Nephrotoma guestfalica (assembly GCA_963691935.1). Taxonomy (NCBI): domain Eukaryota; kingdom Metazoa; phylum Arthropoda; class Insecta; order Diptera; family Tipulidae; genus Nephrotoma; species Nephrotoma guestfalica. The sequence goes on along the minus strand of OY829914.1, from coordinate 130,623,401 downwards.
GTAGGTTGGGTGAAGACCTCTAACCATAAGTGTGATCATTCTTATCCTGCTAGATAAACCATTGATGTCCCTCGGAATTAAGTTTTTTAGCCAATGCTCTTTAGGTAAGTTTTTTAGTCAAAGCTCTTTAGGCTTCAGAGTCCGCAACATTAATTTTCCAGATTATACGAGTTTATACTCGGCTATCGTAACCGATTTCATAATCGATTATATAGTGGAAAAATTTGATATTTGATAACAAGGTATATTGGAGGATGTGATTTCTCTTTTCGCTTAATCGGTTGTGGTTCTGAAAACTGGTTTCTTGGTAATTAACTGGCTTCCAGAAACCTTTTTTGAACTTGATTATTTAAAATATGCCCTCATTCTCCAAACAAATTTATGTTTTGAACTTAAAAATTGGTAATAACAATATTTCTTTAATTATTCTTCCTACCCTCTGGTAGGCACACATTATTTTTAATTTATTTATTTTACTTTATTTGTAAATTCCGTAACGTACACAAATATACGATAAAAAGCTATTTCTATTTACCAATAATATATGTTCATTGGCAGATACAGTACGTTACAGCTTATGAAATACACCTACGAAAATAGACGTATTTTAAAGTGTATCCTTCATCGCGAATTGGAGAACAAAATTTGGTTTTCCTTTGTTTTGTTTAATTAGATAACGTTTATGTTTTGTTGGTTGGGTTAGGAAATTTGACATTTTTAGTTGTTCGTGCTCTGCTAAAAAAATTGAAGTTTATAATAATTGTTAATAATGTCAAAAAATAATAATGGTGCTTACTGGAAATTGCACGGATGGGCTTAAAAATTTAAAATTCCGCTCATTCTGAACAAATATAATACGAAGGTTTATTTGAAATCGACGTTAATAATCTAATTTTCCAAAATAGATTAAATTTATTGTCACTAGGTGACGCGACGTCACTATAATTCAATTCTGGTATTAAGATTCTTGATTCGTACTGAGCTAGAGCTTCACATATTCTTACCTGCTTTCTTACCGACACCACGTGAGAATTTAAGTGTGCTTGACCAGATTTGTATGTTCTATGGAGCTACATAGTGAGGAGAGAAGTATAGTAGGGGCGTTTGTTAAAATATTTTTTGTTTTTATTTTTTATTCAATACTACACCCGATACAGAGATCATCTAGTACTTTATCTATCTTAAATTAGTTTCTCTGTTTATGATGAGTAACCTATGGTTACTCATTTTAAAATAATTTCTTATTCTAATTAAAACTGTCCAGATCAAGCGGTGTCTGCCTTTGGGGTCTTCTCACTCCATCAGTGGTATTCAAAATACAACAAATATCTTCATTTCCATGTCGAAATATCCGGTGTTAGTGTTTCCATGGTCGTTCTTTATTTCATCGGTGACGGATTCCATCTTTAAGTATTGTATCGTTCTTACATCGGCCTTCGTGGCATTAAATGGTGAATAACATAGGTTCATACTGGTTTTGGTATTCGCCTGTACATAAGTAATTTGCTGTGTATATGTTGTTTCGATCTTAGTTTAGTATCGAAGGTCATGCAGTGGTATTTATATTCATGCGGAATTTGGTTTTAGGTAAGAACAAACAATCTTTAAAATGGGTATGAAGCTGATAGGCGGTATATTTATCTAAACTCAAAGAATCTAAACACAGCGTTTCGAACACTTTTCTCGTTGGATCTATTTAACATTAACAGACTGTGTGTATGTATGTTCGACAAACATGCATAGTATGTTGATATACAATCGTTGTACTTCCCGTACATAACCCCTTTATTTAAATGCCAAATTCTAGGAGTAACAAAATATCAAATACATATGAAACCTCATTTCTCAATATATGCAATTATATGAGTTTCAAAAATATGTATATTTACCTTGTACAGAAGTTTTTCCGAGTTTTTATTTCTGCAAAACTATGAAATAGGTATATAGAAAAATTTCTGCACAAAAACATGAAAATAAAAACACATTTCTTTCTAGTGAACTATTTTATATGCCTTATGGTCGATTAGATTTGTGTTTTGTGGGAAAAAATATCCAGACGAAAAATATACGAGTAGGAAGGAGTTAGTATATACCATTATACCAAATATGTAGATTTATACCTATAAGATATAAAGTTTACACCATGAACCATTTCTCCGAAATAAAATTTTCCCATTTTTATTTGCTATAAACCTTTAGTTTTCAAAAATTATACATTTCCTTTATCAACATCTATAATGTGCGAGCACTATGTTTAACGTGCATATGCAAAATATGTAGAGATTAAAGTTAACGAAAGAGAAAGAAATTTAAGAAACCACCTGCCAAACTTTTAAAAACTTATTTTGTATGAAGCTATTTATTCCAGATTATAAATATTTAAGAAAGTTAGATTTTCACATATTCTCTACATAGTTTAGCATAGTACAAACATATATATAGTTATACTAAAACTATTACAATGTAATTTTATTATATCCGTAAACATAGAAACATAGCTTCGTTTTAAACAGCTAGCAATATACCCGTAGTTAAGCAATATACTAGTAGTTAAGAGACAACTTTTTAGAGATATTTCATTCATCGTAAACAGTGTTAAACAGTGTATAAATGTTGAATGTAAGCGAAAATATTTTGTGCTTTTGCTTTATTCGTATAAGTAGATTAACGGAAAATCACACACACAACATCTTTTTACTGTCTCTAAACTCTACAACAATTAAATTTTGATAAATCGTATCATAATTTTGGTTAAAAATTATAAAATCAGCTAACGTTATAAATAGTAACTATTAACGACCCTCTTTCTTCTTAAATAAAGCAACGTGGAGACCATCGTTGTTAAAGCCATAAATGTTTTCAGCCAAAAATATATATCAAACACTTCACGCAACAATACTGAAAAGCACAATAGAGAACTGCAAACTAAAATTTCTTCGATTAGTAATTCAATCAGAACCATAAAAGCCTAAGTCGGTTTTAAAAATTACATTGAAATGTGTATTATTTTTCATAGGGGGAGTGTTAATCTGGTTACTGAACTTTAACAACAAATAAGAAATAATAAAACTAATTAGTTGTATCTGAGTCTGACACGTTTGAACAGTCTTTCAAAAGTCGCGCCTAGATGTTTTTTTAAAGCATGGAAATACTTAGATTTCTTACGGATGTGAAGTTTTTAACAAAACAACAAAATTAACAAAATATAAATTTGTTAAATTAACAAAAACAAACAGTCGGTAAAAGCAATGTTAAAAATGGAAACCTGACAACAGACGGATTTCTTTTAATTTTAACTATTTTCTTTAAATAACCAAAACTTAATTTTGATTGAAATAAAAATAATTTACAATTTAAAAATATTTACATAAGTAAGACAAAACATGTTATGTAATTTAATAATCTTAATAAATTGCAGTATGCACTATTAAATATTCAGTTATATGTATATTGGCATAGCAATCAAAACCAGTTGCATAAACGTATATCGAATGATGGCATATGATGTGCTCTTTGATATAAAATTGGTCTCATAAAAAAAACTACGAAATTTTCCCATTTGTTAAAGCGTTGGAAAATCGGATCGCGTAGAATATAAGGTGGCGTTTAGAAATTATTTACTACTGACATCTAGGCGTGACTTTTGAAAGACCCTTTATTTTGCTTACGGTGGAATTACACTGCCACAATTATGTACACTGCAGATCACTTGATTAAATGTATTTCCAATTTTGCTTTAAAATGTAAGTTTTTCTTCAAAAAAAAAAAGAAAATACAGGTTGGGGAAAAAGAAATCCTTTATTTTTACGTTTATTTCTGGACTTTATTTAACATGGCTACAATCATTCGTTCTGGCCGAAATATGCGCTGTTTTTTCGATAACTCGTCGCCTTATATAAAGCAATTTTATTATGCCGATTTTACAAAACGCCAAGAGGGATTGCCATGGATAAAAAGATGATAATCGCTTGGTGACAGGTCCGAACTGTAACACGGGTGCATAATAACCTCACAACCAAGATCCCGGACCTTCTGGCGAGTCATAATATACGTGTGAGGCCTGACGTTGTCCTGGTAGAACATGACGCCTCTCCTATTGGTTCTGATCGATTATCACCATTAGTCGGTTCAATTGCTAACAGTAGAGGTCCGAATGATGCATTTGACCATTGGGCAACAGTTCATAGTATATGATTCTAATCCAATCCCACCAAACACACAGCAAAACCTCCCAGACCACCAATCCTGGTTTGGACGCCGTTTGACCGTTTTCCGCTTGACACTGTCCTATGTGTCGTATGTCAACTCGTGCGACACCCAAACATTGAGGTTCTTTTTGAAGCCAGCCTTATGCAAATGGTTTAAAACTGTTTTGTGGTTAACCTTCAGCTTCTGGGCGATACTGCGACAACTTGTATGCCGTTCTACTTCGATAATTTCCAAGATGATTTCCTGAAACGGAATCAACGAAACCAAAATTAGCATGACCATAGACACCATTCACAATTTCAGCCGCCTGATTTACGTTTTCGCCTTTATTGAAGCAAAACTGTAAAATAAACTAATTTTCTCTTTGTTTATCACCACCTTTGTTTACATGAATCCCCCTTTCCAACGAGTATAAGTATGCCCTACTGCGACAAATACATCACGGGATATATATTTTTTTTCTATATTAATTACAACTGAGACTGTGCTCATTTAAGCAATTTATCTCTAAAGTTTACAAATTTTACATTTCTTAAACAATTTTGATTTGTTGAGGTCAAACCCAATCGTTAGTCCCAAAATTAATTAAACCTATTTAAAATGCTAATTTTAATTTGGTATGTTTACTAGGTCAAGTGGCCTCGTTCTTTGAAGCCTTCTTTCAACGACAGGGTTATCTATCATGTGGAGAATATAGGAGTTTCCATGTTCCTGGAGCCTTATTTCGTGTTTGGCGGCATGCTTTTTTATTGCATCTTTGATGTATTCGATCTGTAAGTCCCTGTGAATTTCTTCATTTCTTGCGTATCGCGGAGAATTTACGATGCTACGGAGAACCTTATTTTGAAACGTCAGTATCATTATGGCGTTTGTTTGCTTAGTACATCCCCAGAGTTGAATACCGTAGGTTCATATCGGCTTCAGTATTTGCCGATATAGTAGCAGCTTGTTGTGTATTGTAGGCTCAGAGTCTCTACCTATGAGCCAATACATTTTCTGAACCTAATAATGGGTTTTCCAATAGGAATGGTATGATTTTTAAATGACGTTTCGGCCATTTGTAATATGTCATGACCTGTCATTTTTTATTTAATTGTATTCAGTAATGTTTACAATTTCATCATGGTGAGATTTATGCAAGAACAACGTTTACAAATTATTCAGTTTTGAACTTGAAAACGATAACGATTTTTTTATGAAAATCATCTTCTCCGATGAGGCTCACTTTCATTTGAGTGGTGCGGTAAATAAACAAAACTATCGATTCTGGTGCGAAGAAAATCTACAATATATTCATGAAAAACCATTTAAATTCACCTAAATTGACAGTTTGGTGTGGTTTTTGGTCTGGCGGAATCATCGGTCCGTATTTTTTTCGAAATGAAGCTGGTAACACCGTTACTGTCAATGGAAATCGGTATAGATCGATGATAACCAACTTTTTATGGTCGAAATTGGAAGAAGTTGATCTTCACAACATTTGGTTTCAACAAGACGGTGCTAAGTGCCACACAGTAAGTGCAACAATTGAATTATTGCGAATCATATCACTCTTATTGGAAAACCCGATATTAAGTTCTTCTTTTCTCTTTTTGACATGCTCTCTCCACTTGAGCTTGGCATCGAGTGTCATGCCAAGATAATTAGCTTTGTTTGCATATAGCACCGGTCGTCAGTTAATTTCTGTCGGTAGATGGGAAGCCTTTTGATATGTAAAGTACCGCATTGGTTAATCTTCTGGAGTTTTCTCGTTGCATCAGCGACATTACTTCCAATCGCCATGATTGCTGTGTCATCTGCAAAGGTGGCTACGGTTTCTTTATCTGTTGTTGGAATATCCCTTGTATATAATAAATACAGGATTGGTCCTAAGACACTTCCCTGAGGGGCACCGGAAGAGATTTTCTTTAGTTCGGAGTATTCATCCTCATGCTTCACACGAAAATGTTTATTGGATAAATAAGATCTTAACATGGCATAGAATTGCCTCGTCAGATCTCAATGCAGCTTGAATTCCAGTCCACTGTGCCAGACTTTATCGATTTCTTAGGCGACGTCCAGAAATATACTGGAGCATACTTTTTACGTTAGAACGTTCTTTCAATGATGTTGGTGATTATATGAACCTGTTCAATTGTGCAGTTCTTTTCCCTGAATCGAAATTGATGTGGAGGAATTAGTTGTCGGTCCTCAATTATTGGTTTAAGTCTTTTTAGTAATAATTTTTCAAAGAGTTTTGGCATAATTGGCAGCAATGAAATTGGCCTGTATGATTTTTTATCGTTAGGTGGTTTATCAGGTTTTGCTATCATGAGCAGAAGTATACTATCCATTGCCACGTAACATATTTTACCCGAAAGCTTGCAATGAGTATGTGAAATCGCTTACGAAATCCGTTACCTGGTAGAGCCTTGATTATTTGGCAAGTAATCAAGTCATATTCTGGGGCTTTTTAAACATTCATGTTGCTTTTTACTTCTTCTTTTATTTCTTTGAGAGTTACTGGGCGTCTATCAAAATCATCTAGCTTTGTGGATTGACATTATATTTTCATTGGCCGTTTGCCTTGGTAGTGGTTGGAAGGTATCCTCGAGGTATTCCGCAAACAGATCAGCCTTCTCTTTCGGACCTCTTGCCCAGGTTCCATCCTCCTTTTTAAGTGGAGGCACTTGCAATTTGGGTCTTTTGAGTCCCTTCGTCGCCTTCCACAGTGAATAATCAGAATTTTTCTCATCGGTTAGACTAACTAGATGTCTGTTGATTGATGCATTTTTAACTATTTTAAGAGGAGATTCGAGATTGTTACCTCAATCGTTAAGAATCGTTTTGTTCTCCGGTGTTGTAGTTGATGCCGGGTTTTACGTGCCCGTCGTTTTCCTCTTACCAACTCTCTAACTTCCATTGGGTAGGATATGTTAAGCTTCTTCTTATTTTGTATAATGGGAGTACTTGCCGCCAAAGCACCATAGTGAATGGCTTCATAGTGTTATTTTAATTCATCTTTCAACTGGTGGGGTTTTGTTATCGGTACGAAGAAGAACGGTACTGAAGATTGATTTTTTCCTCCAATACTTCACGAAAGAGATCCCAGTTTGTTTTTGAATTTGTTAATTTAGGTGCAGTTCCCCTTTGAATTACCATTTCACTGACTGTCATGATAACCGGGGAATGATCCGATACTAGAGAATTACTGTCTTCAATGTGAATGTGGTTCTGGGATATACCTCTTGCTACATCAAAGTCTATTAGGTCAGGTATCTTCGTTCACTCACTGGGCCAGTATATTTGGAAACCACCAGAGTAAAATTCACATTTTAATGTCTTATGCTTGAAGCAATAGGTTTTTTTCGCATTAAAGTCACCTGCAATAATAAAATCACGTCCAATCGATTTAAATAGTTTAATGTAGTCCTCCTTTTTCAAGTTATGCCGGGGAGGACAATATATTGCAGAGACAGTAACCTGTCTGTGTTTAATTTGGATCCTTACAGTAGTGACTTGCATTGTTTCTTCTTCGATATTTGATGCTAAATGAAATTTTTATATTTTTATGATTTATATTTTCTTTTATTAGTAATGCCGAACCACCTTTTGCTCTTTCCGCTGGATGAATGGAGTGATATAAGTTATAACCCCGTATTTTAACAAACGAAGATTTAACTAGATGGCTTTCAGATATTAAGAAAATATCGATTCTGATTTAAAAAATATTTCTATTTCTGGAATATGTCGCATAATCGCATTCGCATTTAAGATTGCTATTTTGAAAGTTGTGTTCTTACTTAAAATTTTTTGTTGGATTGCGTTGAGGGAGTTGCATTTTCTTCAGTTGATCAAGAATCATGTTGTTCAGATTACTTTGGTCATCTAGCCGCTTTGTAATAGCTGCAATGCTGTTCATAATGTTTTTCATAATTAGGTTATTCGTATGTTGGCTCGTATGTTTGGTTGAACCCAAACTTTTCACTACCTGGGCGAATAAACTTCTTTACCCTGTGTTGATTGGTTGTGGGTTTTGATCCATCTGATTTGATATTTGAACGCTTCAATTTTCGTGATTTTGCGATTGATTTCTTGTTTTATCTCTTAATTTTTGAATTTGTTTAGCAACCTCATAGTCTCCATAATTAGTCGGATGTTGGCTCTTACAATTTGTACACTTGGCTGGCACATTTCTCCTTATTGTACATACCTGGGTAAAATGATTACCTGAGCATTTTTCACATCTTGGATCCCGGCCGCAATATCTTTGGTGTGATTAAATGCCTGACATTTCTTGCATTGGGGTATGCGTGTTGTGGTTCTCCTCATTGGTTCGATTTTCACCTTCATGTCAAAGATTCCTTTTATTCCATAAATGTTTTGAACAGTCTCTTTGTTGTCAAATACCAGCATAAAAAGATGCAGTCTCCATTTACTGATAATTTGGATTCCTTCCTGGATTTCTATTCTCTCTTTTTTAACAATATTCACAGCATCTAGTATTTTAAGACCTTTGTTTTGTAAGTCTTCCATTATTTCCTTGCTTGAGCAAGTGTAATGCAAATGTCTGATGATGATGTAAATTTCATAGATAAGGTTCTATAAGTATCTGCGTCCTGAGTATTAATTTTCCAAACGTCATTGTTTTACGCTGTTACCTTATAGTCTTTGTCAGTAACCGATTTTACCAGTGACTGAATTTCTGGGTAACTGGTTACACCCTCAATATTTATTGGTGGGGGTGATTTTTCTTTCGGTTACACCAAATTTGGTGTAATGTTCTTGGTAGATTTACTACCTTTTCGTTGATTAGCTTTGGGTAGAATATCTTTTGAATCCCCTACCATTTAATTGCTCTGCCTCAGGTGACGATTCAGCTTTTCTTTTCTTACTCTTCCTGGACTGTTTTTTCGTCTTTAGGGTCCAGTCCGTTTCTCTTTGTAATTCATCTTCATCAGTGTAATAGATGAGTTTATCTGGTTCAATGCTTCCTATATTGCAATCTTCTTTTGAATCCCGATTCATTTTTAGGTTTTCATTTTCTCGCTTTAGATACTCAATTCCTTCGCTTTGCTTGGCAAATACTTTTGAGATAAGATTAAGATTTGATATTCCTTGATAATGCAATAGATGGCCCTCCCCAGGATCCATTGGGCCAGTCTCCACAGACGGTGGATTTACCAATGTTGATATTGGTGTACCACCTGGGGTATTATTTACTTTTGTTTGTACCATTGCATGCATAGTTTTGATTTACTAATTAGCTATTCTGCTTCATTACTACGAAGGGATTGGGTACCACAACTGTTCGTTCTACAGAACATTGCCTATAGTACGCCCGTATCCATTTATGAATACTTCGTGGAGGCTGTCAATCCCGTACTCCACGAGATATATGTCATTAAATCCGTCGCGAGAAAATAATGTATTTCTTTTTCTCCATCCCATCGCATTTCATACTCAGTTAAACCATAATCGATAATATTTCTGAAAGAGCAAATTAGTAAACCTCTGCATTTTTGTAGGATAAATTTCAATTTTGTGCATTTATAGTTATTGTTAGTAATGTCGGCTACCATTCTTTCAAATTACGACAATTATGTTTTTAAGGGAATCGTATACACATTTATACGAAATGCCCAAGAAGTTTCAATCCCAGCAGTCGGCTCCTGAGCTATCCCCAAACCTTTTCAATGACATTTAAACCAAGTGAATACGACGGTCGTTTTAACCGCTCTATGTTTTCACGATTTTACAGCTCGGGCATTTAGTGGGGGCGCATTACTATGAACGGTTATGAACAACAACCAATTTTTGCCCCCCAATATAAAATTACGTCCATCACCATAACTCCTATAGTACTCTGGTTGCACAGTTCCAGCTAATTTTTTTTGCATCCGAGAAATAAAACTTTTCTAATTAACCTCGTTGACAATCCCAAGGATAACTACTAAAAAACATTTTTTTTTTGTTGAAAAATTCGACTTTATTCATCATTGCCATCCCAAAATACGAAGACCAAAACCTTACCGGTCGATATTTGCATTTTCGGTCGCTTCAGATGACTTTCACCGGCTACTGTCCAATCAGCTGATTGACGGTTTGGTTTCGGAATGTACTGGTGGATCCATGTTTCATCCACCCACTGACGCAAAAAATCTTGTTTATTACGGTTAAACAGCTCCAAACAGCGCTCTGAATCATCGATGCGATGCGTTTTTTGAGTCAATTTGAACAAGCGTGGCATCCACTTTAAACAAAGCTTTCTCGCGTAAGATAGCTGTCACCTTAAAGGTATTAATTTAAGGTGCCATCATGCTTACTCAACTGCACTTTACGGTATCTCAACATCATCGGCGTTTGTACGGCCACGTTTAAGATCAGCAAAGCAACGTTTCACGGTTGCTTTTCGAAGGAAGAGAGGCCCTATAACACTTTTCAGTAAACACTTATCAATAAACATGGTTTAATCAACACTAAATTACTTTTTGTTAATTTTTTGATAATTATCAAAAGTAGCGCTACTAAAATAACTATAACTTGTAAAATAATTGTCGGATTGTGAAATTTTTGTTGACCCATATCGTTTAGAGGTTGGTACTTTCTAAAAATCATAAGAATTTTTCATTAGGAACAACTCCTTTTCCGTAATAAATTTAGATGCGACATCTGTGTGGCTCGGGACTTATTAACCCCAGGATCGCGACTTATTAATCGATGGATTATTAATAATTATTCTCGTTTTTACTTGCCGTTTGTTGTTGCAGGGGTAAATTACTCGGTTATTATTTAAATACGTTTACAATAAATCTCTTCTTGAACTTAGCGACCGTATCAGAATCTTTTACTGTTTTAATTAAGTTATTGTAAACCTGAATACGATGGGCTTCTTTTCTTTTCTTAATTCTTTTATTAAACCGGCCAAACTGGAACAATAAGCGTTTCATCAAAAACTAAAAATTTAGCCTATATTTTTTATAAAATTATCCAATGACACATCCAATGGGAATCCTTTTTTTGCAGATTGGGAATGTTCGCCACCAAGTCAGTTTTGTTCGAAACTTGGATGACGGCGGTAACCGCAAAAAATAACTTTTAAAAAATACTGATCATCTGTTACGTTTATTTCTCCAATATTTTTAAGGTTTCCAAACGTGTTACTCACCAACGGTATAAATCACATGTGGTATTAGGTATAATAAAATTATTTTGTCTTCGAAAAGCACCAATATTAGATTTATCAATTAAATAAGAAGGTCGTTTAGTAAAAATTATACTAAAGATAAAAACACACTCGAAAAACATAATAATCGTTAATTTTAGAACATAACAGTTTATAATAAAAGAAGGACCGCGGTCAAATTTTCGTAACTTTGAAACATATCTAACACACGCATTGTACAGAACTTGAATTTAAACATCAGCAATTTCCAGTAAGATAATTGGTCCCAAAATGACTCAGGAAAGTATGCTCTTAATATACTATCATCATTGATTATGAAAATTAGATCAGTTTTAACAGTTTTCGTGATTGATAATGAATCGAAAAATTAATACATTTCTGATTTGGTTTAAATTTGGTAACAAACAGCTTACGGTAAAATCTCGAAATCGGTAAATGTCTGAATAAAAATTGGAAAAAACTATTTATTGCTTTGAACTCTATGAAATGAGAGTGCTATATTCTCGAAATGGTTCAACCTTCATCCCACGGGGTATTTTTTATGGTGCCCCTTACGGCGATTAGCCCCCTCATGGAGAATAAATGAAACTACGGGGATGTAGGACGGAAAGTCAACAAACATTTCGTAACCATCGGACCTCTGGATAACCGGATTTTAATCGCGTAAACGAATTTAAAAAATTAAAATTTCGGACATTTACCGATTTTGGACTTTAACCATAACATACAATATATATATGAAGAAAACCTATAATTACCATTGCACCAAACCGAAAACTTCATCGAAAATTTCTATTAAAAAATTCTTCATAATACGACTCAGAAAAAAGTCCTGATTTTTCCTTAATTTTCTAAAAATTTGTTTTTAGAAATATTACGTTGTATTATAGTATTATTATATATTCTATGTAAAGGATTAATTTGTCACCAGTGCCAAAGCGGAGAATTTGTGAACTAATGTGCAGATAATAAAATTGTTTATTTTCCAACCATGAATCATTTATATGTCACATAATTTTATTGGAATGAGCAAACTGTAACTGCTTTCAGCGCCACAACGGTAGTTTTGAGTACTAACGTGCTTCAATTTATTTTATGACAAAACCTTTTAAATGATATGACATACGTATATATTCTATATCAAAGGAATAATTTGTCACCATCGGCAAAACACCGAATTGGTGAAATAAATATAAATTAATTTGAAACGTTGACACTGTAATCATAATTACAATTGAAATAAATTCCTGATCAAAAAATTTTCCTTCGACAAAAATCTTAAAAACGATGTCACATGGTCACATCAGAATGAGAAAAACTATACCTGTAATCAGCGCCACAATGGTAATTTGAAGTAATAATTATTTTTGTGACATTCTAAAAGACCTTTACATTGACGCATGTCATGCTTATATATTCTATAATAAATCAGTAATTAACTACCAGCGCCAAAATGGTGGATTTATTAATTAAAGTGCTAATAACAAAGTTATTACTTTTTCCAAGATCTTTCAAATGATATGCTACATGATATGCTATATTATATGGGAATGATTACAAAATTGTTACTTTTGAAAAGACCTTTGAAAATGCTACATGATTACATTGAAATAATAAAAGCGGCAAGTGCTACCAGCGCAACAATGATCATTTTGAGTAGAAGAAAAAATATTGCGGCATTCTGGAAGACCTTATCAACGATGTATGTCAACTATTTATTTCGAATCCCGATAGGGGCAGGATGCAAAGGGAATTTTCATCAACAAATTACGATTTGTGATGAGAAGGAACACATCTATGACCCCCTGTCGGAGCGCGGGGCTCATGGGCCGACCCATCTTCCATGCCAGTATAGGCTGGCATGGAGCTATGCAATGTGCAGATGGTAATAAAAATCGGACCTATATCCGTACGTCCTCGAATTGGCCAATACAGGCGTAAAGCTAAGGACGTAAATAAGCGAACCGCGAAAGAGTTGGGAGAGCCTCGGCCCCAGAACAGTACAGGGAAAAAAAATAAAAAAAATAAAAAACTGTATATTCTATAAAAAACGTAAAAATAAATACCAGCGTCAAAACGGTAGATTTATGACTTAAAGTGGTATCGAACTGATTCAAGAAGTTTCAAACGATCTACTACTAGAGTATATGGGAAATTGTAAAGCAATATCGTGGTATTGGGTGGTATTTTGGATGATGTCCTATGGCAGGTTCTTCTCTACCTCAAGGGAGCCAACTTGAGGTAGAGAACCCAAAACCTTTTAAATTCTCCGAATTAGAAAAAAGAAGATTAGCCAAAAAATTCGAATCGCATAAGGCGTTTTTGAGATATCGGTACAAGCAGACATCTATCCAGACGGGCGGAAAACGTTTGTTTTATGTATTTTTGGGATTTGGGAACTTCAAAACTTCGAAAAAAGTGGCATGAATTATAATTGTCAAATTATTAGGTTTTTGGCCAAATTCTACTTTATTGAAAATGTAATTGTTACAAAGATTAATTATCGAAATATTCACCATTACCATCTATATGGTATTTTGCCATTTATCAACTTGGTGGTTTCGAAGCAAAATAGTCATCGAGCCATTTTTGCTTGTCTTTCAAATATCATGGCCTCGATCTGAATAAGTGGTAATCAAAGGAATCAAAGTCTGGAGAATATGCCGCATGCTGTGAAACTTCCCAACCTAAGGAAAAGATGATTTCCTTGGTTAATTTTGATGTACGTGGGCAAGCGTTGTCATGCAGCAATATTACTACCCGCTTTCTGTGGCACATAAATATTTTTTTTCTCCAAAACATCACTTAATTTGATCAATTGGGCCTGGTACCGTTCAGCTGTAACAGTTTGACCAGGTTCCAGAAGCTCGTAGTAAATTACTCCTTCCCAATCCCACCAGACATACAGTAACCCTTTCTTGGACCACTTTCATGGCTGGCCTGGATCAACCCATGGTTTTCCGCTTTTAGGATTATCGTACAAAACCCACTTTTCATCATCCGTAATGATTTTGTGCAAACAATTCCTTCTTTTGTACCGAGAAAACAAATTCATGCAGATGTCAACTCTTCGGTTTTTGTTTTCTTCGTTCTGTTTATGAGGATCTTATTTTCCTTCTTTCCGTAATATTTCCATTACATACAGGAGTCTGCATTCAAAGTGTTTCCAATTAAAATGCTGTAAATTTGTCAATTTTCTTTTTTTCTTTCATAACTTCAGTATATCGTGAAAACATTTCAAATTTAACAAAAAACACTCGTATGTATGTTATCGAGTCTGTCCGATTAGGCTTCACACGCTGCACGAATTAGTTCGGTACCAACAACAATACCATAGTATCGTACTGAACTTAGTTACTATTGCTTTTATCAACAGTACAAAAAATATTTTAACTCAAGTATGGCACTAATAGGCGGGTTATAAAGCATTTGACGACATTTGATTGCTTTTGAGTTCGGGAGTGAGTATGAAGATATTTATTTCCAATGTCATGTACGCAGCATAGCGTCGACCGTCTCATATTTCTTAGTTAATATTTTGGCCTCCAGGACCTTATGGACCTTATGGAAAAATCCATTAGGTTTAAGTCCAGGGAATATGTTGACCATTGTTGTGAAGAAGTGAAGCTGGGAATTTTTTCTTGTAAAAAACGTTCGGTTTTATGGGATGGTGCCGAGTCTTGTTAAAACGTTCAATGCTTTCTATCGAATTGTTTTCGTACCCAAAGTAACAAAGCATCATTTAAAATCTTTGCATGGTATATTTGTTGATTTACCTTTACGCTCTGGGAAAACGAGTGGTGAGCGTCCTGTGGCAGTTTCCGTGTCCATATCATCGCTGATGGTAGGCGCTTGCTTTCGCACGATCGTTTTGTTTATTTACATATTGCTAGACCGTAATTTTTTTCATCAGTAAAGACCAAATTCTCAAGCTCGGCACCAACGTGCAAGTATTTTAACGCCTGCTCTTGCTAGGCGAATTTCCTTTTGTGCTGGTGTTAAATCTTGCATATTCTGTATTTTGAAGGGCTTCAATCGTAGTTCATTCTTTAATATGCGCCCCATGCTACGAGCAAACATATTGAGATTTTTCGCCAACTGGACCGCGCTTTGTTGTAGATTACGTTGAATTCTGGCCTTCACCTTCCGAACCATTTCTGGCGATGTTGCTGTGTTTGGATGCCCACTGCCAAATACCACGGTTCACGGTCCGATACACAAACAATTTGTTCACATGTATAGCTCGTAGCTCATACTCGGTACAACAGCGTGAAGTTGGTAACACTTCGAGCGCCGAGAAAATCCCAACTGTTCTGTAAGCTCGTTTTGAGTTTGGCACGAATTTTCAGCCAGTAAAACTTTATGTTCTTTCTCCTAAAATTTGTACATTAAGCACCTGGACGTGGATCGTCCTCAAGACTAAAACTGCCATCAAGAAATCTTTGCAAACCACAAAACTCATAGAACGACTCACAGAATGTTCGTCGAACTAATCAATTCCATAGCTTGAGCAGCATTTTTTTCATTTGAAAACAGAATAGTATGACGTAAATGTTGCTTATCGACGTCGATCTCTTAAAATGTGAACGACAACTTGTAAATGACTGAAAATTATGTCATAAAAACAGCAATATATCAGCACACCTATAGTACACTTAATATATTATAGTCTGGTAAAAATGTAAAATTTATTTCATTGTGCATATACTTTTTACCTAAATTCTCCAAAATTTGATTTTTTTTAGGTATTATCATTCCTTCCAATGAAATCCAAATATTTAAGCAACATAATTTCTCCAAAGTAACGTGTTGTAAAGTAATTCAGTCGTCACTATTATTTTAATCACCGGTACCTCCCGATTCAAATGCCAAAATTGTAACCACTGTGCCGGTCGTTTGGTCGGTGAAACAGCAATTACAAAGTACTCGTACATGGAAGAAAATATGAAATGTTTTACGAATGTGAGTGCATCTCAATAACCCAACCATTCTAAACGCCTCTTACAATAAGCAATGGATGTTGTGGTGGAATTCTAGGCGTACCAAATCATATATCAAGACACTTCTGCAATTGTGGCCACGCGTCGTACGGAACAAGTGCATATTGACATCGCATTAACGGAAAATGGTACTTGGTCAAGGTTTTTCACTGTTTTCTGACGAATGCACTAACATCAGCAAATTCTCTCACAATATGGCAATTCGGGAGCATTGGTAACTAACAACGGGACTCAATTCGGAAGCAAACAATTCAGTGTATTCTGTTGCATTACCGCCGCCCTATCCCTCGATGTCGAACGAGTGAGCTGAACTGTTTGTCGACACACTAAAACGAGCACAAAAGAGACGTAGGAGGTGGGAACCAATAATAAAATACTTACCAAGATACACGCATATCGATCAACAACAAACCGAAACGCACAACAAACAATGTCATCAGCAGAACTATTTGTGGGTCGTCCAATTCGAATGGAACTCGATTTGTTAAAACCTACTCCAGAACATGGCATGAATCGCGATACTCAACAAAAACAACAGTTCAACCGACACCACGGAGTCCAACATCGTAGTTTCTCTTCAGGCGACGATGTATACTCAAATGTATAGTATTGCCTTATTGACAAGAGTTGAACGTCACGGTATTCTGCCAATCAAATAAGACCGCTACACCGATAATAATAATACCGAATCCAAACAGTTACCATTGGATCTGATTAGGGCACTGACTCGGAAATTCAGCGGACAATTCATGATTCGATTTCGCGGAGATTCAGGATTCTCTACAAGATCAATCCCAACCATCATCACCATTGAAGATATACCGATAGTATAACTGAACAATTCTGTGGAAGCTCGACCTCAACGACAACGACGAACACCGACTCACTTAGAAGACTACGACTGCGAATATGGGCGGAGATGTTGGACAACGAATCGTAGTTCAACTTACTGTATGAACACGTAGTGTTCTAAAATAAGAACTTTGTCTTGCGGGCAAATAGAAAATTATTCTAAGAAAAGTTTGTAATGGCTGTCAGACCGAACATCGGAAACTACTAAATCATCTTAGTGATTTAATAAACTTGTTAACTTATAAATGAATGGGATTACAATATTATTAGGGAATAAAAAGTATATAAGAACAGTATTTTCGAATGATTTTCAAACACGATTTTGAGGATTTAATATTTGGCCTTTATATACTCGTACGTAGTAACATCAAGACAGCCGTTCAAATAATACGTTGAAATTTAAACTCAATTTCCTCACAACATACAATTCTTAGAACTGGAAATGAAATTTTAAATCTTCGAGGTTTATATACTTATAAAGACTACCACAACAAAGCATGCTGCGAAGCAACGAAATACATGTTTATACCAACTCAAAATCACAGGCTGTAAAGAAGATCATTTCTCGATATTGCTACCATTCGTATCAGCGAACAATAACAAATAATAAGAACCAAAAATACTCAGAAGATTTGTATTTGAAAATAAAAATTAATTTTTAACGCTCTAAGGAAGAAACATTTTTTATTAAATTCGTAGATATTTTGATTTTCTGGTTAATGTTAAGAAAAAGCCGTAAAGAAGAAAATTACGTGGTGAAAATTTATGTTTGCCAATTAAACTAAAACGAGGGAAAATTTGTTTTGTCGTCTATTTTCAATTTGGTGAAAATGCGACAGATTAGAAAGAATTCATTGTATCATGTTCGGGCCACATAAGGAAACAAAATATTACATCTCAGTTTGAACAATCGATCGATGATTGTAATATTAATATCTTTATGGGGTTATCTTACCAACAGTACGAAAATAATAATCATTGTTTAGTAATAATAATAAAACGTGAGGATAATGTAAATGATAAATATCGAATATTTTTTCAGAATATGTACTATGCTGTTGTACGAGGAGGAGAGTTACATTCTATACAATTTGAACTACATAACGTAAAACACTGTAAAAAGTTGTATTATTTATTTTCAAAAAACCCAATTTTTAATGATGCCCAGAAGTAATAATTTTATCCAGATATACATATGTGAACACAACACTATGTACAACTGTATTCAACATTACATATCTACATATCCAATCTAAATGAAAATTTTTAATTTCTTCTCCAAACAACCTATTCCACGTACTGTACCGGAATTTAAAAAATACAAGTAAAAAGAAGATAATCGTGTTTGGTTGTGAAACGCAAAACCTTGCAAATTTTGCCTTTTCACTTATATATATTTTCTTTAAAAGGATTAAAATGTCACACAGAAACAACAACGACAGAAAGCTGTTTGGTTATAAAGTTTTGGTAGCGGACGAAAAATAAAATTAAAGTATAAAAAGTACGTTCGCACAACAACAAAAATCCAATAACTTTATTATAAGCTTTATAATTTGTTTTTTGTGTTTTGGTCTGGCTTAAACGGGAACTTTAGTCAGCTTTTTATTAGTATTATTATTTTTGGTATAATTATATTACTCTGATAATTTTTTATTTTGCGCACCAAAAACGAAAAAAATGAAATTCTTCAGGATAAGCTTCTTTTCTTGTTACATACAATGTTTCTATACACTGGCTGTTTCAACTTTATATATTTTAGATTATGTACATGGAAAATTTTGATAAAAAATAATTTCCGCGCGCTTTTATTTTCTTTAATTATAATTTATTAGTCCAGCGTTAAGGAAGTAATAAAGTGTAAAGTTAAATGGAAATATAATTTGTGCTTGTCGGTCTTAACAATTAATATTTTTATCCTAAATGGTTTCATCCGAATTCTTTATATTATAGCGTATCAAATGATTTAGTTTTTTGGTTCCGTTGAAATTTGGTGAAATTTATTGTTTGGATTTCCGATAATTAGTTTTTAAATTCATACAGTTATTGAGAGCTTATATTTCTTTATCGCGTTAGTGCGAACCGCCCATCGTACGACTGGAGAGTGAATTAAAAGCAGCCAGTGACGCTTACAAGGATTTATCTGGGTCTATTTATGAATATCCTGTTTCACTGTGTTTCTATTATTCTAAATCTTTATCAGGAACTTTTACCTGCCACAGCTTTCAATCATTCAAATAGCGGTCAACTTCTTCATCTCAAATTATTCCTGATAATCAGTGCTGTGCCTCATTGTCTACACCGCGTAGTTAATTAATATTCTACATGCGTGTAGAGAATGTATGTAGACAATTAAACAATTATACGTCGACAATGTAGAGAATGTAGACAATATCAAAAATTATCGTTTCCGTTATCAATCAAAAAATTTATAATTTCTTTGTTTATTTAACCATTTCGGTTTCACGAGGTTTATTCCTACCTCACCTCCTTGAACAATTTGTACCCAAGTTTTTATATGGCAAGACGGGATGATAGGAAGATTATGGATATTTGCTTACATATAATACTTTATTTGTGTTAGAACAATTTTGTAAAAATGCGAAATAGATTTGAAATCTAATGCTATTGAAGTTCAGCCGAAAAACCTGAATTATCGACATTTTGTATCATGTGTACAAAATTCTGGTGATATTAGCCGAAAATTACATGTTATTGAAGTTAACAGTAAATTTTCGCCGAAAAAAAATTTAAGAAAAAGGAATATCACATAATTCGAATGTTTAAAGGAATGAATTGAGTTGAGATACTTACTGTGAACACCTGTGCAAAAAATCAAGCCATATTTTATGTAGCATATATGGATCACGCGTGCAGTGACAAAACAGTCCCAATAAATCACTGACACCATAAAACCATAAACAGATCACTGCATATATTCAGTGGCTCACTAAATAAGCATCTTTCATAAATGATTAGCATGTATACATGCATGCATTTAAATGTATTTATGAATAACTTCACCCAGTTCAAATATCCATTAAAAATTTGTCCAGTTTATAATTTATTTCACTACGATGCTACGTAAACTATGGCCTGATTTTTTGCATAGGTGTTCACTGTTAGTGCCACAAATCAAATTCGTTGACCCCTAACACGACAAATTATAAATATGGAATTCAGCTATTTACGAGTTGGTCTAACTTCATCCAGTCCATATGACCTTTAAACATTCGAATTATGTGATATTGATTTTTGAAATTTTTCTTCGGCGAAAATTTACTGTTAACTTCAATAACAGGTAATTTTCGGCTAATAACAACAGAAATTTGTGCTATGTACCACGGCTGACATTTTCGACTAACTTCAGTAGCATTGAAATCTATGTTAAAAAGTAGAAATTTAGTCACATATACATTTTAAAACGAAATACAGAACTGCTTTGGGCGATGGTTCTTCAATGAACAAAATCTTCACTGCGCAATAAAATGATAAAGCACCAGATGATGGAAGAATTAATAACAGCTATCACATAGCGCAAATTTTCTTCTGGTAAAATCACTCAAATACCTCAAAATTTATATGAAGCTTGTAAATCAAGCAGACAGAAAAATTTTTGAAAAAAAATGTTTGTCCGAAAAATTTGTGCGCCGCACTTTTGCTTAAGAAACACATGTTAAGCTTGCGTAATGAAGATCGATACAGTATTCGTTTCGAAGATATACATGACAGCCAGCATTGCACAAACAATTTATTTTATAGCCGCGAAAATAGCGTGAAAAGAAGCTATAATTATAAAAGATTTTCCAATAAGAGGTTTCATTTTGAATAGCCTGCTGTCAATTTTGAAGCTGCCATATTTTGACATTTGACAAGTAAGAACTACGCAATTACTAAAAATGGTACGATACACGCTTAAAAAACGCATTGAATTTGTTAAAATTCACTACAAAAATGGTGAAAATTTTGCAGTCGCAGTTCGTAAAACTACTGGCCGGCAATAGTGAAACTGGTGGAAAAATTTAAGCTGTTGAGACAAGTTAGTGATGTGAAAAATCGAAACCGTGTGCGTCGCTCAAGAACAACTGAGAAACGCTGTAAACTAGTGTAAATTATTTAAGAACCGTAAAAGACAGCACAAATAAGATTTATTGAACTAAGTGAAGACACTATAAACTTAAAATAGAGTTTGATTAACAAACTTGAAATAAAGAATCATAAATTACAAAATAATGTTGGTATTTGTAAAAACAACAATTGTTGACCGAAACAAATTGTATTTCAATCTTACATAACAAAAACCCTTCGTGACATACACGAATCGGTTCAAAATGCATCTTATTTTCTCCTCTTCGAGTTCCTTAATCATGGAACTGATTATGATTTATTAAATAATTGGGAAGCAATCAGCGCAAAAAAAACATTAGCAAAACCTACGAAAGAAGCACTAAACGGTACAATTTAAGGTCTCATCCAATCGGATATCAAATCGGCTAAACAGTCTTTGTTCGAGCTCATCCTCAGAGTGATGCAACAAAAAAATACTGTGCAACATTTGCTCATAATTATTTTCAGGGAACAATTGTTCGTAAAATTTCAGACCTGAATTATAAAGTCAACGATAGTGCCTGTAATATTGCGGGAGTATTTCACGGTAAAGTTAGTTGTAACTAGCATTTTTTTAGAGTTTTATAATAGTTTCGTGACCGGATAAAAATAAAAAATTCTTTTCCGCGGGTATTCTTCAGTCTCACGGTTTTTTAATTTTAGATTTAATACTTTAGTCTTATGAGTCCAATTTTCGTTGGGTTCCTGCTCGAGCATACCTGCCCGTGTGGTTGGAGGATTGAAGCTATTTAACGTAGATTTCTTCCGTTTGCTTTACGTGGGCTACCTTGGCTGGATATGTTCAACTTACCTATAGATCGTCTCAAATTAATTGAGTTATAACCACTCAGTAAGCGAGTTGATGCAGACATGGTTTTCATTCACCAATTACTAATCTAAATGTAAACTCGCGAGATTCTGTCACTAGAATACTGCACGAGGCTACACAATACTGCCCTTAAATTGATTTTAATATGACGTGACGCACGTAAACACCTTTTTTATTTTACTTAACCGATTTAACCACTTATATTTTGTTTAACTCATTTTACTTTGTTATATTTTATTTTATTTTACTGTCTTGATTTATATCTTTTGCAATTTATATCTGTTTGTATACCATTACTAAGCAGATACAACTATCGATTTTCACTCCTTCCGCAACGGGATGTCGTTTGGCTTAACTATCCACATAGCTTAGTTTTTTATAACTAAATTTTAATTTTAGACATACATATTTTGCCGCTTGCTAATTTCAAATTTTTCTCTAATTTCTCTGGTTAAGCAGCTCGATATCGTTGTTCAATTCGGGGGAAGTGATTGGTTGTTGGGGAATTATTATTATTTAAAAAACTTTATCTTGCTCCATTTTTGGATGAGCCCATAGAATGCTGCGCCGGCTCTTGTGGCGCAATCTAATAAAGCTGTAGCAGAGTTTTTATTTAGAAATTACTAACAATACAATTGCTTACACTTCCTGTTAACATAGAATTCAAGGATGGGCTGGCATTTGTTTAAACTAAACCTCACTTGTCTAATCTTTCACAATATCAAGAAACTGAAATAACATACATATCGCAAACCGGAATAAGACAACCAATCAAGTACAATTTCGGTCCTTAATGTTATCGTGCTTATAGTTAACTTTATAAGAATGATTCTATTGTTTTAACCAATTATGGGCGGCGCACGATTCAATTCTGACAGAGAGAGACTTTGCTAGATTGGTTGTATTGTGTTATAGCATGAACAATCGCATCGTAAGCTTCTCGCTCGCACCATTCACTAAAGCCGTGAATCGATATTTGTGTTTTTATATCTAACCACCGTGGAACTGTACGATCGATTTTGCATAGATCATTCCGGGTTTTTCGTCATGAATGAAGGATTTATGTAGGTAATTCGTCTTTACACGATATGTTTTAGAACCATAAATTTTGGAAAATGATTTTTATTCGAATGGTCAAATGTGATAACTACCGCAGGGAGACAAACAATTTTCCTGCGTCTGATAATAAAGTTCGCTTGGAGTTTAATTTACATTCATTTATTTGACCGCTAAACTAAAATTTGTCAACTATCATCAGTTTCACAAAGTCCTCATAGGTTTCCGCACTCATGCTAAAGATAAATTATGAAGGTTCTTGGAGGTTAAATGGTGCAAAAATGGTTCCATATGTTAACGTGTTTGTTTAACTGGTATTTTTGATGTGGTGCGTTCATCATTTCTCCACAAAATAGTTTGCTGACCAGGATTGTCTTCTTCTACCCTTACTTGTCAATAAATTTTTTCAATGTTATCGGTCGCTTTAACGGACCATCAAAGACCACTCTTAATTTCGTGGCAGCGCTTGTTTCTTGCGAAACACCGTGATGCTACAAACTGTATATGCATTCCTCTAAAATTTTTCTTTCTGTAGCTGTAACTATGGTAATGAGTAAGTCTGCTTTCCGATGGTGGGGTCCGTTTTTTATTATTTTTAGTTTTTTATGACTATGGGGAGCCCTTAATCCCCCGATTCCCCAATAAATGTTTATGCCGTATAATGCTCTGATGTATCCTATAATTTAAAAGCTATTCATATTCAGGGGCTATACTCGAGAATTAGTTTTTTCATCATATCTATAATGAAAAACACATTTGTTTTTTGGGCTGACATCATTAAAATGTCGTGATATACGATTTTTTTGGGCTGACAGCTCACACGTGACAGAAATTATAGTTTTCGTGTTGCCAGCGCGTTTTTTTGGGCCGACATTTGGGCCAACTTCACATACATGACCCTAAGTAGAATTTGATTACCATATAAATTTGGAGTGGCGAGGTTATATGAGGTTATATTGGTGCAATGTTCCATTTTCCGTTGTTTCCACGATAAAATTATTCACGTTTCAAGATTTTGCCAAATAACCTGTGTCTGTCTCACTATGGTAACTCTATAATATGTGACGCAATATTTATAAATTCTAAGTTTAGGGGGTGGAAGATTATGAGTAAAATGTTTATTTTCCGCATGTTTTGTCGATAAAACCATTTGCCGTTCGAGGATTTTTCAGACAAACACCGGTCTGACGAGTCCTATTCGATAGCCCGACGACCCTAGGAATATTTTAGTTATGGGTTATGGGTGCGGGTATAGTGAGGTTAGAGGGGTGCAATTCCCAATTTTCCACACGTTTTGTAGATGCAATCGTTCGTAGTTCGGGATTTGTGAGAACACCGATTCGATGGCCATGAACAGTTGTAGATTTTGTTTATAAATTTATGTGCGTCTGATAAGGTTATCCGAGCGAAGATTTGTATTTCTCAATGTTTTTCTTCGTAAATTGAAATTTTGAATGATAGACACCAATCTATGGTCAAGTGTCATCGAAATAACTTAGTCAGATTGGTGTCTATCTAGTAAAATCTTGACTGACAAACGATTTTATCGAAAAAAACCTGAATAAAATAAAATTTCGCCCTTATAATCTCATCAAACCCACCCCAAACCTATAATCAAAATCTGCCTTTTGTCACGGGTCATCAAGTCGGCATAGTCAGATTAGTGTCTATCTGACAAATACTCGAGTCGATAAATTTTATCGACAAAACAAGGAAAAATCTAAATTTCACTCCTATAACGTCATCAGACCCACCCCAAACCTACAATCAAAATCTACCTATGGTCATGCGCTATCAAATCAGCATAGTGAGATTGGTGTCTATCTGGAAAAATCTCGAATGATGCTCAACTTTGCTTGATATTTATTAAACTTCTTTATCGACAATTTTCGGCTGTATGAAACAGATATGTCATTTCACCCCTATAACCTCATCTGGCCCACCCCAAACCTATAATCAAAATCTACCTATGGTCAAATTCTATCGAATTGGCATAGTCAGGTTGGTGTATATCTGACAAAATCTGAAATGCTGAACGATTTTATCGACAAAACATTGAAAAAATCAAAATTTCATCCCTATAACCTCATCAGTCCCACCCCAAACTTACAATTAAAATCTGCCTATGTTCATGATTATCAAATCGGCATAGTGAGCTTGGTTTTGTGTATCTAGCAAAATCTCGAATGTTGGACGACTCTATCGAAAAAACATAGGGAAAATAAACATTTCACTCCTATAACCAGACCCATCCAAAACCTATAATCAGAATTTACCTATCGTCACGGGCCATCGGATTGGCGTAATCAGATATATCTGTCTGGCATAATCTTGAATTGCAAACCATTTTAACGACAATTACAAACCATTGAATGGTTGGTAATTTTTAAACATCTTCATCTACAATTTTCGGCTGTATGAAACGGATATGCTATCCTTTCTTAAGTTACAATATTACCGTTTACACACATCTTTTAATGATACCACTTCCAAACACAACACTTTTAACGTTTAGTTTTAACAAATTTTTGAAAGTTGGCCGTATTCTACTATATAGGGTACACATGAAACAATTAATTGATATCGGTTAAACTGAAAATTGTATTTGTTGTTTGTTATGATACATACACTCCGCGACACTTGATTACCCTCACTTGAACATTTTCCATAAAATTTAAGATAACACGCCTAATTATTTGAAAATTTGTCATCACCTTTGTTTTTATCTTATCTACCCATGCGAAGTGGAAACTCCTCATTTCTATTCTTTTGCTTATTTTGTCTGCGACACTTTATTACCCTCATCTGTGAAATTAAGTAATAAAACCCATTACATTGTATTGTTTTGATATTTTTTCTTTATTTAATATTTAGTGTGTCCTCCATTTTTTCTTAGAACATCATAACTGCCATAAGGGCATTCCGGCATTCGTTGTCTTCCATTTAAATAAATTTGTCTCGATAACCATCCCCAAAGATTTTCAATAATATTTAAATCCGGAGACAAAGCCGGTCAATTCAAAATTGCCACGTTATTTTATTCAAACACGTGTTTCACTCGTGCAGCTGTGTGGATTACGTTATACTGCTGGAAAATCCGGCGATGACCTTCAAACATTTCGTCAAAATTGACTTTTTGCACTTCTAGGAGCTCGATGTAGCTTTGCGAGTTTTGTCGGCCTTCCAGAACAATCAAATCAATAGCACCATGAAAAGAAATTGTTGCCCACACCATAATGAAGCCAACACTGATGTGGCGGCGGGACAAGAATAGCTCCCATTTCCTCAAATCATGGAAGTAGTACTTTTTCTCGCCCGAAAAAATAACATGGAACCATTTGTCATTCCAATGCAGATGTCCAGGGCAATATTCCAATCGAGCACTTCTATGTTACTGGAACAAATGTGGTTTTTTCATATGTTTTTGTCGCCGGAGATGTGAACACTTTTTTATTATCCTCTGAACAGTACGGACACCGGCTGAGACTCCAATCTTCTGCTTTATTTTTTTGAAGATAGCATTGAATTCGAAGCTTCGCGCAAAATAGCTGTATGTTCCCGTTCTGTTGTCCTGCCCTTGCTGTGCGAGCTTTCCGATTCTTCCGAATTTTCTGTATCTTTGAGATAGTTGTAGATGGTAAAAGAATTGCGACAAATTTTTTTGAAAATCGCACGATTGGAATAGTTTTCTTGTTGAAGCGCAAAAATCTTGCCAACTTCTATGTTTGCTAGGGTTTTTTCTCGATCCATTTTCACCACTATTATCTGCAGCTGGTAATAAACTTAATAAATTGATGATAAACTATTAAACTGAACACAACTAAATTTATTTACACGCACCTTACGTCTTCAACGTCAAAAATAAAGTGATGAGGGTAATCCAGTGTCGCAGTTTAAATAAGCAAAAGAATCAGGTGTGTACACAGGTCTGTATTAGTCATTGGAAAATTAGTTAGGACAGAATCCAAGGTGATGAAAAAATTTCAAATAATTAGTCGCATTATCTTAGGTTTTATGAAAAATTTTCAAGTGACGATAATCAAGTGTTGCGGAGTGTATGTTTTAGGCTGATGATGTATGTTGGTGACTTTCGGCTAAGATATTTCAATTTAATACATATATAATTTTTTAACTTTCGGCTGAAGTAGTCGAGACACTACATTATCGTCTTTTTTTCACTTGGCTGGCAACTTTCGGCTAACTTTAAAAAGGTTCTTTTCCTGAGTTTTTCACAAATTGTGGCACTTGGCTTATTTCAAAGCAGTTCTGCGAGAATATTGTTTTGCATTATTTAATAGCGAACAAACCTACATGC
The DNA here is from genome assembly GCA_963691935.1 of Nephrotoma guestfalica. Lineage (NCBI taxonomy): Eukaryota > Metazoa > Arthropoda > Insecta > Diptera > Tipulidae > Nephrotoma > Nephrotoma guestfalica. The sequence goes on along the minus strand of OY829914.1, from coordinate 130,595,871 downwards.
AATTTGAATAATGACATTTTATTTAAAGTAAGGATTTTAAATATTTTATTTGTTATATTCGAAAATAATAAAGTAATAAACTGCAACAATTTTTAGTATCTATATTTTGAGGACAAAAGGAGCACCCAAAAATAAACACAATAGAAAGCTCGGAAAAATATTTCGATTTCCAGAAAACTGTAATCTAAGAATAAATTCGTTTATTTGTGTCTGTATTATGTACGAGTATGTATACGAATACGTGTATCCGTACATAAAATGAAGGCACAAACATAAAACCAACAATTTGTTTTCTCGAGAAAATTGAAATTGGTATATATTTTTTGTGTTACGTTTCAAATGAATTTTTGCCATCATCCCTATTATAGAACAGGATAAATTTTTATCGTATTTAAAGCTGAATATTCATAGAACATAAAAGAAAGAAAAATTCATTGCAGAAAATATCTACCCATATAGTGATATCACGTGAACAAGGGATAGAAGAAAATGGTATTCTTATATATACATACGTACGTACATATAAAAAGTCTCTTTACGTAAAGCTGGTACATAAGGATAATTTCTATATCTTCTCTGCATGTTCCATGATGGCAAAATCATGAACACAAAAAATGTAATCTGTTATAATGTAAGAGCTTTCACTTTTGGTATTCGTAAAATATGTTTCGAGGTAAATTATGTTAAATTTTAATAAAATACGAACGCGCCAGCAAATAACATAACACTGTGAAATACCTTTAAAACCAGTATGTATATGCAAAATGGAAAATGTATAAGTAAAATGAATATTTATTTTAGGAAGATGCCAAAAACATAAAGAAAAACGTGAATTTTCCCGTCAACATCACCTCTATAGTAAATGCGCAAAGTACATACATATAATATTATTTTAATAAATTTAAATTTAAGATATCATTTTTCAATGTTTTTACGTCTACAGTATGTAAACAAACAGCCTTAAGTTGTGTGTAAATATGCCATATAAACGCAGATATGTAAATTGTTTTTGGTTTAATAACACAAGCATTTCGCGCAATTTTGGTTCACAAATGTTTATTGTTTACATATTGGAAAACACTTAAAATTTGGATAATTGAGCAATGGAGCTTTGGGTCTTGCATTCAATTATTTTGTACTTTAAACAGTAACAAAAAATTCTATCCTAAATCGTAATCCTCAAATTGATTAATCCATTTTCGATCCTTCGATTTTCATCTCACATCGTATCTGGTGAATACGGTATGGATGTGGAAGCAATTCAATGTGCAATTTTGCCATTGTTGCGATCGACTTGTGACATTGTCTTGTTGAAAGAGCAATGTTTTCATGGACAAATGTTCGTGCAAAATATGACCAACACGTTCCATTTATATCTTTACAATGTCAGCTATCTCACGCAAGTTGACTTTATGGTCTTTAAAAATAATTTTGTGGTTTTTTTTTTCTGGGTGCCACAGCCTCATTTGTACCCAGAGCGTGATGCATCATCGGTGGTTGTACGACCACGCTTAAATTCAGCATACCAGTCAATGATTGTTGATTTTCCTGGTGGAGATAACACTTACCAAGCCACTGCTTTGCTTGAACGGTATTTTTTCAAAATCTATGTTTAATAAACATACGAAATTCTTTTTTTTTTCATTGTTTTGAAATTAACAAAAGTAGCGTCACTAAAACAACTTTAACTTGTTAACTAATGGTCGGAAACTAATGCAATTATGATACATATCGTTTGGAGGTTGGTAAAATTTAAAAATCATATGGGTTTTAAATTTGTGGTGGGCTGGTTATAGCTTCGGCACTTGGAACGGGAGATACTGGGTTCGAATGGTACCGATCGATTACGATCACTAATATGAAGTTTTCGACAAAATTAAAAAATAACAAAACATGGCGGACTACAAAATTTGTCGGAATAACAAAAATGCAAATGTATTAGTAAAACAGTTGACTTAAGCAATGTTAGGACTATTTAAAAATGTTGCTATGAAAATCAACTGCAATAAATAAATTTAATCAACTGTAAATTCGCAATTAGTAAACTAGCGACTTCAGCAATGACAATTAATACAAAATTCGAAATGTTCAAACAAACAAAAATTAGCCCCATTTTAATACGATGACGTAGACATCGCACATAGCAAAATTTTTAATTAATCCTAACATTGCTTTTGTCAATTGTTTTACTAATACATGAGCATTTGTGTTATTTCGATAAATTTTGTAGTCCGCCATGTTTTGTTAATTTTAATTTTGTCGAAAACTTCACATTCGTTTACGATCGGTGATGTTAATAAACACAACTAAGGCTCTCTGTTGGAGTGCAGAATTTAGCGCCGACTCACTTTCAATGTCAGTGTACATGTCATCTGTATTTAATGAAATTTTTATTTTATTTATATATTTATTTATTACAACTGATTTACAAATTATCTAGTAATTTATCTTTCACCATTTATATTCTTGTTTGGAAGGTTGTAGCCCTTTGGCTAGTCCCATGTACAATTTTATTATATTTTTAGTCGATCTTGATTGGATCTAGTAGATCATGTGGTTTCTTCCTTCGCAGCCGTCTTACTGGATTTGAATTATCCAACATACTACGTTTTCTCAGCATTTTGGTGTAGACTAATACGTTGCATGTGTTTTCTCGCGTGCTTGCTTATTTCTTCACTGACGAAATCCATCTTCAGATCTATATGGAAGTTGTCATTTCCTATCTACCACGGTGCATTAACTATTCCACGTAGGACTTTGCTTTGGAATGACCGGATGTTATTGACATTGGTTTTCTTTGTACAGTAGTAATTTATTATGTAGAGTTAGCTCAGAATTTATTCCTAAAAACTAATCCATCTTTCTGTATTTGATGACATGCACATGCTCTTTCCATTTTAGTCTCGCGTGTAGAGTCATGCCTAGATATTTTGCCGTATTTGCATAGGGAATTTGGTGGGAGTTCAGTTCTACTGGTATCCAGTTGACCTTCTTGTTGGTAAAGTTTATGTGGACAGATTTGGTTTCATTAAGTTAAATTCGCCATCTCTTGGTCCAGGTACTGACAATATTAGGAGCTCTTTGCAAATTGCTTGTAGATTCTTCTATGCTATTAGCAACTGCTAAGATGGCCGTATCATCCGCAAACATCGCTATGTTAGTCTCCTCTATCTTTGGCAGGTCCGAGGTGTATAGAACAATAAAGTTGGTCCCGGAATGCTACCTTGTGGTACCCCTGCTGATATTTTCTTTATTTCTGAGTATTCGCCATCTAATTTAACTCGAAAGTGTCGGTTAGATATGTAAGATTTTAGAATTTCATAAAACTGCATTGGTAATGCTCTTTGTAATTTACATTCCAAGCCTTTATGCCATACTCTGACAAAGGTCTGTGCTACTTCCAAGAAGACGCTTGAACATACTTTCTTTTTTTCAAGTACGTTTTCAATTATGTTTGTAATTCGGCGTACTTGTTCTATTGTTGAATGGTTTTCTCTGACGCCACATTGATGTGGAAGAATAATATTTTTTTACACTATTATTGGTTTCAGTCTCTTTAGGAGTAGTTTCTCGAACAATTTTGAAATTATTGGGAGTAAGGAAATCGACCTATACGAATTTTTGTCATTTAGTGGTTTGTTGGGTTTAGGTATCATAATTACTTCTGCTAGTTTCCATTGATTTGGAACGTGTTTAAGTCTGAACACTGCGTTAATTATTTGGAGTAGTTTATGTAGTCCTTTTTCAGGAAGAGCTTTTACTATTTGTCCTGTAATTAAGTCATATCCTGGAGATTTCTTTGCATTTAGGTTAAGATGGATTTCCTCTTTTAATTCTTGTAATGTGACAGGAGACATATTGCTGTTATCCATTTTATATACTGTTGGTATGTTTTCCTCGGAACGTGTCTCGAGGTGGGTTACAAACAACGATGCTCTTTGCTTTGCACTTATAGCCCATGTGTCATCTTCATTTTTAACCGGTGGAATTTGTAGTTTAGGTCGTTTTAAACATTTTGTTGCCTTCCAAAGGGAGTCCTCGGTATCTTTTTCCCCAGTAAGGCCACTTAGGTATTGATGAGTGGATTTGTTTTTGATTTCTTGAATTAGCAACTTTAGTTTATTGGATAAAAAATTTAGAGTTGTTTTATATTCTGGCGCTCGACTTCTTTGCCAGGCCTTTATTGCTTTTCGTTTTGCTGTAACCAGATCCCGAACTTCCAGAGGATAAATAGTATTTCGGCGCATTTCCTTTGAACTTGAAAGGGTACTGTTCCACGTCGCTTCTTGTATACTGTTGTTGGGTTGTTCTAGTTCTTCTAGCTCTATAGGGTTTTTAATTGGCACCTGAAGGTTAATATTATCCTCAACAAGTTTCTGGAATTTCTCCCAGCAGGTTTTTTGTTCATTAGCGAAGGTGGACTAGTTTTTTTAACAATCGTTGCACTGGTGGTCATAATAACAGGCGTGTGATCCGACATAATCCCCTCGGTGTGTTCTAGGTATATGTAATTTTCGTCTATACCTTTGGTGATAAAGAAGTCAATGGTATCGGGTATTTTGTTTCTATCCGTAGGCCAATAAGTTGGTTGATCTCCAGAATGAAAACCGCAATTGAATAGTCTTCCTGCTGCAAACAGCTCTCGTCCTTTTTAAAGGGTACTCTTGATCCCCAGTAAGTGTTTTTGCATTAAAATCACCTCCGATTATGAAACTTGATCCAAGTGATTTAAATATTGTACAATAGTCTTCTTTAGTTCTTAGGAGACTACTTGCATAAATTCCTCTTCAATGTTAAGATCTAAATATAAAACACGATTTAGAATTAAATATCGAAGAAGAAACAATGCAAGTCACTAGTGTAAGGATCCAAATTAAACACAGACAGCTTACTGTATCTGCAATATATTGTCCTCCTCGGCATAACTTGAAAAAGGAGGACTACCTTAAACTATTTAAATCGCTTGGACGTGATTTTCCAATATAGTGGCCCAATGACGGAACGAAGATACCTCACCTAATAGACTTTGATGTAGCAAGAGGTATATCCCAGAACTACATTCACATTGAAGACAGTAATTCTCTAGTATCGGATCATTCCCCGGTTATCATGACAGTCAGTGAAATGGTAATTCAAAGGGAGAGTGCACCCAAATTATCAAATTCAAAAACAAACTGGGATCTCTTTCGTGAAGTATTGGAGGAAAAAATCAATCTTCAGGTATCGAAAACAAAACCCCACCAGTTGGAAGATGAATTAGAATAACTCAATGAAGCCATTCACTATGGTGCTTTGGCGGCAAGTACTCCCATTATATAAAATAAGAAGAAGCTTATCCTACCCAATGGAAGTTAAAGAGTTGGTAAAAGGAAAACGACGGATACGTAAAACCCGGCAAATAACACCGGAGAACAAAACAATTCTTAACAATTTAGGTTTAATCTCAAATCTCTTCTTAAACAAGTTAAAAATGCATCAATCAACAGATATCTAGTTAGCCTAACCAATGGGAAAAATTCTGATTATTCACTGTGGAAGGCGACAAAGGGACTCAAAAGACCCAAAATGCAAGTGCCTCCACTTAAAAAGGAGGATGGAATATGGGCAAGAGGTCCTAAAGAGAAGGCTGATCTGTTTGCGGATTATCTCGAGGATACCTTCCAACCACTACCAAACGGCTAATGAAAATATAATGTCAATCCACAAGCTAGATGATTTTGATAGACGCCAAGTAACTCTCAAAGAATTAAAAGAAGAGGTAAAATGCAACATGAATATTAAAAAAGGCCCAGGATGTGACTTGATTCCTTGCCAAATAACCAAGGCTCTACCAGATAAAGGATTTCGTAAGCAATTACACATAATCAATGCAAGCTTTCGGTTAAAATATGTTCCGTGGCAATGGAAAGTAGCAGAAGTAATCATGATAGCAAAAGCTGATAAACCACCTAACTATAAAAAATCATGCAGACCAATTTCATTGTTGCCAATTATGTCAAAACGCTTTGAAAAATGATTACTAAAAAGACTTAAACTAATAAATGAGGATCGACAACTAATTCGTCCACATCAATTTGGGTTCAGGGAAAAGCACTCCACAATTGAATAGATGCATAGAATCACCAACATTACTGAAAGAACGTTAGAATGTAGAAAAGTACGTTCCAGCATATTTTTGGACGTCGCCCAAGAAATCGATAAAGTCTGACACAGTGGACTGGAATTCAAGCTGCACAGAGATCTTCCGAGACAATTCTATGCCATACTAAGATCTTACTTACCCAATAGATACTCCGAACTAAAGAAAATCTCTGCCGGTGTCCCACAGAGGAGTGTCTTAGGACCAATCCTGTATTTATTATATACAAGGGATATTCCAACAACAGATGAAGGAACCATAGCCACCTTTGCAGATGACACAGCAATCATCATTGGCATGACTTTCGATGCTAAGCTCAAGTGGAGAGAGCATGTCAAAAAGAAAAAAGAGGACCCTAATATTAAGTACAGAAAAATGTATTGGCTCATAGGTAGAGGCTCTGAGCTTACAATGTACAACAAGTTGCTGCTATATCAAATACTGAAGCCGGTATGGACCTGAGGTATTCAACTCGAGGATGTACTAAGCAAACAACGCGAAAATGATACAGACGTTCCAAAATAAGATTCTTCGTAGCATTGTAAATGTTCCGTGGTACACAAGAAATGAAAACCTTCACAGGGACTTACAGGTGGAATACATCAAAGATGAAATGAAAAAACACGCCGCCAAACACGAAATAAGGCTCCAGGAACATGGAAACCCCAATATTCGCTATATGATAGATAACCCTGTCGTTGAAAGAAGACTTCAAAGAACGAGGTCACTTGACCTAGTAAACATACCAAATTAAAATTAGTATTTTAAATAGGATTAATTAATTTTGGGACTAACCATTGGGTTACACCGCATCAAATCAGAATTGTTTAAGAAATGTAAAATTTGTAAATTTGAAAGATAAATTGCTAGATGAGCACAGTCTCAATTGTAATTAATAAAGAAATTTTTTTTTTTTCAAGTGTGTCCAATAACTTAAAAGTGTCCAGTAACTAGACACGAGTAACTTGATAACACCCACAATTTTAATTGTTAAAAAATCAAACAATAAATAATACTTGTATAATAAATAAAACTATATAATGAACGTCATACATACGATCCGCCACTAGATGTAGTCGGTCATCTACAATTGGTCAATCAGAAACCCGAATCATTACTATTTACTAGCAGGAAGATAAAGAAAAACCAAAACAGAGATAAAGAAATGTTATTATCACAGAACCATTCATTAAGTCCTTGGTTGTCGCAAATGTTAGCAGACTGAACGTCAAAGATCATCCGTTGCAAAAATACCCAACATATTAAAAAAAGGCGCTGAATCAAAACGGCCTCAACAACAAATTTGGTTAATTTACCTTTCTAATTACTATTAATATCTTTCTATAGAGCTTAACAGCTTTCGCTGCACGAAATTTGGTTCATGTTTTCTTTATTAAATTAACCCCAAATCGTCTCTTACAAGAGCATTTACATTAAATGATACGCATTAGGACACAGGAAGAGGCAGACTCACTCACCCAACTAACAGTAATACCATTTCAATATCTTTTTGGAAAGAGATAAACGTTTGTTAAGAATTTTTATTTTCTTTAAAACAGAATAAAAATCTTGCTTATATAATGTAGCTTAGACAAAGCTACATACTCGTGTATCTATATGACGATATAATATATAACACTCAAACGCCACATGTCCTATAATAAAGAAACCTCACAACAACCAACATTTTTTTATGACAAAACATAATTAAAACTTTTGTTAACAAAAATAAAAAAATTAATTTATAAAAATTCCCAAAAAATAAAAAAAAATTCTAAAGCTTTAACATTCTACAGCTTTTTATTCCATCTTCCTAGTGTGTATGTTATACATACATACATATACGATACATCTTCAGTTATAAAAACATTTAATGATTCGAACCAACGACATAGAAATGTTGGTACATACATACATAACGGAGAAGGAATAAAGCGGCTTAGGCTTTATGATATATTTCAGAATAACTATGTACATAGAAATTCAGGCGCAAAATAAATAAATAAAAATCCAAAATAAATAACGAAATTTTTTATATTTTTGTTAATAAATTAATCTGATATAATGAATAAATTATTGTTTATTTATTTATTCTTCCTTTTGTAATAATAATAATAATATTTTGGAAATTTATTTTACGAGTACCTTATACTAGGAAAATTGAAAAGTTATTGTATAAACAAAAGCTGGATTGTTATGTCGGTTGGTTACAAAAGCTCTTTCATATTTTATATAATAATACACTCTCTATAGCGTATTATATACTCGTAATACGTACTAACTACGCTGGTAAATCAAACTTTCTGATTTATGAAACGGCTTATAAATAAAAATTTTAATTTTATTATATTTTTAAAAAAAAATTAATTTAATTTGATATACACGTTTTATACACGTACTCGCATATCCATAATGCGGGTATATGGGTACGAGTATATGCTTAGGATTATTTTTAGGATTAAAAAGTTTTTCGTTTCTGTTAATCTTATACTTCATAAAAAAGATTAAACATCATAATATTTAAACAACTGAACAACAATTACAAAGTTTATCGAAGTGATTTGATTAGTGTAAATGATGCATGCAACAGTTGCTTGCGTTGAAACTGAATGCATTTCTCTTGTCCTTTGGAATTATGTTCCTTCACCTAGTTATTTGAACAGACGTGTTCTTCTTAGTTTCTTGATCGAACTGACTAGATATTCTGAACGTGTGAGAGGTTTCTGTTACTGAAGGAGAATTTGTTAAAGGCTCTAACCTAATAAATCTACTCTGAAGTAGAAAACAGGTGTATTACAATTTAAAGTTCTAAGTTTATTTCCTTCTATCGCCAAAATTGTCCCTAATTGTTCATTGTTAGTACTGTTTTTTAAAAATAAGATGTTATTGTAGTTTAGAGGCGAGTATCAGAGAGACAATGCGACAACAACTTCACCAAAAACGTCAAGGAACCGTTTCTTGGGTTAGTATAAATTTGGGTGACCGCATGAGGGAGCAGCGTAAAAATGGAAGAAAAACGAGATTACTCTCCCCTTCGTCGGCAAGTCAGGATTTCAAAGGGCCAATCATTAATTAATCTGAAATTAAATTGCTTATGCAACCTTAATATAAACTGGCCAAATCTTCCTATAGGTTAAGTAATCGGAGTGAAACTTCAAACTTTAAGCCTTGTCATAAACTGGCGGATCCTAGTGATGTTTGGCCGAAATCGGTCCACTGGAGATGGCATCATCCAGAGAAGCTGTGTTTGTTAATATTTTGAAAAGCATATCATTTACGAGAAAAGCGACTATGTACTAAAAGATTCTATATTAATTTTGCAATAATATCGATCCAGATCAGTTTTCCAAAATTTCAGATTGACGATTTTTAACAAAAAACTGACTTTCAACAAAAAAAATTGGACCTATTTATAGCCCAAACAGATTAATTGACCGGCCGGGATGCAACTTCACACTTAAGCTTTTTCCATAAATTTGGAGAGCTCAGTGATTTTTACATAGAAGCTTTTCCGTTTTAACAAATATTTCATTGACGAGAAAAACAACCACCCTTTATCTAAAAGATTCTAAATAAATTTTGCAGTAAAATCGGTCCACATCAGTTTTCTAAAATTTGCTTAAATTTTAGAAAACTGATATGGACCGATATTACTGCAAAATTTATTTAAAATCTTTTAAAAGTGTCGATTTTTGTCAAAAAAACAACATAAAATTGAACATGAAATTTGTTGAAAGAGGTAGCTTTCGTACAAGGTATTTTTAATTGTCCATTGTTGTTGAAAAGCATAACACTTACGCAAACCAACAACGAATTATAAAATTGTACCAAATTTAAAGAATAAATTTTCCAGAAAGGTTGTTATTGTAAGTTTTCTGAAATTTAAGCGGGAATGAAGATTCTAGGTTACACAAGAGAGTATTATAATTCTTCTAGAATGTGTGAGTTAGCCGTTTTTCTATGGAACCTCGTTTTTTTTATTTTGCTGTACAGACTTTTTGTTTTTATAAAATAAGTTTTGTTGTTCATTTATAAACTTAAAAACGACACCGAAAGGGTGTCGAAAGCTCAAGCAAACATAAAATATTTTTGCAAATATGAGTACACCTCCCTATTTTTACTTTATATAGTAAAATAAAATATTGTAATCATGAAAAATTTTGACCTTGAGATTTTTGCAGAATTACCATTCGCTATATCGCCGAAATCCGAAAAAATTATTTTCAAAAGCTTCTCCGTGTGTATCAGTACTCACAGGCACAGTATATCTGCTGTATATTTTCTGTGTATGGTGCTGCGCAGACTAAATATTTGGTTAGATTGTCTTTTAAAAAAAGTATCATGTAAATCGTAGACCTCGTAGAATTTGATAAATTTACCATTCGCTATTTCGCCGAAGTCTAAAAAAATTGTTTTTAAAATAATTCTGCGTGCGTGTGTATGTGAGTGATCTGTGCAGACTAAAATGTTTATGGTGATTTTACCTTAAGATTTTTCCATAAATTGAAGTGAATTTTGGCCGAAATATGTCCGCCGAAAGTGGCAGAATCCATAGGAGCTTTTCCATTTTTTGCAAATATTTTGAAAAGTTTATCATTTACGAGAAAAAGGCTAACAACTAAAATATTCTAAATTATTTTTACAATAATACGGTGTCCAGTAGAGCCCAGTTAAATTGATTGATCAGATTGAAACTTTAACTTAAGCGAAAAGCTTTTCTCACATATTGGGAGATCCTAGTGAATATTGATCGAAATCGGTCCATCGGAAGTAGCGCTTGCATAAAATCATTTTCGTTTTTTTAACGAATTTTCAAAATTTAATTAAAACTGACGAATCGCACAAAACAAAAATTGAGCAAACCGGTAAGAAACAAGTGTTGCATCCTAAACCAAAACTTCGTGTAAACTTTTTATTAATCGTAAAGATCAAAGGCGGGTCAGCTTATGCTACTCATAACATGAAAACTCAAGCTCAAAAGCAAATCGTCCTAGTAAACCTCGTTCGGATGCCACAGTGACTCTTTCTTCCAATAACAATTTACTCCTGATCACAGATTTCACTAATATCTGCGAATAGTTCTCTATATCAAACATGTTAGTGCTTCCATCCAGACTGATCCCAAATCATCCATAACTATCAAAAACGAAGTGGAGGAGGATTTTATGCGGTCATTTCATATTGGTCCGAACAGAATTGAACTTTTTAACGAAAAATGTAGCTACGCAAATTAACAAAAAGTATTACTGCTAAAAAAAGTTTAGTAATAGCAATTATGCTAGGGTTATCTAGTAGTAGTTGATTAACCACACTTCGACTGGCCACAAGATATAATTCCTGCTGTGCCTCAACAAAAACCATACAGAACTAGTTATGTACAGGAAAATGTCTCGCACTTAGCTCCACAAATTGACCCAAATGTTCGTACCTTTTTGTGGTAATGTCGCAGACAGGGGAGGGAAATAAACTACATTATCTTCTTCCTTATCGTCCCCGTAGCTTCTGAGAAGTCGTTATGTTCTAAAGAAACCTTTTTCATCAAAGCTTGTTGCCCGAAACGGCGATCAGAAAAGAGATCAATATGATGGTTCTTAAATCTCGTCTTGCCGTGAAATTAATGTTTTTAAGCAGTCAAACTCAGCCTTAGCCAAACTTGTCTTGCTATGTTCATGGTATTTCCACATGGTAACCGTCTACCTTTCATATATTGAGGTGCAAGTATCGGGTTTGAATATTATCAGAACAATTCTACTTCAATAGCTCGAGTTTATTAAAAACAATAATCTTTAATTTTTGAAATGGCGAATAATTTTTTTAATTTTAATTTTAATTATTCTCAACTATTGTGTGTGTAGTAACAACTATTTTAGAAAATTACCGAGTGTGGATATAGGTATTTGTATAATAGATTGGGCCGTCCTAAGTATAGCAACCATGTTAAAATAAAAAAAATGGTGTTGCTCTGTCCAATCGATTTGCACGCTATTAGAAAAACAGTCCACACTTGGTAACATCTGGTAGCAAGTATTCTGACGAAGATCTGTAAAATTTCACAACTTATGAAGCAACCCGAAATATTTGTATTTTAATGCAATTAACTGTTCTCAATGGCGTAGTTCGTCCTCTATTTGATAAAGTTTGAACAATCTTAGTAACGTTTCTAAAATAATTGAGAATAAAAAAAGTGCAAGTCATTACAGACGGGAATAGACAATACAATATTCCGACTGTTGCCCCTGCTACTTTAAACAGGACTAAGCTCACCTTTACTGATAAAGCAGCATCAGTAATGATCCGGCACTATCTTGGACAGTAAGCTGGGTTGAACGCTGAAGTTAAAAGGAGGAGTAAAACACTGCAGCTGGGTAAACCTTTGACGTTTAGATCGGGAGATAGCGGATTCGAATCCCGATAGGAGTAGGATGCACAAGGGAATTTAAATCAACAGATTATGGATTGTGATGAAAATGGATACAACTATGACTCCTTAACGGAGTGTAAAAGTGTCTATACCACCATATTGTATTTATGTACACAGTGGCAGTAGGTTAAGTGTATTGTAGCGAGCGCTTAACAAAATCACAAAATCGAAGAAAACCCCTGTACATATATTAGTGGGGCGTTAAGGACATCACATAGGCGCAAATCTTAAAGGTATTGCTGTAATTCTTCCGATCGATATTTTTCATAAGTAAATGACAGTCAATGCAGGTATGCGACTATCAGCAGCAAGTCAGTGGAAATATCTCCAGTCAGGACACTCAAGGAATAACAATTGGCTCAAAGAGGAGATAGTGAATCTTTACAAAGTATCTTCTTGATGCTTCGATTAAAGATTTTGGATAGCTTGCCCTACCAGACAACTCTGTAATAGTGGTTCAGTTCTGTTATAATTTATACGGATAGTCAGGCTGCAATCAAATCTTTGGAATACGTTGCTCTGTCGTCTCCGATGGTGTTGAGTTGTCACTCGCCTCTCAATGCGATTGGGGACCATTGCTATACTCAGATAGTATGCGCCTCTAGTCACTCAAACGTATACAGGGTAAACAAGCTTGCTAGGTATGGTACGACCCTCGTGGGGAATCGTGACGCAATGTTTTCTTTTCTTGTTTTGTACTTAAGGACTACCAATAAAAACCTCGAGAAAAGTGATTTCGAACTTAATTCATTTTTGTAGCGATTTCGTGAAAGTTTTATTTTTTTCCCAATCGTTGCTAATTTACAATTCGGAGAATGGGAACGCCAGAAAAGGTGAGACCCTGTCAAACAAAATGAATGAAAATGCAACACCATTAAATATTTATTCTATACAGTTCTTCTTATCATTCACAAAAGATGTATATATTTTAAGTTTGGATACAATCATTTTGAAAATTCGCTTTAGTTCACAAATCATGGTTATGGCGCTGTTGGCAACTTATTAGTTTATTATAGATTACATATGAAATTTAAAATATGATCTGAACTAATTTAATTTAAATTTTAATAAATTTTTCGCTATATTTTTTCAAAATATTTGCAAAAATCGTAAAAGCTCGTATGAAATCTATCACTTTAGGTGAACCAACGTCGGCCAAAAATCAATGGGATCTTCCAAGTGATAGATACATCTTAAGTATAAAGTTTCATCCCGGTCGATCAATCCGTATGGGCTGTACAGGGACCGATTTTTTTGCAGGAAAACAGTTTTTTTGTCAAAAAACGTCATATCCACTTAAATTTTGGGAAACCGGTATTATTGTAAAATTAATTTACAATCTTTTAGTTGATAGCGGTTTTCTTATAAATGATGTACTTTTCAAAATATTTGCAAAAGTCGAAAAATCTCGTATGGAAGCTGTCACTTCTGGTGGACCAATTCCGACCAAACATCACTGGGACCTCTGATTTTATTATAAAAGCTTAAGTATGCAGTTTCATCCCGTTCATCAATCCGTCTAGACTGAAACATTACAGATGCTGGTCTCTGTCTGAGATGAAATTTATGATTGCAATTTGACGTTTACTAGACATATTCCTGGTTTTTCAGGGTAGTCTCTTTTCGGACTGAAGTTGTGGTTATCCCGCGAGGTTTTTAGAATTCCTACAAAATTTCCAATCCTTCATATAATTTTAAATATTTAAGATTTGTTTTCGGATACCTTCCCAGCTGAAGTCTTGACGTGGACATGCATTGCCAAATCGGACCACCACGACTGGGATGCGAACATAAATGAAACTTTAGTTGCGCTCTTTTGAGAAGCATGTCACTGAATCAATGAACACTCTCAGAGTTAATGTGAGATGTTAACTATAGCGGTTAGAATATTACAATCAAAATATTCTAATCGCACATAACGCAAATCTATCATTTCACAAACACATCGCTAACACTTCACTTACCGCCCGATAACAATGAAGAACAACGACAACAAATTTATAAAATAAAATAAAATTTATACATTCAGTTCGTCTTTTCCTATACCACACACCAGTTCGCCATCAGAAATGGCAAATGATAATTTTCCGATGCAAGGGCTTTCGTATCAAAGACTGAATATGTACTTGAATGTGAAATATAGATGCCCAGCTAATGTTACTTCTGCTCTAAAGGAAAGCTGAGAAACAATTAATTTTCCAGCTTAAGATACCAGAAACCAGTAAAATCATGATGATCCATGAAGCTCAACGATTAACTTCGGCTGATCGATGATATTCCAGTGGCTAATGATAGACTACACTCACTTTTAAAGAAGGCTTGAACCTATACTACTGCTCAAATGACAAGACAACCAAAGTAAATAATGATTAATGAGAAATGTGCAATTTTCTATCAAAATGTATTCAAAATGGCATTAAAAGCATCACAGTTTTATATCTTCATCTTAAAATCAAATTACCTTATTTATGTAATCTGTGAAGCTCCATTAAAACCCTACATAAGGAGCAGTGAATTTTCGTGCCATGATTACGTTGTTTAGAAATGAAATCGTTCTCTCGATAGCTTAAACATATCGGGGGTGGCGTACTGAATGCTGTACATTCTAAACTCTGGAATGCTCCAGTAACCTTAACTCCGCCGAGAGTGAACAAATTGGTGTAAAAATAAAAATCAACCAACCAAATCTAATCATATTCGCATCATATATACCACCACAATCAAATAGTGATTATTAGGTAACTTGCACCGATGCGATGAAGTTATTAATACAACAAACTCGACCGGTTTAATCCTTGTGCTTGGTGATTTTAATCTTCCAAATATAATCTGGAATTTTGACCAGAAACTAAATTGTATATTCCATGCAATATAACAACAGAGCCGGAATCTTGGAGGATGCTATGCTTGGTTATAATTTGAACTAAATAAACACCATTGCTAATAATCGCGATAGATTATTGAATGTTGTCTTCAGTAATGACATTGAGACTTTTAAAATTTCAGAATCAGTATCACCTTTGGCATAAATGATATCAATCACAAATCTTTTATAGATACATACAATACACATACAACTTCAAAAAAACAAACCGTGTGGGGTTACAAAGTTACCTAAAATTCATCAACTTGCAAATAATTCTCAATTCCGCTGATATAAAGGAAAATGTTGACAAACTAAATGAAAGGATGCTGCAAGGCTTCGAGCTTCATGTACCTAGTGCTGTAAACCACAAAATGCTCCCCCTTGGTGGTTCGATGATAGACTAGTTAACTTAAGAAATCAAAGGTCGAAAGCGTATGCCAAAATGTTGAAAAGCGGGCTAGATGCGAACACAACATTTCTTCAATATAGTAACGAACTTAAAATTTATTTCAAATCAAAATACAAGCCGAATCTTGATCAAATTCAAGAAAAAAAAAGTAAATACAAACAGAATTCTGAAAACCCTGCAAATGGTCATATACAATAATATTAACTCCTCAAACGCGAAAAATATAATGTTAATAAAAACTAATGTTCTTGCCGGTTTTTCAATCAGCCTATATGCGTTGTACGAACAACCCAGCAATAACAATGGGTCAATAACTCCTCCTGTTATTTTTGACGATACAATTTGAGGAAGCATCGGCGTGTTTCCCGAAAAATGGAAAATTTAAAAAATTACACCAATTTTCAAATCGGGCATGGTATCACATGCTACAGGAGAATATCAACTTCATCATAAATTGCTAAATTGTATGAATTAGTAATATCCAACAACTTTACATCCTCAATTGCACGTCATATATCAATAAACCAGCATGAATTTATGCCTGGGCGATACATACTCGTATCAACTAATTTGGTTAAATTCATTATTAAAATAAATAATGAGATAGAAAAATACCATCAAGTTGATGTTTCGTACACGGATTACATCTGTCATCATAAAGCAGTCCAGAGTTTATTCTGATTTGGGGTTTCACTTGATTACATAAATTGGTTCAAGTCTTATCTATCAAACCGGCAACAATTTGTAACAATGGAGAATGAGAAATCAAACGTTATTAAAGTTACGTCTGGTGTTCCCTAAGGATATCATATCGGGCCGTGGATATTTATTGTTTTCATAGATCAAATAACCGAGATAATCAAAAACTCAAACGTTCCTGCCTGATTTGCTGCTGACGAGAAAATTTTTCGTACTGTTAATGGCATGCTAGATATGGAGAAATTTCAAGAAGAAATAGATAAATTAAGTAAGAGGTGTGACCAAACTCGCTATACTTAAATGTTAAGAAATACAAAATCATGTATTTTCATCGTAAAAGGAATCCGTTAATTACTTCATATAAAATCAACAGCAATACAAAGAGTTAATAAGGTTATGGATTTAGGTATTACTAGGTAATATGTATAGATTTTAGGTCGAAAACGTCAGTTCCAATAGGCATATTGAAAATTGTATTGTGAATGAAAGGTGAATTTAAACATATAGGTTTTGCACTTCAATTTCACGATTTTGCAATTGATATTCAATTTTTTTTGGTTCATTCTTAAGTTTTCACAAGTCAACCACAATTTGTTATACTTCATTGTCAATTTTTTTAAATCAACTTCAATTTTTTGCAAAGCATATTTCAATTCAAGTTTTAATATTTAAAATTCGTAAATTTTTGCAAAACAAATTCTGGCTTCCAAATCTTAACCGATTATGATAGGATTGAGTATGCTGGATGAAAATGGGATTCTTAAATGATTTTTGGAAGAGGTTCTGGATAATGGCCACCTGGGTCTGAACTCGGTCATTTCTAAACCGAGTATGATGGGATTGGTTATGTTGGATGGAAGCAGGATTCTTAAGTGATTCTCGGAAGAAGTTCTGGAATATGACCACCTGGGTGAGTTCCGTCACGCCATTTCTTAGCCGATTATGTTGAGTTTGGGTATGTTGGAGGGAAATGGGATTTTTCAGTTAAGAATTCTATTTCCATCAAACATACCCAATCCCAACATAATCAGCTAAGAAATGACCTGGTTCCGTCGCAGGTAGCCATATTCCAGAACTCTTCCAAAAATCATTTAAGAACCCCATTTCCATCCAACATACCAAATCCTATCACAATCGGTTAGGAATTGATCGAGTTCCGTCCCGGTTGGCCATATTCCAGGACTTTTTTTTTTAAGAAAGTATTAATTGTCCAGTGGATTTAATGTCACGTACATTCACGCACACACCACCCATTCACACTATTACAGTATACTACATGAACGGTGGGTCGGCGCTGAATTCTGCACTCCAACTGAGGGTCTTAGTTGTGTTTATTAACATCACCGATCGCAATCGATGACGAAAATTCGCTTTGCATCCAGCTTCTGGTGGGATTCGAACCCAATACCTTCCGATCCAAGTGCCGAAGCTTTAACCACTGCACCACTTGTCCGGAAACTTATTTCAATAATAATTTAAGAAGATAATGAAGTATAACAAATTGTGGTTGCAAAATCGTAAATTTGAAGTTCAAAACCTATATTCAAACCTTATATGTACACTCTATTTCGCTTACGTTCGACCTAAACTGGAATACGCTGTAACGGTCTGGAATCAGAAAAGCGTCATATGGAAGCATTTCCATATGAAAAGAAGTTTCTGATTTTCTTGCTAAAGAAAGGGACTGGAATTATGACCAAAATTTACCATTCCATGAAAAGATGCACGGAATACAAAATATGCACGCTTCAAAATAGACGACTTCTTTTGGGTGCGGCTTTTATTGGTAACGTTTTGCTTGGTTACAGCTTACATTTTGGAAAACATATCAACATGGCACATGACATTTTGAAACCATGAGTTTCAAAATGTCATGTGCCATGTTGATATGTTTTCCAAAATGTAAGCTGTAACCAAGCAAAACGCACTAGAATTCTACAAACGATGAAGAAAACAATCCCATTAATAGGTTGTGTAAATCATTAAATTTCATAGATAAGCTATTTGACTTTAATTCCTCAAAGGGTTCTCAATTTCAAAAGTATACTGAAGAATTGTTTTTAAAATTTTTAAATGTTAAATCAGAATTTAATTTTTTTTTTAAATTAATGTTCTGATTTAATTCTGAAATCATACATGTAACTCACAGAATAGATTTTTTCATAAATAAATAATTAGTCCTATTATGATTCTCGCTTCGATAGGACCTTTCGCCGTGACTTCAACGTCACCCGAGTTCTTATTTGGTATTATGATTTTCACTTTTATTTAGGTGAGCCGTTGTTTGCAGCGTCGTATGTGGTTTCCTGTGTTTTTAATGTTCGTTATTTGTTGTTGTGGAAACCGTTTTGTGTTGTTAAAATATTTCAATTTTTGTCAAGCAGTTGTGGTAAATATTTTGGATGCGGTTTCGGAAAATGAGTTTTTTAGCGACGTCAAAAGCTATAATAAATTGTTTTTCTGTCAATTTTATCAACGTGATGTGTACGGGTATGCTTTTCATAATCCGGAATTTTTTTTGAATATTTGTTAGGGATGTCAAAATTAATTTATTTTGAAATTATGATATTTACATTAGAATGACAATATTAATAAATAAAAACCAAAAATGCGGTTTTGTTTATATCTAATAATATAACGTTCGTTTTTGAGACGTTCAGTTTTATCACACTAGTCACTTATAAATACTACTGGCGAGCGATTTTCACACTATACTCGCTAAATGCGATATTCATAACGAACAGAAATTTTTGTAAGGTGATATCAAGTTGCCAAGCGTTGCGCATGTGACAATAACTCGCTCACTGCGAGAAACATAATACGAAACCCCGACTTCAACCCCCCAAATTTGCCCCTAATTATAGGGGCATTAATATGAAAAGTTAAATTGAAAAATATGATCTATAACTCTTAATCGTCTGAATATTATGAGAACCAACCAATTCCAGGTTGAAGGATAACGAAGTATACTATATACCACCACATGCCATTAAAATACCTTTTAGTCTATGATGTAATTAAGAAAATTTGAAATAAGCCACAAAAACGTATTAAAACCGTGCAATGACTAATCAATACGGGAATGGAAGATGAAAGAGATGACATAACCAAATGTAATCATTAAAATTTCAAATAAATAAATTTTTGAGGTTTATTTTCTGTGCGTCATGCAACCATATAAA
This sequence comes from Nephrotoma guestfalica, assembly GCA_963691935.1. Lineage (NCBI taxonomy): Eukaryota > Metazoa > Arthropoda > Insecta > Diptera > Tipulidae > Nephrotoma > Nephrotoma guestfalica. The sequence continues at coordinate 130,576,155 of OY829914.1, read as the reverse complement.
GACTTGAAACTTTTATTAGATCGTTAATTACTGTATTTTCACTTTCCACATCGCAATAAACCGGAAATGAAGTCAAAACCACAAACAAAGCAAAAACGTAAACATTTTGTTTTTGGTCTTAAGTAAAACAATCTTGCAAATAGGGAAAACAAAAATTTTCTCATCTTGAAATGAAAACAGAAAAAATAAGTTTTTCAAATAAGGAAATGGAAAATGTTTTATTAGTTTTGTTTTTTACAGAGTTCGTAACAAGAATATCTGTTGAGGAATTGACTTTTATGTGAAATTCAATTACGTATCAAAATAAATTTATAAACATAAGTGTATAAAGCAACATTTATTCAAATTCTTAACTCGTTTGCATATACATACATACTGGTACATCGGAGGGAAACTTTTAATACACAAATATGAAAGCAAACATACGTACGTAGTTCGTATATCCACATATTTACCGCACAATAAAAAAGTTTCGATTTTGCTGAGTTTGCGGTTCTTTGACGGGTGAAATGTGTTACACAACGTTCTACACATACAGTGTATGTCGACTATACATGGAAGTAAACTTTTTTTATTTATTGTTTTAAAATTTATATCGAAATTTAACTCGCTCAAACTATGTATTTGACTATATATGATTGGAATTTTCAAGAATTCCCGAGTATACGTATAGGTAGAAAAACAGATGTCAAAATTGTATTGGGGAAATATTTTTGTGGAAACCAAATTATTATTTTATTTGATAAGCACAGGTAAAAGTATATCAGCCGAAGAAAAAATTTGCACTCTTGTTCAAAAGTGCCTAAAATCGAATGATATGTTGTTAACTAACCCAATAAATTTCATATTCTTGGACTACCAGGCTTTACCGTAAAAAACTATCATATAAGTGTTTTAATTATGGTTAATATATTTATTCACCTTAATTTTTAACTACTTTTTAGTTGTTTATGCAGCTTTAACGAAGTTAAAGTAGTCTTTTACGTAGTCAAACAAAGTAGAGTAAACATGAACAATTTTGACCTCAAATTTTTTGAAGATTTACCATTCGCTATTTCGCTAAAGTCAACAAAATTCGTTTTGAAAAAATGTGTTTGTGTGTGTGTGTTTGTGTGTGTGTGTGTGTGTGTGTGTGTGTGTGTGTGTGTGTGTGTGTGTGTGTGTGTGTACACAGCACGCCTGTATGTAAACATAGATTAAAATTTGTGGTTTCTTAACAGTGATCGTGGTGAAATTTCATACTTCTTAAATCGGTCTACGGGAAGTGGCATCTCTTTAGAGATTCCAATGATATTTGGCCGAAATCGATCGACTGGAAGTGGGACCTTCCATAAGAAATCCTTCTTTTTTAGAAAGTTTTAGAAGCATAGCATTTTTAAGAAAATCAAGTAGAAACTAAAAAATTCTAAAATAAATTTGCAACAATATCCAGATCAATTTTGCAAAATTTTATGCGGAAATTACGATTTTTGGCAAATGGCTTTTTATTTAACGCACTTTTGTGTCCAGCGCAGTAGGTTTTATATAAATTTTGGCGCTTTTTCGCACTACGGTCGACAACATAAGTAAAATAGTATATACCGACAGTTTAAGATCACAAATTATTGGAATAAAACAGAAAATTATTAAAGAAAAATTTATTTACAGGGTTTTTCAATAAGAGCACTTCAACTTTTTTTTTGAATAAAACACAAACTGTTCGACTTTTGAACTAACTTTTTTTTTATTAACGAATTTGAACATATACATTTAAGTATGAAACTCGATTTCTTTTGCATGACCACCGCGTGCACGTTTTACGAAGTCCAATCTTTGAACCCAATTTTCGACCACTCTTTCGCATAAATCGGCCGAAATTCCAGCAATTTCACGATCTATATTGGCTCTGAGCTCTTGCAACGTCGCCGACTTATTGGCATAGACCAATGACTTCACATAACCCCAAAGAAAATAATCTAGAGGTGTCAAATCACACGAGCGCGGCGGCCATTGGACGGGCCCATTTCGCGAAATAACACGCTCATCGAACTTAGTCTTCAATAACGCGATTGTATCGTGTGCTGTGTGGCATGTGGCCCCGTCCTGTTGAAACCACATGTCGTCCAAGTCCATTCCATTCAATTGCGGCCAAAAAAAATTATTAGTTTATCATATCGCGGTATCGATTTCCATTAACAGTAACGTGGCGATCGTTATCGTCGATGAAAATATATGGCCCAATGACGCCGCCGGCATGTAATCCGCACCAAACAGTGACTTTTTCGGGATGCAACGGTGCCTCATGAATCACGTGTGGGTTGCTTAATGCCCAGTAACGCATATTTTGCTTGTTGACAAATCCATTTGTTTGATACTTTTGAGCCTCATCGCTGAAGATGATTTTTCGGTGAAAATCTGCATCATATTCGATTTGCTCTGGAGCCCAATTCACGAATCGGCGTCGCTTCAAATGGTCAAACGGCTTTAGTTGTTGTGTCAGCTTGATCTTATACGGATGTAGGCCAAGATCTTTACGTAAAATTCGCCATAATGATGTCACAGAAAGGCCCAATTGTTGCGAACGTCGTGTGAGCGACACATTCGCGTCTTCTTGAACTGAAGCCCTGGCGGCTGCGATGTTTTCAACACTTCGAGCACTTCTTGCTCTCGAGGGCACCGGAACATTATGTAGCGAAAACGTAGACTCAAATTTTGCCACTATACGGTCGATTGTCGAACGGGCTGGCTTGTTAAATGGACCGTAAAATGGTCGTAATGCTCTTAAAGTAGCAGCAACAGAACGATTATTTTGATAAAAAATTTGCAATTAGCGTTCCATGATGAAATGTATACTAATGAAGTTTCCAAATGACAAAAGATTAATAAAAAATATGGCGTCGTTCGCCGTCCCTATCGGAAAAAAGTTGAAGCGCACCTGTTGAAACACCCGTTATTTATGACTGGCGTTAATTTATAAGTTAGACTAGGCTATTTATGGTAGTGCTGTTTCTAACAATTAACAAACATAAATATGTATTAGTACGTACACTGTTAAAATATTTCTTATAAGAAATTTCGTATAGAATAAGAAAACTCATGAAAACAAACATTTGTTAAAAGAAGCATGGCGTCCTTTCACTATTTAAGTTTCAAAAAACTATCTCGTCCCGTTGATTTAATATCTGTATAGAAAAATCAAAATGTAAGGTTCGATGTAAATAATAGTTCAATAATAAATTAAGGACGAATGATCATCAAATCATAAAGTAAAACTACTAGTAGTTTACTTTCAATAGCCAATAACAAGACATCGCAGAGTTTCTACCAAAATGCCGCTATTATCGGATGATTTCTATGGACTTAACCTTTCAAATGAAATAGGTCTGATTTCCAAACGGATTGGTCGCGATAGATTTTTTTTTGAGTAAAACTCGTTCACCAACCAATTTATGTAACAGTACTTCGTAGAATTTGTACCAAAATTTCAATAGCCCCTCAGTTTAGGGTACTCAGAGAGCTTCGGATACACCTACGTAATACCAAGGTAGCCGCGTCCTCGTCGCGGGGGCGGGTTCTGCTTCTACAGTATCAAAGTGCTACCGGGGACTAAATGCCAGTGGTATAAATTGGCTAAAACAAACCATGAGTACAACAAATACGGAATGTAATACCCTAGGTGGTACAGCAGCAGATATGCTGCCAAATCCACACTCTTCGGAGGCAGGTCCAACTGATTTTGGAGTGGACCAATCATTGTTTAACCCATTTGGACAAAGTTCCAAATTATCAAGATCACCAAGATCTTCAACTGGAAATATATATCAGTGCGAGAGGGAAAATGCCGAACTCCGCGAACAACTAAGAGCAATAAAGGAATTTACAACTAAATTGAAAGAAGAATTTACAATTTTAAAGAAAGAGAATGAAGAACTGAAAAAAGTAGTTGAAACAGTGCAGAACTTGGGACGACACCTAGCCCTGCAGTCGATGATGACATTAATCCATTCCATATGGATGAGGAAGAATTAGATAGAGAAACAAATTGGATGGTGAACCGGAATAACAGACCAAGTAAAAAAAAGGAAAGCGCAACACTCACCAGAAATGGCAGTAACTTTACCATCAACTTACCGGACAAGTGGTGCAGTGGTTAAAACTTCGGCACTTGGACCGGGAGGTGCTGGGTTCGAATCCCATCAGAGGCTAGATGCAAATCGAATTTTCATCATCGATTATGATCGGTGATGCTAATAAATACAACTAAGACCCTCTGATGGAGTGCAGAATTCCGTGTCACGCGCCGACCCACCTTCCATGTCAATGTACAGGTTGACATGGAGCTTGCAATGTGCAGGTGGTATACTGTAGTTGTGTGAGTAGGTGAAGTAGGTGGGTTAATGATGTGGAGTGAATGAGTGGTATCACAATGGGCCTAAAAATTGGCCTAAGTGTGCAGTAAGCAACCACTGAAACCTAACCTACCATCAACTTCAAAAGAGGTTTCTAGAAACCAGTTAATCATCAAGAAACAACTAGCTCTAGAACAACAACCAGCTAAACCAAAAGAAAAATCACCTCTACCAATCGACCTTCATCGATTATGAAATCGATTACGGTAGCCGAGTACAAACTCGTATCTCTAAATAATGGCGTCTGGAAAATTAATGTTGTAGACTCTGAAACCTATAGAGCTTTGGCTACAACGCTTAATTCCGAGAAGTATCAGTGGTTTACTTATGAGGATAAGAATGATCGCCCAATGCAAGTTATGGCTAGAGGTCTTCACCCAACCCGCGCAAATGAGGAAATTATTGAGGATTTCAAGCAAAAGTGTTATCAAATAGAAAATACCGTAAACATCATTGAGAAAGAAAAAATCGAAACTGAACAAGGAGTTAAAATTAACAAAAGAGGGCTTCCACTATTTATGCTCACTTTTAATAACAAACGAAAGATGTGTATAATATTAGGCAATATTTAATATGAGAGTTAAAATAGAGCCATTGAAATAGCGTGTTAATACCGCAGTGCAAAATATGTCAAGATTTTAACCACACGCAGAAATATTGCCAAAGAGAGACTAGATGCGTGAAATGTGCCGGAAAGCATCATGCCCAAGTATGACCGGTTAGTAAAAATATTGCTGCGAAATGTGTCAATTGCAATAAGCCACATTCCGCAAACTACCGGGGATGTGAAATAGCTAAGGAGCTACAAAGAATAAAAAAATAAAACGCGAAAACAAAGTCCAGGAATATCAGTAAAAAATTATCAAACTTCCACCAAAGATATACCTAAACCTCATGCTAGTAAAACGGAAGAACCAAAACCAAAACTATACTCGCAAGTAGTCATGACAAAACCAGATACTTCGGAGGGCACTATCGAAGGTACAACCGTGCTCCAAAAGATACTAAGAAGCATGGAAGCTCTTAACGTTCGTCTAGCTAAACAAGATAAATGCCTTCAAGCTCTAAGCAATAGGTTAGATAAGCAAGACTCTCTAAATGAAATGAAATCCACGCTCTATTAAAATGATGCAAACATCATCAAATAAAACATTAAGAATAGTAACCTGGAATGCAAATGGGCTAATGCAACATGCTCCAGAATTAGAAATTTTCCTAAATACTGAAAAAATAGATACATGCCTAGTATCGGAAACCCATTTTACTTCAACTTCATATCTTAAAATACATGGATACAGTTGTTACCACTCCATTCATCCAGCAGAAAGGGCAAGCAGAGGATGGTCGGTGGTTATAAAAGAAAACATCAAGCACTTATATATTTTCTTTTATTAGTAATACCGATCCACCTCTTGCTCTTCCCGCTGATGAATGGAGTGATATAAGTTATAACCCCGTATTTTAACAAACGAAGATTTAACTAGATGGCTTTCAGATATTAAGAAAATATCGATTCTGAATTTAAAAATATTTATATTTCTGGAATATGTTGCATAATGCCATTCGCATTTCAGATTGCTTTTTTGAAAGTTGTGTTCTTACATAGCATTTTTTGTTGGATTGCGTTGAGGGAGTTGCATTTTCTTCAGTTGATCAACTATCATGTTGTTCAGATTACTTTGGTCATCTAGCCGCTTTGTAATAGCAATTCTGCAATGCTGTTACTAATGTTTTCCATAATTTGGTTATTTTTAGAGCTCATATGTTGGTTGAACCCAAACTTTTCACTACCTGGGCGAATATACTTGTTTGCCCTGTGTTGCTTGGTTGTGGGTTTTGATCCATCTGATTTGATATTTGAGATTGATTTCTTGTTTTATCTCTTAATTTTTGAATTTGTTTAGCAACCTCACAGCCCCGATAATTTGCCGGATGTTGGCCCTTAAAATTTGTACTCTTCGCTGCCACATTTCTCCCTATTGTACATGTTTGGGTAAAATGATTACCTAAGCATTTTACGCATCTTGGATTCCGGCCGCAATATCTTTGGGTGTGATTAAATGCCCGATATTTCTTGCATTGGGGTATGCGTGTTGTGGTTCTCCGCATTGGTTCGATTTTCACCTTCATATGAAGGATTCCTTTTATTCCATAAATGTTTTGAACATTCTCTTTGTTGTCAAATATCAGCATAAAAAGAGGCAGTCTCCTTTTACTGATAATTTGGTTTCCTTCCTGGATTTCTATTCTCTCTTTTTTAACAATATTCACAGAATCTAGTATTTTAAGACCTTTGTTTTGTGAGTCTTCCATTATTTACTTGCTTAAGCAAGTGTGATGCAAATGTCTGATGATGATGCAAATTTTATAGATAAGGTTCTATAAGTATCTGCGTCCAGAGTATTAATTTTCCAAACGTCATCGTTTAACGCTGTTCCCTTATAGTCTTTGTCAGTAACCGATACCGATTTCATCAGTGACTGAATTTCTGGGTAACTGGTTACACCCACAATATTTATTGGTGAGGGTAATTTATCTTTCGATTGTACCAAATTTGGTGTAATGTTCTTGGTAGATTTACTATCTTTTGGTTGATTGGCTTTGGGTAGAACATCTTTTGAATCTGGACTAGATTGTCCTCTATTATTTAATTACTCAGCCTCAGGTGGTGATTTAGCTCTTATTTTCTTACTCTTCCTGGCCTGTTTTTTCTTCTTTAGGACAGTCTGTTTCTCTTTGTAATTCATCTTCATCAATGGAATAGATGAGTTTGTCTGGTTCAATGCTTCCTATATTGCAATCTTCTTTTGAATCCCGATTCCTTTTTAGGTTTTCATTTTCTCGCTTTAGATACTCAATTTCTTCGCTTAGCTTGGAAAATAATTGCTCCATATGCTCTAGCCTCGCCAAGAGTGCCATATTCTCCTTTTCGAAGTCAATAGTTGTTTTACAAGATTCGGCTACTTGCACAGTAAAATTTCCGGTGGCATCACTTATTTCGTGTAATGTTTGTCCAGTAATCTAGGTAGAGCGTTAGAAAAAGTATCGGCATTACAGCTACCGAGTTGCTTCTATTTTTCTTTATCGGTGATATTTGTAAATTTGATCTTCTCTGGAACGGATTTGATGATCCCTGATAATGCAATAGATGGCTCTTCCCAGAATCCATAGGGCCTGTCTTCACAGACAGTGGATTTACCAATGTTGATATTGGTGATCTCCTGGGGTATTATTTCCTTTTGTTGGTACCATTGCATAGTTTTGATTGACTAATTAGCTATTCTGCTTATATGAAGGGATTGGGTACTACAACCGTTCGTTCTACAGAACATTGCCCAGAGTACGCCCGTAACCATTTATGAATACTTCGTGGAGGCTGTCGATCCCGTACTCTTGAAAAATTTTGAGCAAAAATTTATACGGTTGTAGAAAACTTTTCTTTGGCAAAATTTAAATTTTAGATAAATATTTGCGAACGTGCACATTTTTTAACAGTGTAAATATTAAAATAAATTTTGTTTGTAAAAAAGGTAAAATTTTTGTATTTCACCATCTTGTTTTCAGGAATATGATGTTAATGATGTTAATCCGGGAGAACATTTTCGTGTCACTGCGGGCAAAATAGGGTAGCTTGCGAATTTAAAGCAGTCAACCACTATATGGGAAAGAATTGGCACTTAAAATTTCTCAACTTCGCAAACAGAATTTAGTTTGGTTGTCTCGCTTTTAGTTCGCTGTTAGAGGAAAGCCTAATCGGAGGAAAGCTGTCGTGACCGGCACTCTTATTAACATTAATTTGAAGTATTTAATTAAGAACTTTTTGTTCCGTGAACCTGAAAAAGTTAAATTCTTCCAATACTTCAGTGTGTTGTGGTACCGTAGGTGATATCGAAACTGGTTCACATACTGAAGTGAAAAATCTCGCAAACAAATCACAAATATCCGAGGAATGACCATACCAGTTTTAAGTATGTCGTTAAAGTTAAAGTGAAACATAAAACTATTTCGTTTTAATTCGGGTCACGTTGAATAAAGTTCGAATTGCTATTTCTGAAAAACTCGTTCAGACAGGCATATTCAGCGTTTCCAAAATTAAAATAAGAATTTGATAATGGCTTAGATTTACATTTTTCGTGAAAAATATTTATCGCGATCGGTACTTGACGAATGCTACAACAGCCGGCGAAATTCACACATGAAGAAACCTCGGAATACAAAGCATCATCATCAGAAATCAGATACAGGAATTTATCTCGGCTATTGCTAGTACGATTTACTTGAGTTGTCGATATGCTAGCCAAGTAATCTATAATTTATCATGCGACCGCAGATGGTGGTGTACAGGCGCCGTCAACATCAATCCAATCTGTATCAAGCAAACCGAACCAATGAAATTGATAATCGCGTTGTAGTAATCCAAATCGATTCATAAACAGTATCCACAATTGATAAACTAGTCACATTAACCAGGACAGCAATGACATCTAGAAAAGGGTTGAAGGTTACCATATTATTAGGCCGTGAATCTTTTACAGCAACCACTACCAAGCAGCCTCTACGGTGGGTATTAAAATTATATTTGTTCTTCCTGTGAACGACATAGTCAGATGACAATTAGTCTGCATAGTGTATACTTTCGTTAAGCCATCTCACAGACTATTGTTGTCGAGTATCCCCAGTCGAGTATATTTAATACCTGTTGGTTACTGGTGTTATTTTAGGTATAATAATTTGGGCACCCCACCTCGCATTGTTGGTTGAATATTGTCCAAATGATGCTGACGATTTTTTTTTATTGTGAAATGGTCCCACACAAGTTGAAATTTTGCGAAGTGATTATATATTTCACTATGTTTTTATGTTAGGTCTATCATATGGTTATGCCCAGACGATTTTCAGAATTTTTTCATACTTTTGGAATGACCAAACGTAGCCCAGGTGTTTATTATTAAATTTTAATACATGCTTTTGAATTTATCGGATTTTGCGAAATCCGATAATGTTAAGCTTATCGGCCATGATTGGCTATTCCATAATTCTGACAAAAATCTGAAAATCACCGTGAACATTAGTGTATTTGTTTATACTCTCATCAACTCATCAACACAATTTTTACCTATATTTTTTCTTAGGAATTATTTCATTCCGGTATTCAGGAGTATGCAATTTTTCCTAAACCTTTCCTGCATTTTTCTACTTAAAATAGAGTTAGGAAATATTGTGTGCACAATAATAATCTAGTTTTGGCCATGTTCGATTAAGAAATATTAGTGATTTTTACTACCTCGTAATCGAGGTTGGTTACAAACCAACAAATAATGCAAAATAGAAGTGTTAATTCATAATCTTTCACATTTATTCTGCAAGTCTAGAAGTTGGTGAAAATCCGATAGCAAAATGTCGCGGACAGACAAATAGACACAAAAGCGACCTAAGTAAACGTGGTAAAAATGTGAGGCTTTGGTTGCAGACCAACTTTTATTGGCTTATCTCTTGGTTCATTTCTCTTGATGCTTCTTGTGTAGATTTTGTTATTATATTTTCATTCTCCTTACTTTGGAGAATGTAATATGCGTGATCGATCTCCAGAACTCAAAACTCTCGGGGTCTTTTACGGAAACTACTCTGATTAGCTCGTCACGTTCTGTGTGAGTATTCGTTATTCTACCGAAGTATATATCGTAGTACGTTTTTATTATAATTTTGTTAAATACTCCATGGATCATATTTTTGTAATGCATTGCTTGCAGTAGACTGTGATTTACCCATTACGATTGTTGTCACTCGACCAGAATCTACCACTTGATAGGTTTACTACTTTTAGTAGTTTTCATTAATATTCATTGAAATAACGATTTTATTATCGTTGCTTTATATTCATGGATGTTGCTTTATAATCGGAAATTCAATACAAAAGAAAAGATGTAAAGCACTCAGTATTAAGTTTTAAATAGATCAATCTGCCTGCCATACTGCCTTAACGAAAGTTATTCGGAGAGATCGCATTTGGCAATGGCTTATGTAAAGGGTGATTTTTTTGTGGTTAGGATTTTCATGCATTAGTATTTGACAGATCACGCGGGATTTCAGACAAGGTGTCAAAGAGAAAGATGCTCAGTATGCTTTGACATTTCATAATGAATAGACTTACTAACGAGCAACGCTTGCAAATAATTGAATTATATTACAAAAATCAGTGTTCGGTTCGAAAAGTGTTTCGCGATTTACGTCCGATTTATGGTCTACATAATCGACCAAGTGAGCAAACAATTAATGCGATTGTGACCAAGTTTCGCACTCAGTTTACTTTATTGGACATTAAACCAACCACACGAATGCGTACAGTGCGTACAGAAGAGAATATTGCGTCTGTTTCTGAGAGTGTTGCTGAAGACCGTGAAATGTCGATTCGTCGCCGTTCGCAGCAATTGGGTTTGTGTTATTCGACGACATGGAAGATTTTACGCAAAGATCTTGGTGTAAAACCGTATAAAATACAGCTCCTGCAAGAACTGAAGCCGAACGATCTGCCACAACGTCGAATTTTCAGTGAATGGGCCCTAGAAAAGTTGGCAGAAAATCCGCTTTTTTATCGACAAATTTTGTTCAGCGATGAGGCTCATTTCTGGTTGAATGGCTACGTAAATAAGCAAAATTGCCGCATTTGGAGTGAAGAGCAACCAGAAGCCGTTCAAGAACTGCCCATGCATCCCGAAAAATGCACTGTTTGGTGTGGTTTGTACGCTGGTGGAATCATTGGACCGTATTTTTTCAAAGATGCTGTTGGACGCAACGTTACGGTGAATGGCGATCGCTATCGTTCGATGCTAACAAACTTTTTGTTGCCAAAAATGGAAGAACTGAACTTAGTTGACATGTGGTTTCAACAAGATGGCGCTACATGCCACACAGCTCGCGATTCTATGGCCATTTTGAGGGAAAACTTCGGAGAACAATTCATCTCAAGAAATGGCCCGGTAAGTTGGGCACCAAGATCATGCGATTTGACGCCTTTAGACTATTTTTTGTGGGGCTACGTCAAGTCTAAAGTCTACAGAAATAAGCCAGCAACTATTCCAGTTTTGGAAGACAACATTTCCGAAGAAATTCGGGCTATTCCGGCCGAAATGCTCGAAAAAGTTGCCCAAAATTGGACTTTCCGAATGGACCACCTAAGACGCAGCCGCGGTCAACATTTAAATGAAATTATCTTCAAAAAGTAAATGTCATGGACCAATCTAACGTTTCAAATAAAGAACCGATGAGATTTTGCAAATTTTATGCGTTTTTTTTTAAAAAAAAGTTCTCAAGCTCTTAAAAAATCACCCGTTATAAATAATTTGTCAAGTTTTTTGTGGACTTTAGAAATTTTTGTGTCATGAAGGCTGTCGCGTTTGTTGCCTTTTTTATGCTCAAAAAATATTTATTGTGTGGCGGCAATTCGGAATTTTTTTGACAAATTTAAAGTCAAAACTATAGCATTTTAAGTCATGTCGTCTTTTACAACGCGTTTTAGTTGTTCAAAAACTCGTTCACAACAATTAAACCTGTCATGTTATTTTTGTGGGCAAAATTAGATGAACTTGATTTTGATGATAGTTGGTTTCAAAACGACGGTGCCATATACAAATCATGAAACACTCGATTAATTAATAACCAAGTTCGATGATCGCATAATTTGAAGAAATTCTGGTGTCAATTGGCCACCAAAATTAGGCGACTTGACACCGCTAAATTATTTTCTTTGGGTTTTTTGAAAAGTAAAGTGTATATCAATGATCCACAAACAATTCAAGATTTTAAGAACAACATTCGAGTTAAAATTGACGACATTGTACTGCTTTTATTGGAAAAAGTAATCAACGATGTTGTATGTTCGGATCCAGGCCTGTAACAGGAGCCGTGGTGCTCACATGGGCGATATTATATTCAATAGATAAATGGCATAGAACCAAATGAAAATTAAATGTTCAATAAGAAATTTCCAAAATCCATTAAGTGTTTTTTGTAATATAAAATAGAACTAACATTATTTATCAAGTCCAAAGTTTTCTCTACAGCGTATTCTCTACAATTACATCAGTAGAACTAGCTACACAATTAAGATTATACAGTAGAACAGCTTTTAACAGATTTTTTTTTCAACTTGAATGGCTTGGCTTTAGTTGATGAATCGTTGCACTTTTGTTGATGGAAACGCACCAGATACTTCAAGTCGCTTCGCAAGAAAAGGTGGATAGCTGAAACGTTAGAAGAAAAAAACACGAATCTGTAATAGCACATATTTTTTGTCATATTTCTGAAGTGCTGTAGATCAATCGTATGCGATATTCTTTAGATGTTTAATTAGCAAGCATAATTAAAAGTAGAGACAGGTGCATATTTAACTAGATGATGGTGGTACTCGTCACAAGTGGCAGCACTATCATAAAATAAAATTTCTTGAATTGATTGAAGTAAAGAAACTCGGTATACGAAATTTAGAAATTTAAGAACGTTCTATTTTCCTAGGAAAAAAATTATAGGATTTGTTCATGCTGGACTAAACGTGGCCATTTCATAGCCAATTCTTGCACAGTGGCTACAGCTTTGGCGTTTGGATTAGGAGGTACTGGGTTCAAATCTCGTTAGGGGCAGTATGCAAAAAAGATTTTGTATCATCTGATTATGATCGATGATGGAAATGAACACAACTATGACCTCCTATCGGAGTCCGGAATTCAAGGGCCGACCCATGCTATTACTATAGGCTTGGAGCTATGCAATGTGCAGATGGTTCTACGTAGATCGTACCCATGGAACGTACGTTTGTTCTCGATTTTCGAGGTCGTGAAAAACATACCGCGAAAGAGTTGGGAGTGCTTCGGCCTCAGAACAGACTGCAAATATTAAATAAAAAAAATAATAACCAATTCTTACGCAATTTGGTTTCTTGATTGATTTTGAATTGAAACAAAACTTTTAGATAGACTTCTGAAATTTGGATCGCAGGCCTATATTGTAATTCTAACATGTATTTTAAACAGGTTCTAAATTGAGTCAATGAGGGGTACTTCTCGTTTGCTTCCTCACTAGTTAATATAAAAATATTTTTGTGCACGAATCTAATAAGAAAATTAATGAGATTATCGCCTAGAAGTATCACTAATACTTTATGGTTTTTTATGATTCGGCCAAATAATTAAGTTTCAGAATATTTACATGGCCACAGAAAATCAAAAAATAGTAGTGAAGAATCTAACCGACAAATTTACTCCAAATTTTTTTTGGGGTAAATTTGTGCACCATGTAGTCTCATTATGACCTTAGCTTGCCGCCATAGAATGCAGCCATAGAATGCGCCGTAGAATGCCGTCCTTAGCTATTAGAAAAACAATTGGTCAGAAACTGAAAATAATTTATATGGGCGCACAAAATCAAAAAATTATAGTGAAAATTCTAACCAATAGGTTTTTCCCAAATTTCCCATGTGGCCTTACAATGACCTAAGCTATCAGAAAACATCTCTACATATTGGTTACCTGTGGGAGTTTTTGAGATATTAGTGATAATCGGAAACTTGATTATTTGGCCGCAAAGGACCATAAAATTATATTGAGAATTCTAAGCGATAATCATCTTCCTTAATTTTCTTATTTACGAATCTAAATTTCCAATCCAAAATTAAAATGCAACCCTGCACAAATATTTTTATAAAATTTTTTATATTTTACTTGTAACGAAGTTGATGGGAAGTGCCTGTCATTGACTCATTACAGTCCTTTGTCCAAAATACTTATTAGAATTACAATATAGACCTGCGATGACGATTTCACGATTATTGATTAAGACTTAGTCGAGTAAGAACAGATACCAGAAGTTTATCTAAAATTTATGTTTCAATCCAAAATCAATATAGAAACCAAATTTTATAAGAATCGGTTACGAAATGGTCAAGTTTACCCCAACATGAACAGATCCTAGAGTTTTTTCCAAAACTCACCTTAGAATCCTTAACTAATATTACTAATGGCCGGTTGCTCAGAAAAATGACTAACGGTCGGTTAGTAGTGCGCCATTTTAATGGTTTATATGAAATCTGTTTTCGTAATCAGAAAAAAATCAGCGCAAACTAGATTAAATACACTTGGGTGCAAAAAATTCGCACATTAATCAATTTTCAACAAAAGTTCATAAATATCAAAAGGTCTAATGTGCGTTTAATTTTATGGAATGCATATTCAAAGTCTATTTCAACACCTATTCAGTAGTACATTTTTTATACTTATACCGGGCCAAAAAGTGTGTTTTGGGGTCAACATCTGACGGTGAATTCGTCATCATGAAAATTAGTTCTTAACAATCGAATTAAAACATGGAAATCGGGAAAAGAAACATTTTTATTAATAAGAAGTATTCCATCCCTAACCCGAATGACAGCTTCACCAAACTTTAAGGTATCGCCTCCCATTCCTCTGCGGTCGCCTGTTGCAGCTCCAGGAGGCTCGTTGTAGCAATATCTATGGCTCGAACTCTTTAATTCACCTCGGCCGTTCATATGTTCGATGGGATTGAGGTCAGGGCTTCGAGCTGGCCCCTCCATAACAGCCACAACCACCTCTTTTTCACCAGCCGTATGCGGTCTCGCATTATCATGCATGAATAGGAAGTTTTCACCAATACACCTGGCAAAATATACGACGTAGTTCCCAAGTACTTCCTCAATGTACCGTTGAGAAGTCAACCTTCTTGATCGACGGCCAGTATTCGCTCCGGAGATTACAAGATCTGTTTTCACCTCTAGTGACATGCCTACCCATAGCATGCACGATCTACCGCCATACGAGACACGTTTTTCAATGCAACGTTTTTCAATGTGGAAGTCAATATTCTTCTGTACAATCCATCGAACAATCGAGCGAGCTGAAGGCAGGCTCGTCGGTAAGCTGTCACCAATTTCGACCTGTTTGCTGGGCTTTGTGCACTCAAATCACATTCTGGAAGTTGTTTTCCAACTGTCCATCGACTGACTTCGATTTTAGGAGCTTCTTGGAGCCGCTGCCCCAGTTGCCCCGCATTCAAACGGCGATTTCGCAACGAAGTTGTCACAATAAAGCTGTCGTCACGGTGTGTTGTAACACGAGGCCGGCCAGATCCTTGTCGCCCTCTATAGCAGCCGGTTTCTTGATATCTCTGCCATACTACGAACGGGGAATCGACTTAAATTTTGTTGACAACCCATTTCACATTATTTCTTCCCCGCATCAATTAGAGCAACCACTTCAGCGGCTACCTCTGGTGTGGTATTCATTTTCCTGTTCCAGATGAAGACGTAATCGATAGAAGACTGTTCAGACTAAGCTTTGATATTCGAATGATGACGATTTCTTTAAAACGTACCTTTTCATGCCTGTCACAAGTTCCGCAACTGATTCTACCTGGAACGAACGTTTTCGGATTAGTGTGTTGTATTGTTGGTATTGTCCTGGTTTTTAACAGAAAATATACGCACGTGGTATCATTGGATAGGTGGTGAAATGATCTTTAACTTGACATACTTTGATTCTAAAAAATATTAAAATTAGAAGATAAAATTGAATAAAAGAAAAATTGCAACTGTGTGAATTTTTGCTTCCAAGGTTTGTATTTTATTCCGTGGAAATATTTAGCTTGCGTAAAATATTTAAATGACCAATTTTGATTGAATACCCTTTAACTAGGGAGAACTTGAATACCCTTTTACCGGCTGTTAGTAATTTTTCTGTGCCGACCATAAGCAAGTTTCATAATAATTTGTTAAGAAATGGTGGAGATAAATAGAACATTGTTAAATTTTAAAATATCATGTACCGAGTTTCGTTACTTCGGAGGTCAATCGATTTATCAATTTAAGGAACACTTTTCAGATTTCATTCCGCTTGAGTGTTTGTTTTGTATTTTGTGTAAATAGAGGTACAAAATGAATAAAAAATCTCCAATGTTTATAAAATAAGTGGCGAGTAGCGGAATCTTTTATTTTCCGCAAATTTCTGCTGCCTTATACAGCATCCAGAAACTGAAACATTTTTTTACAATAAATTTCTCACGACATTGGTTCATTGTCGAACATTCTTAATAATCTGTGAAAACAACAATAAATTAAGAACATCTAAGTTACAACTTGTTTAAATCACCTCTTTGTTTCACACTCTGTAAAATATTTCCTAATTTCTAAAAAAATCGGTTATGTTTGCTACAGTTAAAGTGCTAAACTATAAATATTTGTTGATTGCATAACAGTTTTCCGACATACACGTAAACCAATTATTATATGTATATCTGGCAAAATCACCATAAACATTGTAGATTTTACACTTGTACTTCTTGTCATTTTAAAATTTAACACGATCTTTATAAAATGTATCTCCGAGTTTTTCTTGTACTCTCTTGCAAAAATTTTTTATTATAAAAATGTAAAACAAAATTCTACCACATTGGTATCGCCCTGAACCGAAGAAAGCTTTCGTGTTTATGTACATGAAAAGCTCAAATTAAAACAAATTTTCTAATTGGTTCTTTGTCGGGTCGAACAACTAAAAATTTTCAAATTTCTGCATTTCTCGGGCTGGTTTATTTTCGCACGTATAAAAAATTGTTATGATATAGGAAATAAGGAAATTTGTGTACCGGACGAGAAAAATAATTAACCATGGATTTAAAAGTAACAAGTATAACAACTTTTATTGCAATGTTTTTTGTTGGATTGCTGCGGTTGATACTGGAATCTCATAAAATATAATATTTTGTCAGAATGTATTTATTTAAGAAAAAAATATGAAAAAGAGTTTGGTTTTTAATTTTTTCCCCGAATTTGAAACTCGGGGCAAAATTTGTGTTGGTTTTGTATTTGCGAGTGGTTGGTATGGAGATATGTACGATATGGTACAGACAATCGATTTTGTATGCATGTCCAACAAATTATTACTTGTATAGAGTACGTTAGAGCAAACTATAAACAATGCGCATTGTACTCGTATGTTACATAGTCGAAATTTAATTGCTTTGTTATTTTATTTTAAGCGGACATAAATGGGAAAAAGTAATAAATTGAAATGATAAAATGGAAAGAAATGGACATTTTACTACTGTATATTTTACAACTCGTCTAGCACAGCAGATCTCGAGAGATAAAAACGTACAAGGAAAACATTTTTGTAAACAAATGTTAGATTCCCAGGATACGGATAATACCCGTATAATGCAACATTTTAGACAAATCTTTTCTATCTTATCGACGTCGATTTATTTTATTTTTTTATCTACACTCGTACATTTTCCAAAAGACATTTTGAGAAGGATTGAAAAAACTCTTTTCTGCAATTGAACAGTTGTGAAAGTTGTTGAACTTTTACTAGTATCTAACAAAATGGACAAATTTGAGAAGTTAACGTAATTTTTGTAATGGATGATTTTTAATTATATAAAGTAATTTCATATTTAAGAAAGCTAAATAGCTAACCGTGTTGTCGACAGTTTCCACATGGGACTGCTTGTTTTAGAATTTGATAAATATTTCATACTTTGTGGCTATATGGTTATTTGTTGTGTTTGCAAATTTCCTTTTGTACCAAATCCCTACTGTTCTTGTAACTTGTTAATATTTGTACATGCCTAGAGTTGATTGTGTAACATAATTTATAATCATGACGATTATGGTTGGAAGTCATTCAACTTTGGATCATTCATATAGAAGGTAAACAGTGCCTTGTTTTGTTAGACTTCCACATAGAGACGGAGTTGAACCTTACGACTTTAGGCTCATCAAAACATTTAGAGCCAGTAACAAAACAGTAATCTCACATAATAAAATGAGTCGACTCAAAATTCGACTTTTCACATTGTTATTTAAAATAAATTATAGTGGCTTTCTTTGTTCTTTCTAATACTCGTACATTAGGTTTCCAGCTTAGTTTGTGATACCATCAAAAGTGAACGATCAACCTTGAAAATTGCATACTTTCTAGAAAAGAGGGCCTACTAAGTTTTGAATGGATTGATAGTCAGACCCTAGTAGTTGCCAAATTTATAAGAATGTCAGCAACATTCAGCTGATGAATGAGCTCAAGTTAGGTGTCCAATCCGGGTTTTCAGCATTTCATCTGTCCAGCCTCCAATTGACTTGTACACAACCAAAAATGTGAGTGCCCAATTAAACACCCTTGACGTTGTTGAAGGCCAAATCTGTCGAAAAAGGTTATCAGACAATTCCTCTATATTCAAAAAATTTCGCAACAGGGAAATAAGGGGTTGGAGGGCATGTTTTCACAGAATTGTCCTTACAATATACAGATTGATATTTTGACAGCATGTATGGCTAGATCGAACTTTTATAATGTGATTTGTCTTTCAAAAAATTTAAAAACAAAAGGCTAAGCTTTCAGGGCTGGGTACTATGGAAGTAGTATGATTCAACGATGAACATCAGTTAGTTTCGTTTTCACTTCTTACACTACCGTCCATTAATAGAAAACCGTAGTTTGTATCTCATATTCACAGCTATATGGACCATTCTAGCAAAGCCCCAGGGATGTTCTTCCGACGAAGTCTACAATTTCCCGCATCCCGTTAACTGAAACTCAAATAGTTAACGTATGTATGAACTAGCACACTTCACATTCTAAATATAATAGTTTAGTAAGCTCCTGAATCTTACCCCGTTTTTGACAGATAAATGATATGTGGAAGAATAATCACACCCCATGTGATATAAGCCCAATTTCTTGGTGATAACTTTAAAGATCAACATCATATCTGCCGGTTCAGGGTGCCAAAAGAAACAATTTTGTTTTATCTGCCGTCCCCATTTAATTTATTTGCAAGCAGAAAATAAGAGGTTATACTACTCACCACAAGGGGTAGCATAATGAATAAAGAGAGTTTTTGTTATTTTATAACCTGAGAATGGATGATTCATTTGTGTACCTCGGTTTTCGCAAAATACAACATTCCAGCGGAACAAAACTTAAAAGTGCTCCATAAATTATCAAATTGGTTGCCTCCGAAGTCAAGGAACCGAGGATTTAAACCGGCCTTTCCTTAACCAATTATGATGAAATTGGTGGCTAATCCCTATCCATTAGGCCAACTCCGCCATTTCCTAACTAATCATTATGAAATTTGAATTTTACGATTAGTTTTAGATTAAAACATAAATTTTAATTAAAGTTTTTGTATCTGCCGGTAAGTTCTTAAATATGGCTCTTCTGAATAGAACTCGGTTAATTCTTAAAGGCGCTACTCGTCCAGTTCTTTAAAACTAAATATAAAATTACTACGTAGAGATCTGAAATTTTAGAAGTAAATGATTGAGTTCCTCTAATTTTTTGCAAAAGGGTCTCTACACAATTCGTATTTATTTTCAATTTTACTTGCAAACTTTTAAACCTTGTTTTCTTGCATGATTTTGTAAGAATGTTTCTTTATTCTTGCTCTTGATGGTTTAAAGGAACAAGCGGTTGAATTATCAGGTAGCACAAACTTAATTAAAATAATTAAATGTATAACGTATAATTACGTATAATTAAAAATTTTCAAAACTATGTGCTTTCAAACAGCAAGTACTGTACGTGTTTTTTCTTTTGTACCCAATTCTCATTTTTAAATTGGTATTGAAAAACTCAAATTATCCACCATCATTATTAAAGTTTCACTACACGATCTTTAGGACCTTGAACACAAAAAGATTACTTAACTGCTTTAAAATTATTTTTTTTATCATTGAAATATGTACAATTAATTTTTAATTGTTCACAACTAGATTTAATTTTGAGAGTGAGCCGTATTTCAACCGCGTATACTTAGTTGTCGCCATATTGCGAACAAAGTGGATCACTTCGACGTCTGTATAGTATCGATATGTTCTACAAATAATGTATTTGATATTCTTGGTAAACACATAGGGTCAGGTACGGTATCTACTGGTGCACGGCAATTTATCGAGTAATACGCAAAGCACGCGAGCTACTGAGTCCACCATTATAACCGAGTGATATGCATGCTAAACTTATGCTAACTTATGTGGCATAAGTTTTGAACTCTTGCCAAAACATTTCCGAAATAATCTTAACAATTGATAACATAATTTATGTTTTTGAACCTAAGATCATTTTATAAGGAGGTCCCAAAAGCTAGAAGAACCCATCCAGCAGAAGATTACAAGAAACTATGGATAATTATAGACTATTAATGGCCAATTAAATGTTTTTAAAAATGTTGGGGTTCGTCCTTTCCAACTGAAACGTTAAGTTCTGCCAGCTTCAAAAAAGTTAGCGGAACCCATGGCACAAAATAGATTAAAAACATTTGAAAAATTAAATACTTATTTTAGTTTTAGATAAAGCATTAAGTTTTTAAATTTCAAAGTAAATAGTACGCAAACTAAGATCTATTATTATACAAATATCTAATGGCTCACTATGGCCTAATTAAATGCCTCCATTAAAAAAATTTGGGCTCTACTCGACCAAGCTTTAGGTTATTTCATTTAAAGCTAGCAGAACCCAAATAAAATAGAACCAGAACGAAATTTTAACGCAAAACAAGATCTATTAACATACAAATAAAATAAGGCTCATTCTAGTCTAATCAAATTCGTCATTAACAAACATTGGGCTCCAGTCGTGTTTGACCTAGCTGTAAGTCATTTAAGTAAAAGCTAGCAGAACCCATATTGA
Source organism: Nephrotoma guestfalica (assembly GCA_963691935.1). Classification (NCBI taxonomy): domain Eukaryota; kingdom Metazoa; phylum Arthropoda; class Insecta; order Diptera; family Tipulidae; genus Nephrotoma; species Nephrotoma guestfalica. Next base: position 130,555,076 of record OY829914.1, on the reverse strand, counting down.
AAATCAGACCAAAACCGAGATTAAACGCAAAACAATATCTATTAACCTAAAATAATTTTAGGCTTATTACAGCCTAATCAAATTCCCCATTAGAAGATTTTGGGTTCCACTCGTTCTAGACCATGCTTTAGGTTAGACCATTTAAAGCTAGCAGCATTTAAATCCAAAATCGAGCCAACCCCGAAATTAGAACGCAAAGCAAGATCTATTGACATACAAATAATTTAGGCTCATTATAGCATAAAGAACTGCCGCATTAAAAAATTATAGGCTTCACTCATTTAAAATCCAACAATTTTTAATGAGGCATGGTTCGGTCATAATGAAAAATTATTTGTATGTCAATAGATCGTGTTTGCGTTCTAATTTCGGTTTTGGTACGATTTTCGATTTGAGTTCTGAGGTTTTAAACGGAAAAGCCTAATGTTTTAGGCGAGTGGGTCAAATAAGATTTACAGGCGCATTTAATTAGTCTAAATTTAGTCTTCAGTTTTTTTTTTTTTTTTACCGGACAAGTGGTGCAGTGGTTAAAGCTTCGGCACTTGGACCGGGAGGTGCTGGGTTCGAATCTCATCAGAGGCTAGATGCAAATCGAATTTTCATCATCGATTACGATCAGTGATGCTAATAAATACAACTAAGACCCTCTGATGGTGTGCAGAATTCTGTGTCACGCGCCGACCCACCTTCCATGTCAATGTACAGGTTGGCATGGAGCTTACAATGTGCAGGTGGTATACTGTAGTTGTGTGAGTAGGTGAAGTAGGTGGGTTAATGATGTGGAGTGAATGAGTGGTATCACAATGGGCCTAAAAATTGGCCTAAGTGTGCAGTAAGCAACCACTGAAACCTAGTCTTCAGTTTCCCAAATGCTTCTAAATCATTTTTTGATATAGGTTCTGCTAAGTTTTTATAAAGCTAGCTGAACCCATCGTTTTAATTGGAAGATATATAGAGCCCAAATTTTTTAATATAGCATTTAATTAAACTTTTATTAGCCTATAATTATCCATACTATTTTATATTGTCCTGTTGTATGGGTACTGCAAGCTCTGGGGACATTCATAAGGTGATAATTGATAATCACCTATCGCGTTGTATGTTGTGTAGCGAATGTAAAATTTAATAATATTAAATATAAAATAAATAAATAAAAACTTTAAATTTAATTTTAAAATGAATTTTATTTGTAAAATTAATTTTTTTATTGCTGGTGAGTGATGGTGTTGCGGCTGCGTGTGGCTCCAGCAAATTCCCAAATCCAATAGAACGAAGAAAATATTTTATTTTTATTTTCTTGTTTAAATCCGAATACAAACAAAACAAACTCGCAAAATCCAAAACCGGTTTTTTTATATTCGATTTTCATGCACCGAAATAATTCGGTGCACCCTGTATATATGATGTTTCAATAAACATAGATGTTCGCCATGCCATCTCTTGAGCGATGGCATGGTGATGTGTAGGTGCGTTTTACTTGATTTTGGTTATGCAAAATCAATACGATTTGTATGCAACTCTAAATGATATGATTACGGTAGGTACGGAGGTACGTATTGTAATTAGATTGTTATGTAACCAAAATATATTTTTCAATTCTATTTTGATTACAAAAATTTCGTTATGTACAAGTGTTGTTGTACGATATCTATGTACAAGTGGTTATGTACATAATTTGTGTATACAAGATTGTTGTATATTTTGGGAATAATTCTTTATATGGAGAATTGTCCATTTATCAAGAATTATGTGAACGATTGCCCGTTGAGAGTAATTGTGCGGAGTTTCTTATAGTTGAAGAAACTACCCGCTACACACCTATCATCTTTTCATAACATTTGTTAAATATATTATGATTTGACCATAAAATAGAAATAGCTTGAATAGAACATTGGTTTGCAGACTATTCACAAACACTATTTGGCATCAAAAAACTATTTAGGATAAACTACTTTTAGAATCAATCCTTTAACTCGCGATGTTTAAACAACTCAAACTCTATGGAACCTTAAAAAATATTTTTAGTCCTTTTTGGTACACACTTTTGTGATCACCGTATGGAATTGCAATTTAAGTGGTCCGTTTTTCACCTTTAGATGATCATTTTTTATTAGAACCAAAATGAACATCATCGTTCACTTCTGAAATCCGATCCCTGGATTGTAGTGAGTGAGTGTTCAATTAATGGGCAGAAACCAATTTTAAGTTCACAGCTGTACTATGCAAATTTAATACCGTATAGGCAGATTTAAGCTAACAGAATAATTTGCAGGCACGAGTTGTTTTATTTGATTAAATTTTATTTAATAAACTACCATACAAATTGTATACGAGATTACGTATTAGTTTCAATTATTGGAGGCAGGTGGAACTGCTGGTTTTTATATGCAGTTGTTTTATTGTAGCAATTTAATTTTAACTTTTGTAATATTGGAATACCTCATCTTCAACTGGAAAACCCCGGCAAGGGTTCCATACTGTATACTCTTAGACAAATCTTCTTTCACAAATTCAGTTTCACAAATTAACCAATTGGAGGATGAGTTTAATGATTTTTAGTATTATTATAGTAAGAAACAGTGAACAGAAAGAAATTTTAGTATTTTAAATTTCAAAATTTTACTTTTCTTTCCTCACCGAGTTAACGAATAATTTTACTCCCACGGAATTTACACACTCGTTTTTGGAGGTGATTGTTACACCAGAAAGACAACAATACTAACATAGCCGCAATTTTGAGAATAATAAAATAGAATTTGCGTTAAAAAACAGTTTAATACTTCAACCGAGCTATGCTCTGAAATTTTAGGTCCTAGTACACAGACAGTTAATAGTTCCCATTCTCTAACCATTTAATCTATTTCCGACCATTTCCTCTTAGAAAACAGCTATTTGCGAAGGTTACCAAAATCATTTGGCCGCTCCAGATAATTTAAACACCTGCAAAGTAAACAGTGGTGGAAAAAAAATTGGGCAAACATATTTTACTGCAAATTCGAGTTTTTTTTACAAAATTACAAAACTTTTGAGAGCAATTTAGGGGCAAAACCCCGAAAAATGCCAAAATATTCAAAATACGTTGATTGAAGTTAAAGTAATGTAATAAAACACCTATTTTTTATTTTATTTTGTTTTTTATGGATTTATAGAAGTTCTATCTTTAATATTAATATTTTGTTGCACCGCCTTTTGGTTTTATTACACCGGTACAACCCCGCACCTGATGTGCCAAAAAATTGGTCAAGCAATTATTTTATTTTACGCTTCTTGGCCGTTAGGGGCCATTAGGGTGCAGATGTTTTATTGTCTGTAATTATTATTTTTAAGTATAAATAGTGCATATTTTGTAAGAATAAATTATTCTGTAATTGATCCTAGTCAAAGAAAGAATCAAGTGCAATTTTAGTTTAAAAAATTGGGAAAAGTTAGTGAGCAGTGTAAAAGCAATATGTTGATTTTGGCGCGAAAAAATTTAGCCACGCGTGAAACAGCAGAAAGATTAAACATTCCTAAAAGTACTGTCGCGTGGAATATTAAAAAAATGCGAGAGATGGGCAGTAGACAAAGCAAGAAAGGCTCTGGAAGGCCCAGAAAGACAACGTCAGTGGAAGATCGTTTCATAATATTACAATGTCGTCGGAACCGTTTTAAAACTTCATCGGACATAAGACGGGATGTTGAGCGAGCAACGGGAAAACAAATTTCAGACAGCTTAGTGAGAAATGGGCTTGTTAAAGATGGTTTGACAGCATTTAAACCAGTCCAGTAGCCTGCGTTCACATTACTAGTGAAAAAAACGTTTGCTATGGGCCCAGGAGTATGTTTCTTGGACTCCAAAGATGTGGAATGATGTAATTTTTTCCGATGAATCAAAATTCAATCTGCCTGTTGGAGATGAAAGAATTCTCGTAAGCAGAAATCCGGGCGAGAGGCTTAGCAACGAATGCCTTTTAAGACTTCCCCCGAAAAATGAAGGAGTTATGGTCTGGGGATGCTTTTCTGGAAAAGAAACCGGTCGAATGTGCTTCCTTTGTTCCAGCATTACAGCAGCTGTTTATCTGCAGGTCCTACACAACGGATTTGAGCCTTCTGTGTTAAAGATTTTTGGTGAGACTTGCAAATTTATTTTTCAACAGGACAATGCTCCGTGCCATACCGCCAAATTTGTGAGTTATTTTGAATTGTAGATAGGAAAATTGTCTTTCAGATAAACATAAATAATTTGTTAAATTGTTTTTTTATCTCTTCATTTAAAGGTAAAAAAGTTCTTCGAAGAAAGAAGTATCGATGTTTTGAGCTGGCCCCCGTATAGTCCAGACTTAAATCCCATTGAAAATATTTGGTCTATAATGAAGCTAGAAGTAGGACGAAAGCGCCCAGAATCGATTCAAGCTTTCAAGTTTGTTGATGACGATTTGGGAATCCATACTTCCTACGACTTTGAAAATTTATCAAATTCAATGAATCGGAGGTATATCGCTGCAATAAAAGCAAAAGGCGGCCCAACAAAATATTAATATTAAAGATAGAACTTCTATAAATCAATAAAAAATTAAAATAATTAAAAAATCGGTGTTTAATTTATTCCATTACTTTAACTCCAATCAACGTATTTTGAATATTTTGGCATTTTACGGGGGTCTGCCCCTAAATTGCAGGTAATTTTTTTTCAAAAAATTACGGCATACATGTATTTAAAATGAAACAATAAGCCAATTATTTTCAAAAGTTTTGTAATTTTAGCAAAAAAGTCTCCAATTTGCAAAAAAATATGTTTGCCCAATTTTTCCCCCAGCACTGTATATCGTTTAAACAGTAAATTAATTTATCAAAAATATGGGAACAAAACGTTTCTGACCTTTATTAATTTCAAACTCAATTTAAATAATTTACATTATTGAATAACACTTTAAAGTTTAATGGTGAAAGACGAAACCAACCACCAGCTAACGTTTTTATGATAGCATTTCCCCGAATTACATAAACAAAACAAAAAGTTTCGTAATAAATTGTTTAGAGTTTCAATTTGTTATTTTATTTTCATTTTAAGTCAATATTACGTAAATATTTTAATTTTTATTGTAATATTTATATTTAAGTTGTATGGGAAGAATAAATTTGATTTTTTTTTATATTTCTGAATTTATTAACTTTGGTTTTTATGAGAACAAAAACTTTAATTACCAAAGTTTACTTACTCGTATGGTTACGTTTTACAAACTGAATAAAATAAAAATGCAACATCACTATGATTAAAAATTGTACTCGTTTATGCAACAAATTAATTACATAAAAAACAACAACAATTATAATGTTTTGTCATTTTCTCCATTTTCAGGTTTTTCAACATCGCTGCGTAAAGGTCGCCTCATGATACCACCCACATATTCAGCGCTAAGCCATGATTTACATATTCAATTACAAATTGAACAATACTCATTAAATGAATCACAAAATTTAAATTTGAAAATCACACGAATCGATAATTATAATGAATATAATTTAAAATTTAATATAATCGGTTTTATCGAAATATTTTTAAATCAAAATTCAAACGTAACGCAAATTACGATACCCTGCAATTATTTTTTACGCGGTGGTCTCTATGAATTAGAAATTGTAGACAAAAATAGTATAAGTAGTAATTTAAGTAATTATTTAGTTGCACAAGACGAACGTTTAAAACAGCAGTTGGACGTGAGATGGCCAACGCCAAAGCTGAGTGTAACACCCGAATCGATTGGCACATATCCACAACAATCGCTGACGGCAATATTAGAGTTTCCTGAGAATGAATGTTTGCTACCGAATTTAAATAATATCAATTCGAATAGTTTAAGCAACGATGCGGACCATATAAATTTACAAAGCGATTTAGATTTACCGGAATTTTGGCTGGAGCTATTATACTGTGGCCGTGATATTTATTGTAGTAGTGATAATATAACAAAATCGCAACTGTTGTATAAGGAGCAAGTGCGAGGTTTTCCAAAAACACGGATTATTAAATTGAGCTGTGAATTATTCGGACTAGCCGGGCACTATATATTCAAATTAAAACCGGATTCAACAATTCCGTCGAGTGTTTCGGCATCGGCGTATATTAAGGCTGACTGGAGTGAACAATTTGTTTTTAATGTACATGCACGAAGTATATTTCCTTGTGATCATTCCGGCATTGGTGTACTATTTGAATACCCTTCGTGTATACTCGACCAAGCTGATCGCATTCGTTTGTTTGCTAAGCAACGAGCCGATGTGGCATCCTTAGCCCCACCAACATCGTTGCATTACATAACCGAGCAGCGTGTAAAACGTGGCCAACACTCACTTTACTTTAATTGTGATTTGTTTTCTGAAAAATACGTTGAATATTGTTTTGTGTATGTAAGTCAGGCGATAACAAATGCTGTGGCTGACGTACGAATGGATTGTGTTCCGACGCTGCCTGTGAGTGGTAAGTAAATATACCTGTGTATACCTAAATATTATATAGTATGTTATGCAAAGATAAAATAACAGATTATCCTTAAATATGACAGATTTAGTTAAAAATCATTATTTATCATCATACAACATTAATCAACATCAAACAACAACAACCGCACAGAAACTTGTTGCTGAACGTTTATTTCATATATGGTTTTTGTCTGTCTGCCATCATATGGCTGCGGCGAGAGAATGAAAAACTAACAGGAAACCAAAAAAATGTTTATGTGTATAAAACCAACGAAACAGACACATTGAATAAATTTATCATTTTTATTTACCAAAAAAAAAAATTGTCTGTCTATCATGAACATCCTTAAATTTTCATCAAAAATATAAATGTGTGTTTCCATGCTCCCTATCCATACTCGTGTATAGTCAGCAATGTCGTTGTCATTCTTATCGCATCATCAACACACATATGTCTCGTGTCCTTTTGGCTGTTATTTATTTTATTTATCACATTTAATCTTCTATGATAAACCTTTTATATGTGGATATTGAGATAACACATGCAGTGGTACACATTTTGACTCAAATTCTATTTATTGTGTTGGATAGATAACTAAAAATTAGAGATTTAAATGTTAAACCTACGGCTATTTTAGGTACTATGGCATATATTCAGATTGAATGATCAACGCATTGTTTTTAGTTATGTCCATGTTTACACCGGTAACTAAAAATTTAGATTGTCTAACCTACGAGAATAATAATTCCATGTGAACAAGACACCTATTTTAGTTTGTTTGGACGAATACGTAAAATTTCAATATATAAAAGCTGCCAAATTATTAAAAGCACAACAACCTAATGTGGGGGGGGGGGGCGCATATATGCCCTCTTATATTATAATTTATGACGTTATGGTTATCTGATGAATGTGATAATTTATTTGACTTTAAGTGTGTTGGTGTTGAAGTTTTGATTTGTGTTTAATTACCCAATGATTTTATTCATATCGAGTTGCAATAACCATCATTTAACAATGCATATACAAATAAAATATGTAAATAATTGGAATTAGACGCTGCAAACTTCCTTAACTGTTGTAGATGTTATACAAAATTTACAGAATAAATTTAGTTTACTATGAAGAATTGAGAAACGGAGACTAACTTGGAGAAACGGCGAAAAAATAAGGACGGAAAAAGCGAACCACGAAAGAGTTGGGATGGCCTAGGCCCCAGAACAGATTAAAAGATAAATTTAAAAACGGAATCCCGATTTACTTGTTAACAACGCGGTAATTTGGTTAATTCTTTAAATTTACAGGTTAGTGTTTTCCAACCAGTTTAGATCCACTGTATAACCTAAATGGTACTGTACGTAAGTTTATTTATTTGTTTAAATATCAATAATGACATCTTTTAATACATTTTTAATTAAATTAATAACATTTTATTTTAATAAACTTTATATTTAGTCTTAAATTTAAATAAAATGTGAGAATATCTTTTTCTCTATGTTATAATTTTTATTTTGGACTAGTTTCGAGAGTTCTCTCTTCGTCAGCTATTTTTCTATTCTAATTTTGGTTCACAAATGTTCCTTTATATATTCGTAAATTTCGTTGTACGGCTCCGATCGTTCAATAATTGTGGGTTATTCCCGTGTTGATAAATTTTATACTTCTCTATTCTATTCATTTTCGCGCCTTTTTAATTACGTGTAGGGTGTTTAAATTGCTCTCATATCATGTGTATTTGTGCTCACATTGTCCCGTGTATCCTGTGCTTTTGGGTATTTGATTTATACCCACCTTTAAGGGTTTATATCTTTCTCCAACGAATATATGAGATAATATAATAAATTGGTCGTAATCTAAATCTTGAAGTTCCCCTAGCATGCACTAGTGACCCAATGAACTACCCAACTTTACTCCATTATATCCAGCGACCACTGCGTAAATCATTTACTATATAGAGTTTTCCATTAGGAAAGATATGATTTTTAAGTGACGTTTCGGCCATTTGTAATATGTCAAGATCTGTCATTTTTTGTTTAATTGTATTCAGTAATGTTTACAATTTCATCATGGTGAGATATACGCAAGAACAACGTTTACAAATTATTCAGTTTTATTATCAAAATAATCGTTCTCCAATTGTAACTTTTCGTGCGCTTTTGCCATTTTATAGTCGTAATAATCGTTCAAGTGTGCTAGCTATTTGTCGAATTGTTGAAAATTTTGAGAGTACATTTTCTTTACATAATGTTGAAGTGCCAACAAGACAAAGGTTCGCTCAAAGTAATGCAAATATTGCAGCCGTTCAGGCTAGTGTTGATGAAGACCACAATTTGTCGATTCCAAGACGTTCTCAAGAATTGGGACTGTCTCAAACCACAACCTGGCAGATTTTGAGAAAGGATTTGGGTTTGCATCCATATAAGATTGTTCTCACTTAAGAACGGAAGCCATTGGACCACCGTAAACGACCACTGAAAACGAACCACTGAAAACGATAACGATTTTTTTAAGAAAATCATCTTCTCCGATGAGGCTCACTTTCATCTGAGTGGTGCGGTAAATAAACAAAACTGTCGATTCTGGGGCGAAGAAAATCCACAAATTATTTATGAAAAACCATTACATTCACCTAAATTGACAGTTTGGTGTGGTTTTTGGTCTGGTGGAATCATCGATCCGTATTTGTTTCGAAATGAAGCTGGTAACACCGTTACTGTCAATGGAGATCGGTATAGATCGATGATAACCAACTTTTTATGGTCGAAGTTGGAAGAAGTTGATCTTGACAACATTTGGTTCCAAAACGACGGGGCTACGTGCCACACAGCAAGTGCAACAATTGAATTATTGCGAGAAAAGTTTGGAGATTCGATTATTTCAAGAAATTGTGATATTGAATGGCCTCCAAGAAGTTGTGATTTAACACCACTAGACTATTTCTTGTGGAGTTATTTGAAGTCATTGGTCTTTAGAAATAAACCAAACTCTCTTCAAGTTTTACTAGTCTATATTTGACGTGCTATTCATGACATACGACTTGATTTAGTGGAAAAAGTGCTCGAAAATTGGGTTCATCGAATTCGTTCTTGCAGAAGAAGTCGTGGAGACCATTTGAATGACGTTTTATTCAGAACTTAATTGTATCGATTGTACTTCACATTAAATAAAAAACATTTCAATGTCCTTAACAATTAGTGTGTTTTTTTAAGAAATCAAATCACTCTTATTGGAAAACCCTATAGTTGAAATTCTCTCTCTAGTAACTTTAGAGTTTTAAGTCGATTAATGCGTTTTATTTCTTAATCTTCGCAACTGTACCACTACTGCGTATTCTATAGTCATCCGGATATTGTCCTTTAGAGTTTATATAGGTTATAGCCTTGGCATTTCTTGCATTGAAGTAATAATCTCGAGTTCTTTTTAAGTTGTTCTATTTTAACCCTTATATTGAGTATTGCTTGTTATTAAAAATATTTTAATTTATTCGTTTTTGTTCAATGTGAACATGAACAGCGGGAACAATCTTTAAATGATCTTGGTTTCTTGACTATTTTCAATCCGTTGTTTACTGCATCTCCAATTTGCTGTTCTTTCATATTCAGGAGTTCTAGTACAGCCTCCTTCTTGCAGGTGGGATGAATACCTCTTGCAATAACCTTAGTTCTCAATTTTGGTATCTTCAACGCAATGCCATTATTTACATTCTTCATTGAGCTTTTTGGCTAAAGCTCTATTTGCATCGGAACCTTTAGTATTGATTGATCTTCCAAATGTTATTGTTTAGTGTCACTACCCTATAGTTCTTCGTGGACAGTGGTTTCGTTAAAACTTGGACATTCGCAAACTCTTTAATGTCTATTACGTTAATTGGAGATGGCGCTTTAATCTTCATTGCAACCATGCGTTGTTTTTGTTGCTGGTTTTGTGGAGGAAGAGGCACTGGTTTGACAACATTTGAATTTTGTCACGTGAGCTCAACCCGTTTGGTATATATTGGTTAAACTACTTTGAATAGCCTCGAGCGTATACTATCGATGATAGTAGTGATTATATTGAAAAACTCAGGGCGCCTAACCTCTTTTATATGTACGGGCTATTACTAATTTGAATAATAATTGACTCGAGTGTTTACAACTCGAAGGTAGTAGTAGCTATATTGCGGAGACCCTAGGATGCACTGTTAATTGGCTAAGTATGGTCGTCTTTCATGTATAATTTTGATCAACATTTCGAATTTTGTTACAGGAATCCATCCCTTTTTACATGTACGAGCTATATTATATTGAATAGGCTCGAGTGTCTACTATTCGATGGTAGTAGTGACTATATTTGTGGAAACTCGGAGAAACTTAATCTTTTTTATGTGTCCGAGCTACCCTAATTTGAATAGGCTCGAGTTGTATGATGAACTGTTAATTAGCTGTGTATGGTCTGCTCTCATGTACTATTTTTGTCAACATTTCGAATTTTGTCCGGCGAGCTCAACCCATTTTATATATACAGCTTATTTGATTGTTTTAATGAAGAATTATTAACTGAATGTTCGTTTACCATTTTTTATTATTAAATTGTATGTTAAATATGTTTAGATTATTTTCATTAATAATATTTTTTGTGTGCGTTACACTTTTTTGTTAATTTGTGTAGCTACATCGTTAGAAACTTCGCATCGGCGAACTATAGTGGTTTAATAATTACTTTGTAGTGTATAAGCAAATTAATTATACAGCAACAAAATATATATACATACATATAAGCAAATATATGTATATATATATATATTTCGGAGTTTAGTTGAATTATAGACACTCAAGTGAAAACATATAAATGATAAGAATAAAGAGAATCATTAAGTTACAAAGAGTGTTTTATTAAACAATACAACCTTCAAGGAAGGCAACAAGATACAAAAGTTGATAAGTTCACATGGTCACTAATGCAAGGCTCAGCACTTGAACTGTTGCTCTTTATTCTGTACAATAATCACATAGTCGATGTTATAATAAACTGCAAAGTAAATATCTTCGCAAATCATACTTAACTTAGTATTTAGTATCAACTTCTCCAGAGCGGTGCAGAAAGTAAATGAAGTAACCGAAGATCCAGAAATGGCTGATGAATCACAAACTATCACTTAACATTTCGAAAACGAAGTACATTGTCTTGTCAATGAAAGCAAAATTCATTTGATAATAGTTGACAACGAAATCATCGCACGAGTAGAACAATACAAATATAGGGTTTTCCATTTAGGACTTGACAACTTTCATTGTGAACGCACCATTAAACAAATAACAAATAACCAAACTGTCAGTGTCAAAACGTTCAGTAAAGACTCACATTTTCATCATGGTGAAGCACACGAACGGACAACGATTACAAATATTAAAATTTACTACAAAAATTCCGAGTCGGTGACTGCAACTTAAAGAGCGTTAATTCCAATTTTTGCTCGTAATTATCGTCCCAGTATACAAGCAGTTCATAGCTTAGTGAAAAACTTGAGACATTCGCTGCTGGATGTTCCCGGGCCAGAGAAACAACGGCTTGGTCGAAGTGCCGAGAATATTGCTCCGTTCAAGCGTCCGTCGCAAACAACCGAAACAGTCGATTCCGCTCAGACCACACATTGGCGAATTTTGCGAAAGGACCTTGACTTGCAGCCTTATAAGATTTAAATTAACATAAGAACTAAAGCCACTCGATCATATAAAGCGACGTACGTTTTCGGATTGGGCTCTGGAAATGTTTCAAGAAGATAACCAATTTCATCGCAAAATCATCTTCAGTGATGAAGCGCATATTGGGATAAACGGCTTCGTCAACAAACGGAATATGCATTATTGGGCAGGTAAAACCTCTCATGTGCTTCAAGAAACACCACTTCATCCACAAAACAAAAAATAACCAAAAAATAACTGGTTTTCGTTGATGAAAATGATCGTCACGTTACAGTCAATGGGTATCGCTACAGATACTTGCTGTAACGTTATTTTCTTGGTCAATTGCAAGAGCTAAACATTAATGATATCTCACCAATATGTGGTTTCAAGATGGTGCGACATGCCACACAGCGGCTCTAACAATCGACTTATTGAAATCTAAATTCAATGAACGTGTTATATCCAGAGATGGTCCTGTCGGTTGGCCGCCTAGATCGTGTGATTTAAAACCTCTAGACTTTTTTAGTTTACGTTTGTCTATGCCAGCAAGCCGGTGTCGTTAGAGGAGCTCAGAGCTAATATTGAACAAGGGATAGCGGCCGTTTCCGTCGAAATGTGTGGCCGAGTCATCGAAAATTGGATTCAACGAATCGACACCTGCAAACTTGCCCATGGTGGACATACGAGTATGAACGATGTCGAATTCCATACATAAATGTTTTGATTGTACTTCAAGCCAACAATACAATTTTTGAGATAACTCATTCTCAAATGGTTTGCGTTTTATTTTAAAAAAAAGTTGTCAAGTTCTTATTGGAAAATATTTTATATTTTTGACAAAAATTAATTTTAAGAATCAATTGTGGCTCCGCATATTGATTATTGCTTATATGTTCTGTTTATGATGAATCAAACGCAAATTACACGTCTTTAAAATATTCAGAAACGATTCATGCGAGGCATGTTGAACGCGGAAAGTAGAACACAAATAAGACATGTTGGAAATATTAAATTGGAAGTCAATCAAACAGGAAGTACAATTTAATGTGCTAAAATTGTTATTTAGGCTATTGGAAATTAAAGTACATTGGTTCCGGTTAATAATGAAAAAGAAGGTCGTTCAAGTAACCTACTCTGTTAGCTCGGCAGGCTGTCAATCTTTTACCAACATTTTGAATAACTTTTGGATGGTTCAATTAGTGATATTTGTCCAATGGTGTTGTCCTTGAGGTGTTGAACAGTTCCACATAAACTTTGCTCTTCAAGAAACCCTATAAGAAGAAGTCCCATGGCGTTAAATCGCATAATCTTGGTGGTCATTTCACGTCTGTTCTTCGAGAAATTATTCGATTATTAAACTTTTCTTTAAAAAGATCGATTGATTCCGTTGCTGTGTGGCATGTTGCACCATCCTGTTGAAACCACATACATATTCTGCACATCAATATCTCCCAATTGACTCCACAAAAAGTTTCTAATCATCTCTCTATCAAGCTCCATCGGTAAATATAATTTGCTTGAAAAAATTCTCATTTTTTTCTTATTTTTCTGTGGCTCAATTAACGAATTTCCGAGGTAATGCGTGGCCATTTGGCTTTAATTTTAGTGTTAACTGTATTTTGTATAAGCCTTTACGAATTCATGTCCATGGGTCTTCAGCAACACTTGTGCTACCAGCTGCAATATTTTCACTTGTACGACCAACACCATAATAAATTTTGCTCCTCTGATCTCGTTTTCCTCTCGTATTTTGAAAGAAAATTTCTTCCTTTAAAATAAGTTTTAAATATGGTGAAACGTTGTTCAATTGTATATCTCCTCATTTTAACTAACCGGAATGTTTGTACTTGTTATCTGTCAAATAACATATGATACTCTAGTACAAAAAATATAAATGGCAGAATATTTAAAAAGATACATACCTCAAATTTTAAACCCCTTTAATACTCGGAATACCCACTTCAGACTATAAATTTGTAAAGGGTTTTCCAATAAGAGTGATTTGATTTCTTAAAAAAACACACTAATTGTTAAGGACATTGAAATGTTTTTTATTTAATGTGAAGTACAATCGATACAATTAAGTTCTGAATAAAACGTCATTCAAATGGTCTCCACGACTTCTTCTGCAGGAACGAATTCGATGAACCCAATTTTCGAGCACTTTTTCCACTAAATCAAGTCGTATGTCATGAATAGCACGTCAAATATAGACTTGTAAATCTTGAAGAGAGTTTGGTTTATTTCTAAAGACCAATGACTTCAAATAACCCGACAAGAAATAGTCTAATGGTGTTAAATCACAACTTCTTGGAGGCCATTCAATATCATAATTTCTTGAAATAATCGAATCTCCAAACTTTTCTCGCAATAATTCAATTGTCGCACTGGCTGTGTGGCACGTAGCCCCGTCTTGTTGGAACCAAATATTGTCAAGATCAACTTCTTCCAATTTCGGCCATAAAAAGTTGGTTATCATCGATCTATACCGATCTCCATTGCCAGTAACGGTGTTACCAGCTTCATTTCGAAACAAATACGGACCGATGATTCCACCAGACCAAAAACCACACCAAACTGTCAATTTAGGTGAATGTAATGGTTTCTCATGAATAATTTGTGGATTTTGTTTATTTACCGCACCACTCAGATGAAAGTGAGCCTCATCGGAGAAGATGATTTTCTTAAAAAAATCGTTATCGTAATTGCAATTTGTAAACGTTGTTCTTGCGTATATCTCACCATGATGAAATTGTAAACATTACTGAATACAATGAAATAAAAAATGACAGATCATGACATATTACAAGTTTGCGAACCGTCACTTAAAAATCATATCATTCCTATTGGAAAACCCTATACATACGTAGTGCCGCCATAACAGTCCATAGAATCAGAAAGGAGGTCCTTCTCGTAAATTAACTAATGCTACAAAAAGAGATTCACTCGAAATGATATTCAAAACAATAAGGAGATGACATCAATATTTTACCAGCAAAATGAAAATAACACTTAGACTAATCATTTGAAATACGAATAGTCTATACGACAGCATCATGTTCCATAGCTAGAAATTTTCCTAAACTTAGAAAAAATAGATATTTGTCTGGTATCGGAAACTTATTTAACAGAAACATCATTTATTAGAATATATGGTGTCACAATAACCGGTTCAGATTTGACATATCGTTTATTTTGGCACTGGCACTCTGGCAACACTAATGTCATTCTTTCTTTGACAGAAACCCAGTATATTATTTCAGCAATTGACGCCCCGTGACCATCAGCTTCGATATCGATTCGCTGTGTGCGCTTGCGACTAACTTAAAATTGAAGTTGGATTTTGCTCAAAAAATCATATTTTCGGACGAGGCGCATTTCCATTTCGGTGGGTTCGAAAACAAACAAAATTGTCGCATTTGGGGATTGGAAAATCCACAAGGATATGTGTAAAAGCCAATGCATCCATTGCGTGTTACTTTTTGTGTGGCTTGTGGCGTGGCGGCATTATTTCTTTTTTGTGGCCATATCTTGAAGATATTGATTTGGACGACCTTTGGTCGGCAATGCGCCATGCCACACACAATGGACGCGTAACGTAATGCGTGACGCATTACAATAGCGAAACTGCGTCAAAACATGCGATGGCCGCATTATCAGTCGAAATGATGACGTGAATTGGCCGGAAACAAGCTGTGATTTGACGACTTTGGATTTTTATTTGTGGGGTGCCGTGAAGGACAAGTGTTATACGGACAATCCACAAACAATTGAGTATTTGAAAGCCAATATTGAAGCAACCATTGCCGAAATAGATTCGCACACAATCCAAAATGTACTCAGAAATTGGACCGACCGAATGGAGTACGCCAAGGCCAGCCGCGGCTCTCATTTGAATGAAATCATTTTCCATAAATAACCAGGAGGATTGTACTTTCAAACAAACAAATAAATTTGGAAATATATTAAGCCAATTTTGTTTTATTAAATTTTTAAATCGGAACTTTTTATTGAGACACCCTTTACTTACGTGGGTATGAATGCTACCATGATATTCATTCAGGAGGGAACGCTAATGATGGATATACCGTATTTGTGAAGAATAATATCAAACATTACAAAGTGGCTGGTATCGTAAAAGTAATAATTCAAGGTTAATTATGGTTTTAGCTTGAATTATTACTGTTTCGTTAAATCAATCAGTAATAGGGATTTCACTATCTCCACTATTTAAGGTTTTCCATCTATAAGTACAAAAACAGACTACATTCGTCTTTATTTAATTAGGTTCAAAGTTATCGATAGGCGGTGATTTTAACGCAACGAACACCTAATGGAGATCTCACCTGATACTAGTAATTTGACCGAGTTGACTAGCAAAATAATTAAAGCCATTGAAGATCGCAAGTAGAAACCATATACTTAGAATTTAGCAAAGCTTTTGACTAAATCGACCATGGAATAGTAATTGGGAGTTCAAGATTTGGATTTTTTATGCATTTGTCAAATGGATCTTATCTTACTGAAGCAACAGACAATAAAATATTGAAATTGGTGGAAAAATTCAAAGTTCATTATAGCACACTCTGGGGTACAATAGGCTCTCATCTAGGATCCTGGATTTACTCCATCTTCATCAACGGCATCGCCAATATTATCAAAAACTATGATGTTTTAGAATATGCCAACGACTTACAAATATTCAAAGTTATTAATATATTAGGCATATTAACAATAGCTCTTGCAAAGAAGGCACTAATGGAATAGAAACCATTTAATAGAAACGTACCAAGGTTTCATTCAAAAATACGAAACATCAATAATTCAGTGATACCAAAACAAGACGCAGAAGAAACAAAAAGGATAAGTTCTATGAACAACTACAATCCACAATAGCAAGGGCACACAGATCAGTGAGAGTAGCAGACATTGACAGTGACCACCAAATGGTAATATCACAGTTCTAAATTAAGTCTGCCACTGTAAAACACATCAAGATAAATCGGAAGAAATTTAACACCGAAAGACTAAAAAATGCTGACACAAGAAATATATTCTGCGAAGCGCTCGAGCTCACCTTAAAAACCAATGAAGACATATCGAACCGACCACCAACACACTAGGGTACGAAAAATACAATCGCAGGGTTAACGAGTGATAATTGTTGGAAAAAAATTGAAACTACTCACAACTCGAGTTGCAAGAAACGTCAATACGAAGTTACGGATCGAGAAATCAAAAAAATGACTAAGAGTGAACGTAGGCAATACACTGAAAACATTCCCAACTCAATAGAAGAAGCTGTGCCAACCCGAAACATGCGCGCCTTGCATAAATGCGTGCAACAGAAAATGATCCAACCAATAAGGGAAGAATTTAGTTAAATCTTAACAACGGACGATGTACAGTTGGAGAGATGGCAGAATTATTTCGGAGAGATCATCACCAACAATAGGCATATTTTTGAATTAAGAATTGGCGCTAACACACATCCATCAACAGAGCAGGAAGTTAGCAGTATCATTGATACAAGATCTCAGTAAGTGTATGTAAGAAGAGAATGTAATTGGCGGAGTATATCCCTCCTCAATGCAAGCATAAAGATATCAGCAATGCTCATACTGGATAGAATTTCACCGACAATAAACTTAAAATTCAGAAATAAACAAGCTAGCTTTAGACAAGGACGTAGTTGCATACCGATCATATCAACGGCACACGCATCATTATTGAGCAGTCTAATGAAAGTAATTCACCACCATCCCTACTCTTCGTGGACTGCGAATGCGCATTTGCCACAATATACAGGAACATGGAAGACACTTTGTGAAATGAGCATCCAAAAGAAAATAATCAAACGAAGTATGTACTCGATAATCGAGTACAATACAAATGCAAAGACAGTATATTGTACTATAACAGTCATAGAGAAAGACAAGAATGTGTATTCTCGCCATTTCTGTTCCTTGTAGTGTTAGGCGGCATCCCCAAGCGGGATGCAGAGGGTATTAACGAAGAAACTCAATGATCTGAATTATGCAGATGAGATGTGTCTGCTGACACACAAACACGCTGGCTTTGAACAAGAATTACAGAAGTTATCTGATATAAATAAGGAAGTTGACTTTAAAATAAATATCATGAAAACTAAGACGATGAGGCTAGACACATCATAATCCACACCGATATATATCGAATAAATAAAAAGATCAATGAGTTTGTATACCTTGGTTGTACTTTAGCGAAAACGGGAGGAACAAACGAAGGCATAAATAAACGAATCAACAAAGCCAGTCATTCCAATCCCATAGCACCAAGGTAAGAATGTTAAATTCTGTGTTTGTAAATAAATATCTTCAGAGAATACTGAGGTTCTTCTGTCAAAACTAAATAACAAATGTTGAGCTCCTCAGATAAACGAATCAAATAGTCATCGGCATCGAAATAGGAAAGCGCATGTGGAGGGAGGGGGATTGGTTACACGCTCAGAAAGTTACCGAATGATTTAACAAAAAGACCTCTAGAATTGAACCTACAAAGAAGATCAAAATCGAATAACCAGCTGTAACGTGGAAACGAACGATGGTAGCAGAAGCAATACAACTCTGCAAGTCATGGGAGGAAATCAAAGCAACAGCTCCCAACAGAGTTAGGTGGTCCATCCTATTAGACGCCCTATGCTCCTAAGTTAGAGTTAAAGGAAAAAAATTGAAATTTTCGAATATTGATAAATATAAATATGTCCCGTTTATGATCCTAATGAAGATATCACTCACTTTGAGCTCTTATTTTAGTTTTTACTATAATACTTGACATTTTATCTGAATAATCAATTTATCATTTGTTTGTAATTCATTTCCATTTTAATTTCTTCTGCATAGTTTAAAACTATCTGATATCTCTGTATTACATGTCCTTTTCTCCAACTGTATATACAGAAAAAAATAATGTTCATGGAGTAGACCAGTCTGGGATACTTGAGCTAATTAGTACATTTGCTTTTCCTCTTACTTTCGATAGTGATTCTATCCAGTTCATCGGTATGATCGGTATTTCTTCAACTTAATCAAATTTCCATAGGTGGCATTAAAATATCATTGGTTATGGTAGGTCTAGCCGTTGGACTGTTAAATCATGACGTAGACGTTCAGAAAATAGCCCATAGTTACGTACAGTTACTCCTACTTTTTCCACTTTGTCCATATCGCATCTACGGAACCGCAAAAGAAATTGGTATCTGGGATTTATTGCGGGATAAATATACAAGAACCGGCCACCACTAGAGACAAACACTTAATGAAATAATCATGCGGCCGAACGATATATTACTGAATTCTTTGAAACGAGCCGTTTTGCTGCTTTAGAAATTATTATGTAACATACGCTTTCTGTAGTGTCAAAAAAGGTAATTTAGGAAAAATTGGGATAAACCGATTACAAGCATTCATCTTACCAATAAATGCTTGCCACTCTTCGATATCTTTCGTACAAGGAATCCGGTACATGGAGTCCGTAACTGGTTAATTAAGAAAACTGTGGCAAGCAATTGATATTCTCCAACTAATTTCTATTCGTGTTGTAAATATATATACATACTACTTAAATTTGCTTTGAAGAATTTTCTACCGTTGATATGTTTATTTTTATATTGAGATTTTTAAGGGGCTATGTTTGAATTGATTTAAAAATATAACTAACTAATTGTGAAATGACAAAATCACTGCGATTTTGATGATACTAGACTAAAATTGTTTATAAATAAAACGAACTATAAGAATTGTGATTATTGTTACCATTAACTATTTTTTTGTAAAATGGACTTAAACCAACCTAGGTTAATTTAACTTAGGTTTTACTTAACACTTACCTTAAAATGTTTATATATTCAGACGGCAGTATATTACATACTTGTATATTAAACCCATTAAAATTTTATTTTAATACTCGAATCTCATCAGCAGCAACTACTATGTTTTTGCCCAGCTGACCAATTTAAGATAATACAGTGGTTCCTCGGGTCGTTTGCTGAAAGCTTCTATTACATTTTGCAATTTAAAGGCAAATAAAAAGTTGTAAAATGTATTCGTCGGTTACAAGTTGATGGTTAATTAGCTATTATACTGTTAAACGCCAAACCTTTCATAAAATCGTTTTAAACCTTACTCAACGACAATCTTTACTTAACCATCACCCTTTATTTATTTGTATAAACTGCTGGAACTGGAAAAATGGTAAATTGTGTCATTTACACTTATTTTGCTATATCCTGTTCTGATCAACATGTTGTTATTTGATTTATAGTGTTTTTATTCAATATGTTCATTGTATGCCGCAAAAGCAAGAACTTGGAAAAAAGCACAATTTCGAAAAAAAATATTTGCTTTGTATGGATTTACGAATATGATGTTCATTGCCCATTCATAAAAGTACTATTTCATCGTTGTGTGCAACGTGATTATTGGGCGAATAAAAATTGCCGAAATGTTGATTTTTTTTATTTTTTTATTTTTCGATGAATGGGACTCATTCCGGTTACTGCCGAATAAAAGTATTTTGCACTTTTTAGAGCGAATGTTGACAAAAAAAAATCTGATTATCAAATAAAACATTTATGTTTTTGATTTACCAGATTGTCTTATTCAAAATGTCTAATGTGTTTTACTAGTCAAAATGAGGAGTTCGCTTCAGAACCAATGATACGGTTTTAATATGTGTTATTGCCGTAAAACTATTAGTTCTATTGTCAAATACACACTTCAATCAAAAATATATTGGTTGCAGTTGGAACATTTTGGGTAATGAAAAATAGTTAACGATTGTTGGGTTTTACAATGTGAAACTGACAGTAAAATTGAAACTACCCTAACACAGTTTTTAAAACAAATCAACGTTTTCACCTGCATTGGGAAATGCAATTTATTTTTTTTTAAATTATTTATAGGTAGACATAAAATTTTATTGACATCGAAAAGGTTTGCCCAATTTATTAATTAAATATCAATTTCATTTCCTTAAATGTGTACTAACCGTATATTTCAAAAAAGGCAACAATAGTACAAAATCTCCCCTAAAATAAAAATTTACTCTGTTACCTATCTTCATTACAATTTTATGCTCCCTATTTTGTAAAGGTATATAGATGTTAGGTTATGGCCAGTAATATTATTTTGAGTAACACGGCAATTACCCTTAATATTGTTATTCTTTTATTCTCGTGAGTAAACATCATTTTCGTGTGCTGCATTCATTCCCAAACAAACAAAATTTTACCACTCTATAGTTAAATACTCTGTGTTGGACGTGAGATTATTACTCACCAAAAACATATTATTGTGTAATAAGATTAGTAACATTTAAAATAGGGGACGGTTTTTATTAAAGATAAGAGTTGTACGTCAATTTCATTAAAAATGGCAACCAATGCGCCGTCTATAGACAGTATACAGTAACATCATACCTGCATTTAATTATATACCGCACAATTTCCATAAAATTTATAAAAAATTACAAATATAATTAGAATTTTCCCATCGTTGAAAATAATTATATGCCAAAATTAATAAAACATACAAAAAAAGTGCATTTCGTTGTTTCCACTAGAATTAACAAAAATTTTATGCAGAATTCAAAATTTCCTCATTTAATTAAAACCATAAGAATAATTCTAAAGTATTCGAGAATATCTTATAACTATACACAAAGAGACGGAGAGCGCCATATATTTTTGCTACCGTTCGTGCAGATAAGGAAAGAATGCGCTGCTGCATTGTAATGAAAGCAACAATAAAAAAAAAATAAATTGATTTCTTAATTTGAATATATTTAAAATTAAATTTTTTCATTGCAGAGCAAATTAAAATGAAATAAATCGGTTCAATTAATTTGTAATATAAATTTATTTCATATTTCCAATATTGCGAACGATGATGCTTTCTAATTTTGAAATATTAAAATCGTTTGTTGCATTGTTATAGGATGTGGCAAACTCATCTCAAATATACGGTCGAAAATGACATAGGATTATTTTTGGACAACGGTTTTGCTAACGGTGCCCTATCTACAAAGAGAGGTGTTCTTAATTTAGCTGCAAATAAATTAAAATAGTAAATTAAAAGTATAAAGAATAATAAATCCACAATATCTTATTTACTAACTAACGGCTAAGGATTTAGCCGCCTCGACAATATTTCTTAACCTAACCCGGTCGAATTTGGTAGAACACAACATCTTAAGCCCATAAATTAATCGTCGGCTTAGATTGGTTTTAAATTTTAACATTTTATTTATTTGTTCAATCCTCCAAATGTTTAAAATGGTATGGTGCAACTTCTAGCAGTAATCTACTTTTGATATCAAGCACCGGCGATCCAGTAAGAAATTTGCATAGGAGCACTGTGTACTAAAATTTGTTTACACTCAAAATCCTTATATCAAAACCCTGCATATAAAAATCCCGCTTTACAAAATTTTAATAGTTTGTTTCAAGAGAGAATATTGTAGAAAATGCAAAAAATAATTGATGGACCGAAGTGAGTTGAAATTCTAATATGAACCCAGACATTTTTATATTTTGCTAAAAATAAACGGAACTAAGCCATTTATTAACAAATGTGGGCCAAATTTGGTTTGTAAAGCACTCAGTTGTAGGGAATAAATCTAGGCCATTTCTCAACTGATTATTTTTAAATTTGATAAAGTTTTTAGAGTACCCGTAAAGATTGTAACAGTGTAAATATATCAATGGAACGTGTTGATCATATTTTGCACGAACATTTGTCCGTGATAAAGCTGTGTTCGAAGTGGCCACCGCATTTACTCAGAATGGGTCAAAAACCGATAACGCGTGGATCATTCCGTGCGCTGTTTGGGCTGTTTAAACGCAATACAAAAAATTTTTACTTGTGTATTTACCATTATTACTTGTTTGCAGTCTAAAAAAGCTCCAGGGAATGAGATTTGGCTCCAATGAAGCAGTGATTGTCGAAACTGCCGAACCAAAATATTAGGGAGGCGACGACCTTGAAGTTTGACCTAACTTCTACTATAGATCCCCGACTGCCCTAGTTTCAGCATTCTATCTAGGATCCGTGATATTTAAATATGGAAAAATGCGATAATACACCGATAAAATGATTAAAATGTCATATCTGGAATTTTGCCATATCCGGATATCACGGATCCTAGAAGGATGACAATAGGGCAGTGAATGCAAACTCCTATCTAAAAATAAAATCAGTATCAGAAGTGGGATCGCAGGCTAGATTTTCATAGTAAATCCCTGAACTTCCAAATTATTCGCATTCATTTTATTGGTGCATTATCGCATTTTGTTATTAAACAATAATTGTTATTAACTAAATTTTATATTATTTTTATTACTTTCATATAGTTATAATAATTTCGCCTAAATGTTTGATTAGTCAATACATTTGTTTTACCAATACGTTGATATTATAATTAATAAAGGAAGTACAATTTTAGTAAAAACGTCATTATCTTATATAGGCGAATGAAGTTTGATTGATTGATTGGACTATAGGACCAAGTACTGGACAAGTGTCCCGGATAACGCGGAGCCTATTCCTACAGCCTGTTTGCACATATCAATAGGAAGGATAGGAAAGGTTTTTTTTTGGGACAGTACGATCCGGTTTCAGACACCTAGCGATCGTACGGCACAACACAATTCTAATCTACTTCTAATCTACAAGAGGAAGGGAAAAGGTTAATACGTAATAGGTTTAATGGATAACGATGGTATTGGTCTTCAACCATTGCATCTCTAAATCAGCAACCTCAGAAAAGAATATTATTATTTCACGTACATCTGGTAATTTCCTGAAATTTAATTCTAAATTAATATTTGAATATTAAAACATTATTTTTCACAAAAATATATCGTATTTCATGGTTTATTTAACAATAAAAATACAATTTCAATGGCTCGCATTAATAAAAATCATAATTGACAGGCCTCCAAAAATATTTGGAGGGTTTTTAATAGAAGTTTTAAGAGAGTTTCACCAATAGTGAGGTGAGCGTTGTTTTAAATTAATTACCTTATAAAGGCGAATGAAGTTTGTTCTAAAATTGTCCTAATTATAATGACGTCATATAGGACAAAGTTAAGACATACTTCATTGGCACAGGGAGTCGTTGGACTGATTGTATCACTCTAGAAGGAAATTATGTTGATGAATAAAATGTTTTTTCCCCCAAAAAATTGTGTTTTCTTTGTTAGACCAGCAACTTTTCAGGCGATGTGTTACGTCATCAGAATACCCAAATCAAAAAAAAATCTAAAAAACAAAATTCCAGAAACACAAATTTCAAAATTCCTATATTCAAACCTCAGAAATTAATTTCATTTTGTACCTATGGGATTATAAGGTTGGGTACGATATACAAAATCCAGAATTCCAAAATTAAAATTTCAAAAAACAAAACTCTAGAAATTCCATTAAATAAAATTTAAAACAAAAACTACAAAACAAACAAATTTTCTATACAAAATTACACTCATTGGGCTCCGAAGCAAGTTGTTCCAATATTTTTTCATCACTTAAAACTGTGTCAACCATCAATTCTGTTATATCTGCTGTTGATAAATCCTCAAATCCTGCGCCACCAATCTCTTGGCGCATAATATCATTCATTTATATTTGGGGTTAAAATATTTTGAGTTTTAACGCATGCTGGCCGAAGTGATTTCCAACACGGATTCAGTGTTGATGGCTTCAACTCTGAGACGGCTATAGCAGCATATTTCACACAATCCAATATGGAAAATTGTTTCCAAGAATTGGTTATAGAAAGGGTTTCATCGTAGAAGTGCTTCATAGATTCTAAAATAGGTTGAAATGTTCGTTTGATCTAATACGCTTTAAAAGTCGAAATAATTCCTTGATCTAACGGTTGAATCAAAGAAGTGGTATTGGCAAGTAAAAATTCCACTTTAACATTTGGATGTTCCAAATCTGGATGTCTAGGCGCGTTGTCAACAATTAATAGCACTTTAAATGGAAGGCCTTTGTCCCGTAAATATCTTCGCACTTCCGGAATGAAAAGGTCATGAAACCATTCGGTAAATAAGCTTGCTGTCATCCATGCTTTTCTATTGGCTTTCCAATGAACTGGTAGCTTAACTAAGTTTACTTCTTTCATCGCCCGAGGACGTAGAGCTCGGTTAATTAGCAGTGGTTTCAATATACGATCACCTGATGCATTTCTACAAAATAGATATGTCACACGATCCTTCGATGCCTTAAATCCGCCAGCTGATTATCGCCTTTGAATATATAGGTTCTGGTCGGCATTCTTTTTCAAAACAGCCCAGTTTCATCGGCATTGAAAACTTGGTCTGCACTATAATCCCCTTCTTCGATAAGTTTTGCGAGATTTGCCAAATATTCGTCAGCAGCTGCTTTATCTCCAGATGCAATTTCACTTTTAATTTTCACATTATGCATTTCATACGTTTTTAGAAATTTTGTTAACCGTCCAGTACTTACCGAAAATTGGTTTATATTATTTTCTGTGATTTATGATGATGAAAAAGGCTCCATTTCTTTAATTATTTTATAAATCCTGCGGGCTTTTTGTTAATAGTGTTCCCCCCTACTGGTATTCGCTTTTGCGTCAGATCCTCTATTAATCTGGATCCTTCTCCATTTTTTCTTTAATGCTATATCGTGTGTACGATGAAAACTTAGCACTAATTTTGGTACCGGAGGCTACAGATCGTCTAATTACACTTTCATTCCGCTTTATCGTTCTGATCGTAGCTTCGTTTAGACTAAACATCTATCCCACATAAGAAGAGCCTTGTCCCTTTACAAGGAGATTTAAAATTTCAATTTTTATTTGTAAAGAAAGAGATTTTCTTTTATTTGATTTATTTATATTTCCCGGCATGTTATTTCGACACTTTTTATACTAACAGGTAATTAATTAAATAATTGAAATACAACACTAAACATTTATAACTTTTAATATTAAATTATAAATAAATCCTAGCATCTCTATTGAATTACTACTCGTAACACTGAATGATCCGTAAAAAATGTATGTTGTATACGAAAGTTTTATTGAACTAAAAGGGGAATTCCCTGTAAATGAAAAATTGTAATACACGTAGATAAATTTTTTTTTCTGTTGCTTTTTAATAATAATAAAAAATGACACCGTGTTCAAACAAAATAATACATATAAAAAGACTAACTATCTATTTTTAATTTTTTGATCGTGCTATTTCGAAATCGTGTAAAAATAAACCGTGCAAAAAGAGAATTGGGTGAATTCAATTAAATAAATAAGAATTTTTTAAATTGGAATTTTGGCTAAAATAAATAAATTTTGAAATCTTTACTATTGGAATTAAGAGCTTCGATTTTTATGGTTTAATGAATTTGTAAAAATTATTGGTTGAGGCTAACAAATCATGTTCAAGTGCAAATCACATCCCATAATCCAAATTTAACCATAATCGGTTAAGAAATGGCTAATAGAATTGTAGGTTAATTTTTTTTTATAATGTTTTAACAAATATCCCGCATTTGTCGGAATTTTTTAAGATTTCAGCAAAAACGGTATTTTAAAAAGTGAGACTTTAAAGGCGAAAGATGTTGATAATTCGAAAATTTGTAATTCGAGCTTTCGTGCATTGCCAAAGCTCATCCTTTGAGTTTCCGGAATTGTAGTGTAGTATATAACCTGAAACATCAAGTCTAGTTCTCCGGCCATTTGCCTCTCGATTTTAGGACAGTCATAAGTGATAGTATTTCCGTTCGCAAAATTAAATGATTTTGTTTACAAATCCAAGAACGTTAACATAAACTACTTTTCAATAGTATTGCTTCGGTAATATTTGGGCTAACATAAGCTTTCACGAACTCGGTGGAGTTAGATTTAGAGCTAAGTAGTTTGATCTAGTAACATTTTCTAATACGATATTTATACCGTTATTACACATACTACGATGTAATCCACTTCGTATGGAATCCACTTCCTCAAGGATTTCAGAAAATATGAGCTCCGGCGTCCTAAATTCGGCGTTGCTACTATAGAAAGTTTCAACTTAAGTTCTGATTGAAATCGGGTTACATCGAGGGGAGAAATCCCCTGTGTTCATACACATCTTCAAAACAAATACTGTACAAACTCAACATAGGCAGATATAGCGGCATTGACGGAGAGGCTGTGTTTAACCAATTTGGTTTTGCCCGGTTCAAACCCAGCATTATGTTTCAACCATAAAAATACCCCAATATTTATGAGGTATTTGTGTGATTTTGTTAGATTCAAATTTAGTACTGTGTGACCGAGTAATGCAAGGATTGTGGTTTTTAATGGCGACGATATTTGTTTTCTTCTGGCCGACTAACATTTACATTTGGCCGAGAGATTCAATATTCTTGTTTTTTTCACTGGAGTTATATTGTCTGAAATACCCAGCGAGTCTTCGGTCAAAATATCGCGTTTATACGGATTATTAGCCGGTGAACTGGTATGCTCATTTAATGTATCCTTGTCTGAAAAACTGTTTTGTGTTTTAATATTTGTTAACTTTGAAATGTGATTAAACAACATTGTAGACATGATACATTTGACAGTTCTGCGTTTGGTTGATTGATTGATGGATTAGAATGTATGGTCAAGACTAAGCAAGGATCTCGGTTACGCCGGGCCTACCGTACACCCTTTCACATATAACAAGATGAAGGGATATGAAAGATCCTGCACTCGAAAACTCATTACCAAATCAATTTTTTGAAACCAAAAATTAACTAAAAAATATTATTTAATACCTCGTAAAATATCACTAAACAGTACCACTTATAACTGGCAACACTGTTGTTATGGCACAGAATATTTTCTTAAACCGACACTTCATTGTTCCATAATAATTATAGTCTTTATTGATCTATTATTAGACAAGATCTCCCGGAAGGTCGGGCTCCACCACTCAAACATTTCACACTTAACAAAATCTAAGGATAGGGTAGGAGAGTTAGTTATGACAGACTAGGCCCGGTTACAGACACCTAATAAAGCCAATGGTTGGTATTTATTTTCATGACGGCACAATTTAACTTAAATTTAATAAATAATAATAAATGAGCCAAACAGCCAATCTTGAAAAAATACATTATTTATTTCAAGATTAGTTGTTCAGCCCATTTACCATATTCTTAATGGGAACAACATAACCAATCGACCATATTCCATTCTAATTATAGAACAAAATTTAAATCATCGTAACACCCCCATCACACACTAAGTAAAACAGTCAGAAAGCTGTATTAATAAATTTGAGAGATGAGAATTAATTCAAATAATCCTTAATACCTAAATAATAATATAAGAATATTTAAGACAACCTGCGCATTTAATAATTCAATTAATCATGAACTCAAAACAAAACAAGCTAAATTTAGAATTAATCAATGATAACGTTTCCATTTAGCACCGCAATAATAAATTTTTTAAATATTATCGCAATAATTATTTCACTCATCTAGGCCAAACAGCACCATCATGTCTACATAAATCATAAATGTTTTAATTATTTTCTCCCAAAACTAAAATTGGAATAAATTAAAGAAATGATACGGATCTAAAATAAATAAAAATTAACTAAGTAAACATAGACAATACAAATGATTTAAAACTGAACACAAAAATCAAATTTAATAAAATACAAAAATTGCATTCCAATAGATTTTTTGTTTAGTTAACACACAATCGAAATTAATGACAGTACAAAACGTATTTGCCACAACATTAAAAATTATTTGATCGTGTTTACATGTATGTGAAGATAGCCAAATTCCATCCCCGACAAATGCGACGGCAACACTAATTATTGCTATCATGACATTTTTTACTCTCAGCGCAAAAGATCTTCACATTTTTACTCTCAGCCCCAAAACTACTTGCTATCACGATAGTTAAAAACAGTCATGGCAATCGAAATTTTCGGGGCTGAGAGTAAAAATGTAGGGAATTTTTTGTGCCGTACACCGTTTGATGGGTGAATGTTTAAAGAGCATGTCTACGATGTATTTTAGAATTTTTCTATGCCTAGGAGTTGAAATATAGCCCATAGAAGTTGGAATCCATTCGTTAGCCCAACTAGCGGTGCACATCGTTTGATAGGTGAATGTCTAGAAGTTGAGGTATAGTCTAGTGTACTTCGTTTGATGGGTGAATATTTCAGGAGCATGTAGGCTTATTTTAGAATTTCTATTATATTCTATTAATTTCTTTTCTGGGAGTTGAGATATAGTCCATAGAAGTCACGAACTATTTGTTGGCCCAACAAGCGGTACACAGCGATTGATAGGTGAATGTTTCTACTTTTTGCCCACAGTAGTAGAATTAAATTGTATTGCCATACGCACCTTTATTTATTTTCGGGGCTAGAACTTTGGGCTATCTTCACAAAGGTCGTGTTTACCGACACAGAAAAACTATTCACGACAACAATTCCATTGCAATAGATTTTCTTAGTTAACACACAACCGAAATTAATTCCATTACAAGACGTATGTGCCACAACACCATAAGTTTAACAGCTCTGTGTTTGATATGAAAACTTATCTGTGCGCCAAGTCCTATTTTTTAACAAAGTAGTCTATTGTTCTTTGTATTTTTCAAAATTGTCCTAAAACAGCTAAAGCTTTATCAAATGTGGAGTAAGAATGAAGCTCTCCACCTTGAAATGGTTCTATTTACAAAGAAATCATAGAATTTTGCTGATTGCTAGCACAAACAGGAATTTCAGAAATTTTCAGCATATTGTCTACATTCTCTACATAGTCGACGCCCTTTGTTTATTTGTCTACATATGTAGAATGTTAATTAACTACTCAGCGTAGACAATACGGCTCAACATTTACCGTTATATTCCAAGGAGGTTTTTTTAAGTATGTTCGTAACAGCGCCTTGTAAACTTCCAATTTAATTTTGCACAATATTTGATGAGACTGTGAAGATTTTGTTCTTTCGATCCCCGATACTATGACTGCAGAAGCTATCAATTGATCAGTTACCTCCGTTGTGGCGTACAACAGAAAAGAAACTCTCTGCGTGATTGCTTCCTTGCAGTAATCGCATATATTTGGTTTTGCTTTGTTGATCTGAACGCCAATTTTGAGCTGATAATTTCATTAAAATGATAACTTCTTAAATGGAAATTATGTATTGGTCCAGTATGCAGACAACACCAATGTCAGCTGACAGCTGCCTCAATTTATGATATAAATATCTGCGGTCGGAGTTTCGTAGACGAATAATTATAAAGAAGGATTAAGACCTGCTGGAAGTTTAACAGACATGAACAGGGATATCGGTCTCGTAACAATTCTCCAGTAGCATGCGCAGAGTGAATGATTGATTGGTTGTGAATCTAGTTGTGTCTTCTGGAATGTTTCAGTAGACCAAATGGGTGAAAATTTTAAAGATACCGTAAAATAGATGATCGGCTCCGTGTTTTAACATTTCACAACAAATCCAATCTTCAACGAAAACTTTGTTGTTTTACGTCTTCGATAGTACGTTACCGACTGGTGAAGTACTGTTGTCATTAGGGAGTGGTGTATGTTTTGTTACAGTGTTGAAAAATAATAACACCGTATTTCGAGGATGGTTTTAAAATATCTCTGTAGTCCTCCAGTATCTGCAGCTATTTTTTTTTACAATATCGATCTCTCGTGTTAACACATTTTCAAAGTTACGCCCGAATAGTTATTTCTTGCTTGTGATTGATTTCTTCATAAAGTTGACAGCTATGCATCTGTTACCACTGTTTTAATACTCGTTCACTGATCTTCATCTGACTCAAGGAATGGAAATGTTTATTGTACTTTGTAGTAGATAGTTGCAATATTCACCAACTAAATTTAAGATAATGGCCAGAGTCGACGTTTTGTACTAATTTTTTAAATGCCAGGGAAATTTCCTTTAAACCTAAGAGTGGGTCGATTCCAAACCACGGTTTAAATTTGTTGCTAATAGTATTTTGACGTAGTGCCGTGGAATTTTTATCAAGCCCCTTTCCAGATGTTCATAAATATAGTGTTGTGATATTCACAACCTCACCCATGCCAAATATCAATTCCATCATCATAAATAAAAAATCTAATCAATTAAAAACAAAATCGCTACGATAGTGCAAACGATATCGCATATGTATATCAAAACACATATAACATACATTCTTTACGTGCATACAAAAAGCATAGTAAGCGCGATCGACGCGATACATAAAAGTATGAAATTCAAAAGCAACAACAAAATAAAACATTAGTCATACTACGTCATACACACATTAGACATTCTTCATATAATATCAAAATACAATAACAACAACAAAACCAAGTATGGAGTATGGTATATCAAAATATATGACCTATATGTGTTATACATTTTTGTTGTTGTATTCAAAAATAAATATCGTTCATCGACTTATAATTCTTGCAAAATACATTTTTTTAATTTTAATTTGGAAATGCAAAGCTACTCAAAAATATAAAAACACGCGTCCTAAATTATACTTTTTTAAATAAAATTGTCGAATTTCCAAAAAATGAATTGTTGGTAGAACTCTACCAAATATTTAGTATATAAGAACCGAAAATTGTTCAATAAAATCAGAAAGAAATACACAATCAGTTAATCGCAGTCAAATGGTAGAACTGAATCGTGAACCCTTAGAGGTCTAACCTCGACGGTAGTAGCATAGTTCAGTTTTACCAATAGTTCATTTTTAATCGTCATATATTGAAGCCGCGATCAACCCAAGAAAATTAAAGTATCCACAAGTAATCTAAAAATATTGTAAAGGCTGTTAGTTTACAAATAAATAATATAAAAATAAAAATAAGCAGTGTTCAGTGTTTGTGCTCGAGAAAGAAAAAAAGGGAAGAGAACCATCACCAGCAGAACAAAATAATTGGTAAGTATTTCAACAACTAACAATCTGGCACCGGTTTGTTGACTTGTCCCTTCTTTACCTCGCACGGCAAAGCGAGGAGGTTCATGGAAGTAGTGGTTCACACCACAGTATATGAATCTAGGTTGGCACGTTTCAACAAGTCTTCATCTCATACTAACCATCCACTCATCCAGGGTGTACTCAATAATAAATAAAACTTTTACTCAAGGAAACAATTCTCGCCGAACTTTTCACCTCTTTGCCCTTTTTCACTTCATATAAGGCCCCTTTAGTCCATCTACTTTCTTGCTGTTTTATCCGCTTCTAGATAAATTCACTTCAGCATCGACCCCTCTCGTATATCGAATCCAATTATTACAACTCTAGTTTCCTAAAGTTCATTGGTTGATTTGTTTCAACCTAAATATTGTAAATTGTATCGAACGAACCAAAAATAACATAACAAACGGCTCAATCGAAATCAATAATACAATATAAATTGGCGCTGTAGACAGGATTTCTCTCAGTTAATTAATATAATTTAAAACTGCAGAGATCGAACCTTAAGTAAACCCAAAATAATCACACATTCAAAACAAAAAGAACATATTTGAATCTAATTATTAAATTTTACAAATCCATAAATTCATCAAACGATATAAAACACGCCCACCTGCACCTTTAATACATTTTTTACCAATCAACATTCCTCACACAAAATCCCACACTCATAACACATTTAATCACAAGAACTAAAAAACAAATTTAACACTAAAATACATTTCCAACATGAACCTTCCAATCAAATTAAAACATAAACCATTCATCAATTAAATTTATCTTCAAAACACCAGTTGCCAACATATTTAATGGCACTGTAGTAAAAAAAAAAGATTACATCGGATAAAACCTAATATAATTCCTAAAATCCACCATCTTTTATTAAAACGTTCAAAATTTATACACTTCTGGCTTCAAGATAGAATATTTAAATAACATTCAAATTATTACCTATTGAATATATTTTATTAAAATCTTTCCATTTAATCATTTCTAAATGAAAACCATCAAATATTTTATTTGCAACCCTAACATTTATTAGTATACTTAACACAAATTCACCTTGATACCCTAAAACCAATTAATGATTTATTTCTAGTAACCTATCGAATAAATTTCATATTTAACATTAAAAATTATAATCAACATCATCGACATCTACCATTTTATCTAACACTATTCACATAACATTCAATAATATTCACATTATTCCCCATCTCTATATAAATTGTATACAACATTAATTTCAACATAACCCATTGAATACAGAATATTCACCAATAATCTCGTAACTATAAAATAAGTATACTACCTATACGGACATTATGAAATAAAATAGCTCCATGAGCCAAAAAATTTTCAAAATTTCCCATTTTAAACAACAAAAAAAAAAACAATGAAAAAATTCAATTCGAAATCTGACAACGATGACACAGGGGGAAATAAGCCACAACAACAAGAAGGTCCAACCAGCATCAAAACACAGCATGAAGAGCAGTACCGAAATAACAACAAAAACAGCATGAAAATAGCATCAAAACAACACACAAAACAGCATCGAAAATCACTTTGAAAACACAGAACCACATCAAAACAAGCATCAAACCAGCATCAGAAGATTAACGAAAACCACCACCAAAATATCAATAAAAGTATACCAAAAACGAATATCGAAACACCGTTACAAACTACTACGAAAGAGCATCAAAATCACATCGGACAAGCATAGAAAACGAGTACCGAAACTCCATTACAACTATTTCGAAACAATTTAAAAAACCGCATCGAACCAGCATAGAAAACAACATCAAAACAGCATCGAACAATATCAAAAAAAAACAGTAACTAAACAACATTGAATACAGCATTGAAAACAGCATCGAAACCGCATCGAAACTTAATCAAAACAGAGCATCAAATACATCAGACAGATACCATAAACTCCATCAAAGAATATATATTACAACATCCAATATTAGTCGAATGCATCAAACAACATATAACACAAAATATATAACAGTCAAAACAATTTTAAAAGAAAATGGTTGAGCACACAACGTCAAGCAGTAACTACGGATTCAAGCAGTAGAGAATAGACAAGGATACAAAGAAAATACAACGTAAAACACACACAATATACACGTCAAATCAAAACACAAAAAACTTCATTCAAATATCAAAACAATGATTGAACAACATCATACATGGGAGAAAAGCAGCAGCTCATCAAAAAAAAAAAGAAAACAAACGAGTCCAGTCACTCAACAATTAAATACAAAGAGTCCAGCCACTCAACAATTAAATACAAAGAGTCCAGCCACTCAACAATTAAACACAAAGAGTCCAGCCACTCAACAAACAAAGACGAGACCAGCTCTCGCAAACTTAGTATATAAGAAGCAAATCAAACGAGTCCAGACACTCATCAAACAAAGACGAGACCAGCTCTCGCAAATTAAGTATATAAGAAGCAAATCAAATGAGTCCAGACACTCATCAAACAAAGCCGAGACCAGCTCTCGCAACCTAGTATGTAAGAAACAAAACAAAGAGTCCAGACACTCATCAAATAAACTAAACGAGCCCAGACGCTCATCAGCAAATAAACAAAACGAGCCCAGACGCTCTCATCAATTGGATAAAACGAGCCCAGCCGCTGAAAACAAACAAAATCAACATCCCGCCAGTAAACCATAATTCAAACAATCATTCTAAGTATCCCAATGACAATACGAAGCCACGAATACAAAACAAAAGTAAATCAAGAAACAACAAGGAAGAAGCGTGACCAGTAAAACAATCAATATGAAAGCTCAAGCACACAGAATCCAGAAAACAACAAGCTCATCAACAATCAACCATCAAATAATCAATCAACAATCGACTATCAACTAAAATCTGTCATTACAAATCTTGTTACACAACACAAATTCAACATAAAACAGAACTTAAACTATAAAACGAAGATGCACAACGCGAAATCATCATCAAACAAATCCAGTACAAATCCACCAATACAAATCACGATACATTATCAAGCAAAAACTAGTACTACAAATCAAGATGCACAACAAAAATTCATCACCTCAAACACAAATCTCGATGTACAACAAACATTTATCTCCATCCTCAAGCAAATTTACCAATCACAATGCTTAACAAGAATTCATCTTCAAACAAATCTACAATTACAAATCACGATGTTTAACAAACTTCACCGTGAAGCAAATATACTAACACAATCGCGATGCACAACACGAAATTCACCATCCAGGAAAATCTATCGAAAATCACGATGCTCAAGACAAAACCAATCTTCAAGGAAAAACTGTCATTACAAACCAAGATGCTTAACACAAAATTCACCATCAAACAAAATTTACCAAAACTAATCAAGATGCACAACATAAATGAAGCAGAATTTATCATTACAAAAATTCATCATCCAGCAAAACCAGTCATTACAAAACACGATGCACAATACAAATCCATCATCAAAAATAACCTGCTCATCAACAAAGGACCATCAAAATCATCAACCAAAAACTAACAAACAAAATTGTAAACAAATAGATTATAAGTTTTTTTTCATTATTTCCCTTCAGGAAAACCGCACACATAATTTAAAGATATTCATTTTTCTTACAAATCAATTTTTGTCATGCTAAAACGAAGATACATTCACATAAGTCAAAAGTAAAAAATTCATATATTACATTAATTCATCAAATCAATTAAAAGTAAGAAATTCATCATTCATTTGTAAATACATTTCAAAGTTAATAGAAATCTTTAAAGTTATCCATGCAAAAAAAAAAAAAAAACTTTATCATAAGAATTTATTAATTTTAAATTAAAGGCCCACCAAGCCAAACAAAAAAACTAAAACCAAACAATAAAGTATAAAAAAATTGGTTGCAATTATATGAAAAATCTATTAAAAAAAAAGAAAAACATTATGTAAAATCTCATAAGCATGAACCATACAATAAGCAATTCATTATTCATTACTACATATAATAATTTAATAAATAGAAAATTCGACAATATCATATTATCATAACAAAAAAAATAAAATCCCCTTCAGGAATTTTATTTTTTCACATCGGCAGAAAGGTATGTTGTGATATTCACAACCTCACCCATGCCAAATATCAATTCCATCATCATAAATAAAAAATCTAATCAATTAAAAACAAAATCGCTACGATAGTGCAAACGATATCGCATATGTATATCAAAACACATATAACATACATTCTTTACGTGCATACAAAAAGCATAGTAAGCGCGATCGACGCGATACATAAAAGTATGAAATTCAAAAGCAACAACAAAATAAAACATTAGTCATACTACGTCATACACACATTAGACATTCTTCATATAATATCAAAATACAATAACAACAACAAAACCAAGTATGGAGTATGGTATATCAAAATATATGACCTATATGTGTTATACATTTTTGTTGTTGTATTCAAAAATAAATATCGTTCATCGACTTATAATTCTTGCAAAATACATTTTTTTAATTTTAATTTGGAAATGCAAAGCTACTCAAAAATATAAAAACACGCGTCCTAAATTATACTTTTTTAAATAAAATTGTCGAATTTCCAAAAAATGAATTGTTGGTAGAACTCTACCAAATATTTAGTATATAAGAACCGAAAATTGTTCAATAAAATCAGAAAGAAATACACAATCAGTTAATCGCAGTCAAATGGTAGAACTGAATCGTGAACCCTTAGAGGTCTAACCTCGACGGTAGTAGCATAGTTCAGTTTTACCAATAGTTCATTTTTAATCGTCATATATTGAAGCCGCGATCAACCCAAGAAAATTAAAGTATCCACAAGTAATCTAAAAATATTGTAAAGGCTGTTAGTTTACAAATAAATAATATAAAAATAAAAATAAGCAGTGTTCAGTGTTTGTGCTCGAGAAAGAAAAAAAGGGAAGAGAACCATCACCAGCAGAACAAAATAATTGGTAAGTATTTCAACAACTAACAATCTGGCACCGGTTTGTTGACTTGTCCCTTCTTTACCTCGCACGGCAAAGCGAGGAGGTTCATGGAAGTAGTGGTTCACACCACAGTATATGAATCTAGGTTGGCACGTTTCAACAAGTCTTCATCTCATACTAACCATCCACTCATCCAGGGTGTACTCAATAATAAATAAAACTTTTACTCAAGGAAACAATTCTCGCCGAACTTTTCACCTCTTTGCCCTTTTTCACTTCATATAAGGCCCCTTTAGTCCATCTACTTTCTTGCTGTTTTATCCGCTTCTAGATAAATTCACTTCAGCATCGACCCCTCTCGTATATCGAATCCAATTATTACAACTCTAGTTTCCTAAAGTTCATTGGTTGATTTGTTTCAACCTAAATATTGTAAATTGTATCGAACGAACCAAAAATAACATAACAAACGGCTCAATCGAAATCAATAATACAATAATAGTATCCTAGAGTTGGCCGGGTTCATGTTCCTTAGGGTATGGACATTTACAAGGGAAATGCTAAAGTGATGCCCATGAAACCTGAGTGCTCAAAATCGGTTACTAAAAGGAGTAAAGTTAAATTTCTATGAAGTCGGCACGTAAAATTAGCACGATATGTGTGGTTGCAAGACTCTTTGTTTGAATCTTGAATATTGCACTTTTAGTACAAGATAGCACGAAAAAGATTGAAATATGATAGCAATTTATAAAAGTTAGCACGAAAAAAATTGAATTGCTAAAAAGAAAATTAAGTTGAAAATTTATCAAATTAAAATATGCATAGAAAAAAATATTAGCACAAAAAACAGAAAGGCTGTTAAAGCAAAAACCCAAAGTAAAATAAAAAAATTAGGACAAAATTTTATATAAAATTTTCAAATGGAATTGGAGAATTCTTAACGAATTTTCTAGACAAAATTCAAAACAATCGCGTGAGTCCAAAGGCAATACTAATGGTTCGCGCTGGCCGGACTTTTAGCACTTGTCGGAGATGAATTTTATTTTTTATTGTAGTAGATTCCTTAACGAGTTTCTTAGGCAAACTTAAAAACAACCGTATGGGTCAGACAAATGTTCTAAATATTCGAGCTGGCTTTTTTCAAGCATTTTTCGGACATGAATTTAATTTTTTTGTAGTAAAATCGTTAATGAACCCCTAGAAAAATTTCAAAACAATCATATGGGTCAGGAGGGGTTAGTAATTTATCTATTCGATAAATGAATACGAACACCGGAAGAAATTAATTTAAATCTTAAAATCGATTTTCATTAAATCTGACCTCATGCATTTTTCCCAGATAAAACCGATCCCAGATAAAAATGAGAACTTAATTAGCGTACTTACTTTGCTTGCTGGAAATAGAACTTACAGTATTTTCTTTTCGCTCTCTACGTACCACTTTAATTTCCTTTCTGTTTGATTTTTTATTATCTGATTGAAGAATTTTTTAATTAAAAGTTTGCGAAGAGAATGGTAAATGGGTTTTAAAGGGTGTTAATAGAAAATGAAGGCCAATTTTGCTACAGCAGGAAAAATTAAGTAAATGGATTGGAAGGTTGTTATCATTTATGGGGTTAGTCTACAAAAAAATGATGTTGAACTAAGATAAAGATACAGTAATACATCCCTAGACAACTAAATTTTTATTAATCAAGAATTTTGTTCACATGTTCCGTTTACAAATATTATGGTATGATGATAAAGATTTTTTAGATATTATTTTCTTAGCAAAGTAAAATCACATAAAAGATAACAAGTTTCAAACGATTGTGAATGGAGGACATATATAATAGCACTATGAAGTGAGGAGTGAAAACTAAACTGATTTTCCAACAATTTCATATTTGTCCTTTCTATAAAAAAATAAATATGTTTACATCAAAAAGGACCAGAAAAATATATTTTCTTAAAGTATCATTTTCTCTCTACACATGTTTTCATTGTTGTTATTCATACACAAAACATCTATATTCCTAATGGTGTTCAAATGACTCATTTTGAAATTGTATGAAGGACATTTTTCAATGACCATTAATAAACAATATTTTATACAATATACAAGAAGTAAAGGGAAGGAATTTTGAATTCTATAGCATGTAATATGTCCTTCTTGTGAATGAGTGCTTAAGATTTTTATAAATCCTATTTTTGTTTGATGTACAATATATATTTTCATACCCAGTACCTTAAATAATTCATTAGAATATGAAATGAACAAGAATTGGCATAATGTATAGAAGAATAGGCCTAAAAAGATAAACTGGAAAATTGATTTAAAGTTTTAAAGTATATACGATTTGTAAAAAGCTCCCCGAAAAATATTATATAGAAGATTTTTTTAATGAATATTTAATACTCTTCAAAGATGTTTAAAATTCTTTAATGGTAATATTTGGTTTGGAAAATCAGCAATCTTGTATTTTTTGTGGTGATGTTTTGATATCGAATTCTATTGTAATAATATTCGGCAATGTATTTTTTTCACATTTATGAAAGCGCACAAAATAAATCCCAAATCACTAGGGTATTTTGTGTTCGAACTCCCCTTATATTTACATGTTACCGGTGGTGGTGTATTAAATTCGTCATAATCACGTAATTGTTTGTACATCGACATATTGTCATATCCCCACTTGCAATTGCAGTAGATTAAACGCTTATGTTTATTTGTTTTGTTTTTCACTCAGATTAAATCTTCTGACCATATCCGCATTTTCAACACTTTGTCACGTAAATTTCACATAATTTTAAAAGGTGTTATGAATTGTTTGTTTGCAAAATGTTTTAGATAAAATATTACAAAATCGGGGGAACAACAACTGCTTGACAAATTGTCATACTAAAAAGGTTGGATTTATAACTAATTAGCATTTATTA
The DNA here is from genome assembly GCA_963691935.1 of Nephrotoma guestfalica. Taxonomy (NCBI): domain Eukaryota; kingdom Metazoa; phylum Arthropoda; class Insecta; order Diptera; family Tipulidae; genus Nephrotoma; species Nephrotoma guestfalica. Next base: position 130,515,064 of record OY829914.1, on the reverse strand, counting down.
TATGCTTGCCCACAAAATTCCAAAACTCGTACACTTTAAATGTTACCATGTTGACTGCATTCATTGTACGATTAGAATCTTTCGCTAATCCCACTTCTCCCGATTTCTGAACACCTTGTTATCCGGAAGATTTTTCAAAAAATGTAGTTTTGCTATTTAGCTTCTAAATAGGCGTCATTTTGTGCCATCGATATTGAAATGTTTCATCTACCTAGCTAGAAGAGTATTGGTATACGCTGCTCCGCCATACTCGTCTGTTGGTGGTTAATTTTGTGCTTTGCCTTTGCACCTAACGCTGCACGTTCTATCTCTGTAGAGCTGTCGGCTAATCTTCTGAACCACTTTCGAAATCATCAAATAGTACGAATAGCTGTGATCTCCGTTTAACAGACTTCTCAACGATTATCTTGGGAGTATTTATGCTCAACACATGAACAATTGTACCTAAATCCTGCCTGTTCCGTTTGCAATCAAAATTCAATTGTCGATGAAATGCGGTTAAAAATTATGAACATTAGCACTTTTTGTATTATGTTAGGTATTGTAATCCCTTGCCAATTTTCGTCACGATGACACCATGGTGCACCAGGTGGTGCTGTATAAATGTGGCTGTTGGACACAACTCTTAGTCTATGTCCTTGCAGGAAGTTTTCTTCCCGAACGGTCTGAGCGGGTGCATCCTCAAATGCAATTCTTAAAAAATCTTCGGCAGAAGATTTGTTGTTGCTCAGTCATATAGATGTGTTTGATTTAGCTCTTGTTTAATACCTTTCCATTTCACTGTGAAGTGATACGCCGCTCCACGAGTGGTTCTGTCGTCTAGGAGCAAACTAAGCTATTGCTTGTTAATCTGAATGGGATTGATTTGGTTACCTATTGCGCCTTCGGTGAGTGCCAAATAGTTTTGCGCGAATATTATACCTTATACATAGTAGCTTACTGCTCTTCGTTGTTGTTTCTACTCGTTACTAGCCGATGACGAACCATAATCGACTGAGATCCGTGTTGTGAGCAAAACCAGAATAATTATAGAAAATTTGGTTGCCAAAATGTCGACTAGCAAAGAGGTTGACTTATTAAATGTCAAATTCGAAACAGTATCACAAACATCGACACATAATTTGTAAAATAGTTTAGAGAGTGGCGTCGATGGTTAAGAATTTTCTAGGAGACCTAGTCTGGGTCTTTTTAAATTGGTTGAAATTTTGGGCAATAACATGTAATTTTTTTTTTACTTTGGTTTTTGCAATTGTAATGGTGTTATTGTGATTGTTCTGTAATATTGGTATATTTCAGCACTCTCGAATTAAATTCACAAATCGTAGGAAATTCTTCCATTTAGCGTCACTATCAATGTGACAAACGAATATGATAATCGACACTTACTTATACACAATCAACTTCCCAACCACCCCATACTTTCTTTCCTTTAACGCTGGATCGCGGATAAATTTGAATTTTTGACTTATAGATTGGCTAATGTGTAAGAATCACAACAATCAGTTTCGAACAAATGAGACTATTGATTTGAAAAAATCAGTCTTCTCATCAGGTCGCGACGACCGATGTTGTATTACTACATTGGAATATTGTCTGTATATATAGAACATAACATGTAGTTGTACTACTAGCGAATTACTGCATAGCGTACGAAATTTGATTCTTTCACATTTCCATCTATATTTTATCAACTAACTTTTCGCATTCACGAATTTTATTATATATTTTTACTTTGGTTTTTGCAATTGTAATGGTGTTATTGTGATTGTTCTGTAATATTGGTATATTTCAGCACTCTCGAATTAAATTCACAAAATCGTAGGAAATTCTTCCATTTAGCGTCACTATCTGTGTGACAAACGAATATGATAATCGACACTTACTTATACACAATCAACTTCTCAACCACCCCATACAGTCCCCAATGTAGTAATACAACATCAGTCGTCGCGACCTGATGAGAAGACTGATTTTTTCAAATCAATAGTCTCATTTGTTCGAAACTGATTGTTGTGATTCTTACACATTAGCCAATCTATAAGTCAAAAATTCAAAAAAAAAACATGTAAAATTGGATAATTGGATATCAGGTGGTGTAAATTAAATATGTTTGTATCGCACGTGGCAGAAGATAATGGAAAATTTTAGGGGATTCAAGAAAAGTTCAAAATGAATCTCGAGCTTGTAAATATACATTGCTAGCTAAGGACATATATTTTTACATGAACAGAGTTCTAATTTCATGTTTAAAAGTTGACGACTTGAAAAAGTTGTCGGTGTTAAATTAAATGTTACCGCCAAAAATTTCTCCAAGTTGACATTTTCGAACAATATTTTGCCCAATTCGACATTATTGAATTGACATTTTATTTTTTTGTGCGAAACAATAAACAAGTGTTTTAATGTGTTTATTAAGCATTTTATAAAGCGCATATGTCGCTCAAGTAACCCAAGTTAGGTTAGGCGAAGGTTTCCAGTTGAAAACGGGTAATGCAGATAGTGTCTTTGCTATCCCATGAACATAGGTCATAACCTTAGGTAATCTTAGATTGAATTTGGGGCAAGTCTGAAAGGAATGTATGGGTTTAATAGGGCGTCGAGCCTGAGTTTACCTATAGATTTATGACCTGCCTCATGGACATAGTAGGATCGTTGAGTAAGTGGGTAACTCCAAAGTTACAGAGCGTCGTAGTCAGATTATTTGGAGGTAATTGTGCAAGTGCAGCTAGGTATATTGAGTAATATTTCTTTCGGCTATAACATATTTATTCAGCTGGGATAGCAAAGACACTATCTGCATTACAATTTTTTTGGCTGGAAACTTTCGGCTAATTTTAACAGTATGTTCAAGTCGACAGTTTTTGAGTCGATATTTGTATAGTTGACATTTTTGAAATCAATATTTAAAATATTGAATTAGATACCCAACCCGTCCAGTTTTTGAAAAAGTTTGCTCTTGTATTCGCAGCTAAACAACGACGGAACAATTGCACTGAATCTTTATTTCGGAAAAAATCGTTTAGGTGGTCCTCTGATAGAACCCAGGTTCCCAATGTAAAATTGTTTCTTCACAGGATTCGGGTTTCTTTTTGTAAATTTTGGTTGAGTTGGCTATGTAATATCGAATTTTAAAATGTAGCTTCCAAAAATGAAATCAGAGCCCACCGAAATTAGGACTCATCGCAATCGGCTCCTGATACACGAAACCCAAAAATATCCAGCAAAGTAGTTTGAGCTGCAAAACAAATGGGGGGGTGAATATGTTATGGTCAACACCCGACTTTCTTTTACCACGATTGTATATAAAGATTCTAAACACACCACTCTAGATCTCTAAAACGAAAAATTAAACTTCACGGAGTTTTGGTAAAACTGCCTTGTATAATCAAAGATCATTTCTCTGCATATACTACTGTGGGCAAAAAGTAGTAAGACTTTTTAATTTAAATTTCGCGCGGAAAACCATTCGTCGAAATATTTTTTTTCTATGTTTTTACGACTGTCAGTGATATCTGTGCCAAATGTCACATCAAAATAATCATTAGTGTTTAGTATACGCTTGTCTTTCTGAAGTACAAAAAGTGCATTCGGCGATTTGTACAATGAGTGAAATTATTCAACAAAGAAGTTCCATTAAACTTTGTGTGCGGAATCAATTTTGTGGTGTCGAAACATTCAGAATGTTGCAAAAGGCCTGCGGTGATAATTGTATGTCGCGAGCAAGTGTTTTTGATTGGTACAAATTGTTCTAAGAGGGTCGAGAACGTGTTGACGACGAACCACGTCTAGGACGGCCATCAACATCAGTTGATGATCAACACGTTAATAAAATCAAGGAATTGGTGCTCAAAAATCGACGATTAATAGTCAGAGACCTTACTGGCATCGTTGAAATATCGGAAGGATCAGTGAAATCCATTTTGAAAGATCATTGGTACCAAAATCACTCAATTTATTGGAAAAACAGCGTCGCGATGACGTCTGTAAAACAATGCTTTCCGACTACCAGGATATCGTGAAACGTATTGTAACTGGCGGAGAGTCTTGGATCTATGCTTACGACCCGGAAACAGATGATCAATCGGCCGAATATCGTGCCAAAGGTGAGCCGAAGCCGAAAAAACCACGCCCCAAAGCAAGTCAAAAATCAAGATGATGTTGACAGTTTTCTGCGATTATCGAGGTGTGGTGCACTCCGAATTCCTTCCGACCAGCCAAACTGTCAACAAGGAATACTATTTGAGTGGTATGCGTCGTTTGCGCGAAGCTATTCGTAAAAAGAGGCGGGAATTATGGGTCGACAACTCTTGGTTTTTGCACCACGATAATGCACCTTCTCATACTGCATTGGTTTTACGTGATTTTTTCGCCGAAAATTCCACTCATATCGTTCCGCAACCACCGTATTTGCCTGGTTTAGCGCCGTGTGACTTCTGGCTGTTCAGCAAACTCAAACGACCGCTCCGAGGAAACCGTTTTGAGTCAATTAAAGACATTAAACGTGAATCGCTACGCGCATTGGAGGCTATTCCAGAAATTGGTTCGAGGTTTGTAAAAAACGTTGGCACAAGTGTATTGAGGCCGAGGGGGATTAGTTTGACAGGGACGAAATAGATTTGTAAAAATAAATAAAGAATTTAAAAATTATGAACAAAGTCTTACTGTTTTTTGCCCACAGTATTATTTCAGAAAAGGAACAAGGTCAACCCTTGTTGGTTGAAAATGTTATCTTTAAATTTACTGATATCTTTTACTTTTTGGTCGATCTTGTATTGTAAATGTTAAACTTTTTTCTTCATTGTAAAAAATTTAAAAGCGCTCATTGAAGCTGCCACTTCCGGTTTACAGCTTTGCACCAAGTTTCACAAGAATCTCCCAAGTTATGTAAAAAGTTTAAGTTTGTAATTTTAACAGTGAATCCGCCTGGATTGTAGAGATGGCGAATTTTGGTGAAATAAAGTTTTTTTTTATCAAAACTCGCCATTTCCGGGAAAATTTTAAAAACGATCTGAACTAATTTTGTTTGAAATTTAATTTACAGTCTTCAACAATAATTTACAGTCTGATTCTTTCAAAATATTTTACAAAACACGAAAAACTTCTTACACACCGCTGCCACTTCCTGTGGACCAATGTCGACAAAAAATCATTTTGCTCTCCCAATTTATGGAAAAGCTTGAGTTCATGAAGTGACATTCCAAATCCGTATGGCGTACAGGAATTTTTGTTGAAAAACATGTTTTTGTAAAAAATCATTATTTTAAGCGGAATAATTGATATACTTTTCAATATATTTGAAAATAATGAAAAGGCTCCTACGGTGGCTGAAACTTCCGGTAGACTGATGTCATTGACAAGTCAATGAGATCTCACAATTTATAATAAGACCCAATTATGAAGTTTCATCATGTTCAGACAAACTGTCTGTGCATTAACACAGTCACTTAGTTTGCACACAGACAAACACACAGATAATTTTTCAAAACCACTGTATTTGAATTCGGCGATATAGCGAAAGGTAAATCTGTAAAATTTTCGAAGTCGAAAATTTTCATGATTTCTATACTGTTTCTATACTGTTACTACGTAACAGAAAGTAAAAGACTAGGCGATAAAAAAAGTCTCAAGTTCTATGTTCCCAGGTTAGTAAACAGTAATTTACTGTGTGTAATTAAAATTTTGAATCCGATTTTGAACTGAAATATTAAATCTATATTGGCAATCTACACCATAACACTACGAGTTTTTCCAATTTGATTGTAAAATGATATTTTCAAAGACCAACTTCTAGTTAATACAGTACAAAAGACATCCATCGGTACTGATGGTATTCCTACTTCATTTTAAAAACTTTTCCACATTAGTGGAAAATAACTAGAGTGACGCATATTTTCTAAAAATGTATATCTGTTATACTTTAGTTTTTTGAACTGTTAATATGCTACTCATTCAGAGCAGTGCTCCCACGGTATATGTCGCAATACCGGTTTTATGCCCAACTGATCATATCGACCAATCTCATAGAATTCACAAACGAATTGATGAAATACGCCCCGACTGTGCAAAAGCTTTAAACTCCGTCAGTCACTGCAAAATTTTGGAATACATATTCAAGTTCGGTTTTTCCAGCCAGTTCGTAGCCTGTTCCAAATAAAATTTATGTACTCACATCCAATATATTGAAATAGGAGATAATAGGTCGATTACAATTCAAGCCTCCTCGGAAGTGCCATAAGGCTAGTGATAAAGAATTCCAAAATATTGGTGTTCAAAATTTACCTTAAAATTTACAAAGCAATCCAAATAGTTGACGATGCCAATAAACTGCAAGAACATATTAAAAGTACATGTGTGGTGTCCATTCTAAGAAGAACATATCCAAAGTATTGAAAAAAATCAAAGTTCGAAGTTTCAACGCTACATGACTTATACTATATGACCATGATCTACCATACATATTTAAATGCATGTACGACATACAACTTGACAATGCTAGAAAATAGGTGCGTATGCTAGAAATAGTACTTTTATTGGAAATCTCCTACTGGTCAAATCGAAGCACTGGAAGTACTAAGTTCAATTAAATTAAAATAAAGGTTTCCAGTAGACAGCTAAGGGATCATGACTTCTTCCAATTAGATAGACACAGAACCAACTATGGCGATAATGAACCAGTGAAAATGATGTGCAAGAGTTTCAATAAAATTAACCATTTGTTTGATTTTTATTTAAGTAAAGATTTTGTTTTAAAATGGAGGGATGTAATAGTTGTGGCCAACACCCGACTTTCTGTTACGATAAATGAACATAGATCTCAAATACTCCACACTTAATTTCTAAAGCGGAAAATGTAACCTATCGGATTTGTGGTAAAAATTGTCTTGTTTAATCAAAAATTATTAGTCCTGTTTATATTTCAAAAACCAACAAGGTCAACCCTTGTTGAAAATTTAATCTTCATTGCAAAAATTTGAAAATCTCTCTACGGAAGCTTCAGAGATCTCCCAATTTATGGAAAAGCTTTAGTAAAAAGTTTTATTGCGATTAATCAATCCACCTGGTCTGTAGAAATGCCGAATTTTGATGAACTATAGTTTTTTTTCGCCGTCAGTTCCAGTAAAATTTAAAATATGATGATCTGAACTAATTTTGAAACTTAATTTACAATCTTTTTATTGTAATCGTTTTTTGGTAAATGTGATACACTTTTCAAAATATTGTCAAAAAACTTAAAAGCTCATATGGAAGCTGCCACTTCCGGTGGACTGATTTTAACCAAATTTCGCTTGGAGTTCCCAATTTATGATAAAAGCTTATCTAAGAAGTTTCATTCCAACCGTCTGGTCTTTTTAGTCCGTCATAGATTTGTTTAAAATTTTTTTTGGCTTTGGCGATATAGCGAATTGAAAATTTGAGATTGAGAAAATTGTATGCATCCAATGATTTTATTATTGTTACTATTACTTGATTTTCAAATTCAAACGGATTTCTTTCTTTTGAATTTTTATTTTTAATTTAATGCACTTTGAAATTTGTAGACAGTTCAATATAAATAAATAGATAAATGAAAATATTTCACTCTTTAAGTAGAAAAGTAAAGATTGATTTTGTTATGTTGCGAAATTGCATTAGCTTAAAAAATAAACCAAAAAATATTTCTGAAAAAACGACGACCCAGTAACAATTACAAGTTAACTAGTTACCTTGTATCGTAGATAGACACAAAATTTCGTGATTATTTCCAATCGCGATTGCACGTCAAATGCACAAAATCGCGGTTTAAAAATTCTACTGACGTACACAAATATGATTTGATAACTTCATAAAACGTTCAATTTCACATTCAGTTATTAAAAAACTATAATTTTAATTTGTACTTGCTCATTTTGAATTATGCCGAACCAACTACGATTAATTTGTATGAATTGTTGGGACAATTTACAGAATTACATATAAAGTTTAATCGACTTTCTTAATCTTTATATTTTCCTGTACTTCCTGTAAATGAGACATACTGAAAAGTATACATATTAGGGCAATATGTATCCTCATTCAATTAAAATGCCTTTTTCTTATTTTTCACATTTATAATATTTCTACAACCCGATTGTAATCATCTAGTTTGATAAACGTAATAATCTGTTTTGAAAATCGCGTAACGACAGACCCCAAAAATATCGTAATAATCAAGAATTTCCGATTATTTAGTTTGTGTCTATCTACGATATTAGAGTTAACTTTGAATTGAAATGAAGTTATCTTTTAAAGTATATTGGCCTAGTAAACGCCGCCTAGTTAGTGCCACTTCCTGTTCGAGCGAAAGGTGATATTTGTTTATATGAGAAAGTGTCTCATGCTATTTTACTATTATTTCATCATTTGTTACATTAATTGTAAACTAATTGAGCATTTTACATAATATTCAATCGAATTATAGTCAATTATGGAGCTTTTATAGTTATAATATAAAAACTAGTATTTGACAAATTAAACACCTAGAGTGATGTGAAGATGAATATTGGTGAGTCGTGATGAGAGAGGTGAGACAACGGTGAGATCGAGTTGATAATTTGAGGCAAGTGTCAATATTATATTAATTCAAATCGCATATAAAATTGCACATAAAAATTGCCAACATCGATGGTAAGCACTTTTTATCGTAAGGGAAATGAAAATTGCCTTCTCTTTTTATTTGTTTCAAAATATTTTTTGGTTTTCGAGTCGAATCCGTATACATTGAAACTTTTGTTGATTGAGTTGACTCCACAAATTTTTTGGATTAAGTCCAGTGTCACGTTTTGCCAGATTGAAAGAGGATGACGATGAGCAATTATCGTTCCGAAAATATCTGCCGTAACCGAAATTTGTGTTAATATTACAACAGAGCCTCCAAAGCGATCATTTGAGTCCGACTAAAGCTCAAGAGCTACGGGGTGGGCTTTCTTGGAGGATGATATAATCTTGAAAGACCGCATAGGTTTTGGAAGGAGTATTGATAAACTAAATAGGATTGACAAGCAGACAATATGCATACTCACCTAAATCAACCACCCTAACATCACCACCCACGATATATTTCGCGAATTTACTCCATCATTCTCATAATTAAAACGTTTAGAAACGTAGTACAAAATAAATTAGAATCCATAAATATTTGAGTTTTACAAAATAGCATCACAAAGTTTGTATTTCGAACATAACTGAGACAAAAAATTACAGTATCATATGGAAATGTTGATCTTACTTGACCTACTATGATCTAGCTAAACCTACTAATATAATAATATATAATGATAATAACAAATAATGATCATCAAAAAAAATTACTTGTTATTAGCCATTTTATGTGGCTTGCTGAGTTGATGTTTGTAGAACTAAAGCTGATATGTTGAAGCGTTGAACGATTAATCAAAAAAAAATCTCATACATCGAGTGTAATATCAAGCACCCTGGAGTTTCAAGTCGTGGCATGCACTAACAGCTAGCATAATTTGTGGTATCAAGTGTATGTCTAACATTTGAATTTATTTAGGCCCATATTTATAGTCGTCACTACAATCACTGTTATCACTATAGTAATTCTTTTGGTAATTATAAACCACACTATAGCAACTGTTTCAAACAGTTGCGACGACTATAGTAGTGGATATCGGCGACTAAAACAGTTGTTACAGATTATCGAAAATAAATTGTTTTTGTTGTAAATTACATTCGAATTTCGCAATTAGTCGTCAAAAAAATAAGTTCCATACATATTTCATTCTAGTTGTCGAGTGATACATATCTTCAAAATAAATAATATGTATTGTGTACAATATAAAATAAAATTAGAAAAATAAAATTAGTTTTGGATCATTTGAAAATGGATGTTTCGGGGTCGGCGATTGATCGTCGTAGAGGAAGGACGTGTTTTTGTCTCTCCTTTAAATAAATAAATAATTTATTTTAAATGTATTTTAATTAACTAATAAAAAGTATAATATTGATATAGTTGATAATTTTAATAAATAATAATTTCAATAATAATTTGCGTGAATTTAATAAGTGAAGTGAATAGTTGTACGTATTGTATATTTATTTTAATCTGTGTACGGTGCGCTTGTGATGGTATAGAATATGTAGATAACAATCTTCGTTTATATGTATTTTGATACCGTTGCTTGAACGCAACGTACGCAGTGTATGTAAATCTTCAATATGTATGACTTTTTTGATTCCAATGGATGCCTAAGATAAGTGTTTTTCATTATTTTAATTCATATTTTTCTGAAATAAATTTTAATTATATAAAATATGTATTTAACTGTTTCTATTTGCGTAAACGTGTTAAGAGAGGAGCGTAAAATAAAATACCATTTCATTTATATGTTTTGGTTTAGTATATTAAATATATACATACATTTCTATTTTTTGTTTTTGCGCTTGTTGCGTGAGTGAGAACTGAGAATAGATTATTATGATCATGCTTAGTGTTTTATAATTTATCCCTTCCAAGTTTCAACTAAAAAAGAATAAACAGGAAATAGACAAATAAAATACATAAAAGAACAAAATTTTGAGGGGATAAATATATGACGAAATTATGGCTGGACTATAGATGGAATAAAAAGAATAAAAAGAATAACGTAAGAGAGCGAAAGAGAGGATTTACATGCAATCGACTATACTGAGAATAATAAATATAAAAAGAATAACAGAAATTGCGTTTAATTTTTTTTCATTTTTGCTGTCACTTAAAAAGAATAACCGAGCGATAATTTTCGCCCAAAGAATAAAAAACTTAATAACTACAACAACAAAACTCAAATAAATTTTAGTGCGTTGAATATAATATGCATATTTACTTTTTTATATAAGGGAATTTTAAATTATTCGTCTGTTTTATCTTTTCTATTTATAAAATATTCATGTATGCATATGCTAATATGAATATAATATCAGAAATAATTTTCAATACACTGTAGAATTGAATTTTTCTAAACCTAACCTAAAAAAATAATTTATCGAATTGTGGTGATTTAAATCGCATATAAACAATTTTTATAATTTTAAAAACATATATTTGTTGATATAAATACGTTTATACTCAAAAATATTGTAGTTTCATTCATAATTGTAGGAAATATATCACAAAAATATATGAATGAACTTAATTTTTCAAGTCATCTATGGCCGTAATGTCAAATTGGAATAATAATTTTTTGTCTTCGTTTCTTACGTTATTCTTTTTATTCTATCTATAGTTCCCACATTAGATAGAAACTAAACAAGCATGATCGTGGTTATTCTGTACTTTTCGTTTTCTCCTTGACAGATGAATTCATTCATTCATATACACCCATCCTCCGATTTACACGGTAGATTGGTTCCGCGGAAAACGTATTATCGCATTCATATATACAGATCCTTGTAGAAGTATAAATTAATAATTTATTAATTTGAATTTTAGGTTTTAGTGTAAAATTAAATTAAATTTCTTAAATTTCTTATTATTCTTGTTTTGAACGTGGAAATAATAATTTAACGAATTTTGGAACTCTAGTTTAGGACATGTAGAGGTAGGCGGCTGTGATCGAATTGGAATTGTTGGCTTAACTTTATAACTTTGCTATTTCTGCGAATATTTGAATATTTGGAATTACATGGAAGCTACGGAGTATATTTGAAATGCAGTCAAATTTGCTATATGTAGATAGTTTTTAGGGATCATGCTAGATTTTTTTCTAGATTATTTGGAAGACTGTAAATTGGTAAGGGTTTTGGTTAACTTGTTCTAGGTTGGACAAATAATTATCGACGTATGTCGATTATATAATTTATAATTTATTTAATGTTGTTGTAGATATATATATGTGTGTGTGTATGTATATGTGTGTGTGGATGTGCGTGTGTATGTATATATATATGTATGTATGTAATTTTTTTCTGATTTATTTATTTTATAATTAAAGCATTGAACCATATAATTGGGTTATTTTATTATCATGGTTCCTACAGATGTGCTAGCTACTTATTATTAATTCTGTTATCTTACAGATTCCTGATTACTTTAATAGTTTTATTTAATTTTGGTTGAATTTGTTTAGGTATTGGGGATTCTAAAGCTATGAAAAACATTCATTATTAATACATTACCTTACAGATTCCAGATTAGCTGTTTTTGGAACCAGTTTTCGTTTGGTCATTTTCTATTTTTATAAATAAACATATTTGTATTAGATTAGGGATGACAAGGACAAGTGACTTTCATAAATATTTTTTTATAAATAAATCCATCAAATCAACAGACTTAGAAGTTAGGAAGGCCGTGCGTGCCTGGATTCGATTTATTTTATTTGTTTTATGAGAACCAAATTAATTTAGTTAATACTAATCGTTACTTTACATTTATTTTATTCAAGTATAATTTTATTATATTGCATATATATTGTCCTAAATATACTAATGAATTTTACAGATGCTTGTGTAATGAAATTTACAGATGCTTGTGAATTAATGCTTCATTGTAATTGCTGATTGTGTAGTTTAGAATTGTGTTGTCATTTTATTACTAACGACTTTACATAGGTGTCTGTAACGGGTCGAGTCAACCAATTTTGGTTAGGAAGCCGAAAAGTATTAATAGAATTAAATTTCAGGAAAATTCCAGATGTATGTGAAATAATAATATTTTTTCTTAGGTTGCTGTTTTAAAGAAGCAATTGTTGAAGACCAATACCATCGTTATCCATTAACCTATTAAGCCTTTATCCTTGATCTAGTAGATTAGAATTGTGTTGTCTTTGTGTTACTAACTATCGGCTATACCTAGGTGTCTGTAACCGGGCCGATTCTGTCCCACTTAACTAACCTATCCAATCCTTCGGTTTTGTTATGTGTAAAAAAGGGTGTACGGTGGACCCGGCGTCATCCGGGAACTCAAGCCTAAGAACTTGGTCGTACATTCAAAATCAATCAATCAATCAATCAATTTGAAAATGGATGTTTCGTTCTTAGAAGCCAACTTTACAAGAAATGATAAGAGCTATCAGGAAAGAATTTCGGAAGCATATTATTCAGATTCAGAATTCAAGCAAAGATTTCGAGTTACCAAGAAATCTTTAAGTTATTTGGAATCCTTAGTGCAATAAGATCTGCAACACACAGATAACAGAGGTTTACCTATGACAGTGAAACAAAAAATCACGGTGGCCCTACGTTTTTATGCTACTGATAGGCATAAGTTAGTCAATAGTTCATGAAGTATCCAAAGCCTTTGCAAGATTAGCCAAGCAATTTATTAAAATGCCTGCTACACCAGAGGAAAGACAATCATTACACAGTTGATGAATTTTATAATATAAAAAAAGTTCCTAGATGTGTTGGTTGTATAGATGGGTGTCATATCCCAATTAAGTCTCCAGGTGGTGAAAACGCAGAAATTTTTCGAAATCGTAAAGGTTTTTTTTCCCATAAATGTACAGGCAATATGTGATTAGGACTGTAAATTTCAAGATTTAGTTGTCAGGTAAGCTTTACATATACAAAGATTTTGTCAGATCATTGAACTTTCAATTTATTATATCATTACAGGTGGCATGGATCAGCACATGATCAAACAATTTTTGATTTTTCGTCAATTAAAAATCGGTTTGAAAATGGAAGATTTGGGGATAGTCTATTAATTGGTGATGGTGGTTACGGGCGCAAAGAATATTTAATAACTCCCTATCGAAATCCGAATAATAGACAAGAGGTAAATTTTAATAAAGCGTTGTCGTCTACTCGTGCTTGCATCAAAAGAACCTTTGTAATTTGGAAACGAAGATTTTCCGTTCTTGCAAAATGTAATCAATATAAATATTATGTATAGGGTTTTCCAATAGGAATGGTACGATTTTTAAGTGACGTTTCGGAAACTTGTAATATGTCATGAACTGTCATTTTTTATTTCGTTGTATTCAGTAATGTTTACAATTTCTATTTTTGTTTACAATTGGTAAATAAACAAAACTGTTGATTCTGGTGCGGAGAAAATCCACAAATTATTCATGGAAAACCATTACATTCACCTAAATTGCCAGTTTGGTGTGGTTTTTGGTCTAGTGGAATCATCGGTCCGTATTTGTTTCGAAATGAGGCTGGTAACATCGTTACTGTCAACGGAGATCGGTATAGATCGATGATAACCAACTTTTTATGGCCGAAATTGGAAGAAGTTGATCATGACAACATTTGGTTCCAACAAGACGGGGCTACGTGCCACACAGCAAGTGCAACAATTGAATTATTGCGAGAAAAGTTTGGATCATATCACTCTTATTGGAAAACCCTATATAATCATTTATAGTATATATGTATAATCACTTTTCAATTTATGTTGTTTCAGCTTGACAAATTAAATTGAGTAATTTGTTAGTTGTAACTGTTGCTGTTGCGGTACTTCACAACATTGCGATTGGTAGGAGTGGATTGATTGGAGATGAAACTGAAGATGACGAGGTCTTGTAAACAGGGAAGCGGTCCCCGAATCAACACCCAATCGTTTCGAGTACACTGCGAACACAAGCATCCGCGATTTAATTTGTAATACATTTTAATAAAAAATGAAAATTATTTAAATTAAACAAAATACTAATTGAGAAAAATTTATATAATAAAAATTTAATTTATAATTAATAATAATAATTTATAATAATAATAATTTATTTTTCATTTATCACATCCCCTTGCTTAAATTGAGCAGTTAAAGTTTCATAATATATGCGCTGTGCGTTATGTGCCCTCTCCTTTTTCTCGTTACATTTTATTTTGGAAAGCAACGCTTTCTTTTGAAATTTCCAAATTTCCTCCTTAACGTTGTGTTTCGTAATTTTGTGACAATTCCTGCTTCGTGTTAAATTGGTGACCGCCGCCGCTGGCTCAACGACAGCACGTGATGTCAAAGGGTCGATTGAGGTTGATGCTAGTGTTTCTGGATTCTGTTGATCTGTGTGGATTTGCTTTATCAAACTGTCGCTGCTTTCGTTTTCTAATAAATGTTCAACTTCGTATTCATCTGCAAAATCATAAACTTGTTCCTGTACATTTTAAAGAAAATTAAAGTATCAATTAATGTAATTCGATAAAAAATTTAAATTACCTTTTCATTCCTAAATTCCACATCATTATCATAGATGTTTTGACCAGGATTTATGGTTGGCTGAATTAAATCATACAACTCCCCATCAACTTCTGACAGTTTAACTCTAGATGGACCCCCACCAGTACCCATGACATCCTTCTTTTTACTTGCCACTTCCCTTCTCAATTTCCCCCTCCAATTGGTGTAAGCTGTCTTCAATTGTTTGGCAACGGAATCAGTTTTGTTATTCTCCAATACGTGTTTATATATTTTTATTATTTTAATGAGCACAGTTCGATTATCATCCTCTATCCGATTCATTATGAAAAAATGTATGTATGATTAATTGCAGTATACAAAAGTATAATAATATTAATTTGCAGGAGAAAATTACGGTCGACAAAAATTGCACTTTACTACTTAAACGAACGGTATAAAACAATAACAAAAATCACCTGTAAAAAAAGTTGTTTGATGTTTCATTTGTTTTGACAAATAAACAAAATTACAACACTTTTCTTGTTTTAAGTGTTGGTAGCACTACTTCGAAAACAGTTGTTTTAATAACGTTTATAAATACCATTCTAAAATCCTTGTTAAAACAACTCTTTTACTGATGAATATAAATACCAAAAAAAACAATCCAAAAACAGTTGATTCTCGAAACCAGTGACTACTGCTATAGGTGTAGCGACGACTATAAATATGAGCCTTAATTTTCATTTATGAAGACATTATGGTACCACAACATCATTGTCGGATATACGCCATTTGAAGGCTGCCTTTTTAGTGCCTATACTTATAATTAGGCATAGTTTATATTTATTAACAATCGAATTATTTAACAACAATCTATCGAAGTTAAATTAAATATTCTTATTATTATTTAGTTTTTTTTATTCCGAAAGACACAGTTAAAATTATCGCTCATTAATCTTCTTAACTGTTTTTTTACCGAAATTTAACGTTTATTTCTGATTTAATCACATATTATAGCATATTATTTGCATGCAACCCAAATTTTTATATTTTAAATTTACGTTTGACCACCAACGTCTGATAACAAACAGTTTGGTTTCATTCATAAGAATTTTGCACTTCACAGTAAGCTTCGGCTAATTCACAATTTTAGCATTTACATACGTATAGTTCTGCATGATTATCACATAAAAGGCACTCTAACAATTTATACTAGTCTTTTCCAATTGCATTTTATTCAGACAGTCTTTGCAAAAATGTACTAAATTTAAAAATTATTTTTAGTTTTTTTTTTTTGTTTTAATGATTTAGATAAATTTTATATTTTTTTTTTAATTTTTTAATTTTTTTTTGATTTATAATAAAATAAAATTCACATTTTGAGTAACTAACCCAATTCAAATATTTATTTAAAGTTTTTATTTTTGTTCACTACCAAACTTATCAAACTTATACTTTATGGGGTCTCACTAAAACTGAATATTTGGTACTCGCTAACTCGATGTACCATCAACGAACTCCCAGTGCAGCTCAAAATGTTTCGTTTTTATAGCTACAAACCCCACCCGATCTAACGAAATCAAACCTTGTTTTTCGTTACCCAACATAAAAGTGTTGCCGAATAAACAATTTCAACTGTAGCGTTAAAGTAACGTGAGCGACATGTAATGTGAACAGGGCGTTGAACGTAACACCGCAGTTAAGACGAGTTGACTTGAACCCATATATGTTCCAATTTCAGTCCGGCTTCAATCCGGATTGGACTCTTAATATATACGGGGTAATTTAAGTTTCATATATGGTATAAAGTAACACTGTATACTTGTAAATAAGATATATACAGTATTAGCAAATTTTCTACACATTTTCATTGTACACCACAAAACAAACCCCACTGTATTCACTAAAATTGTATTTGAAGCAGAATAGAGAAAATAATTTTTACAAAATGAAAAATGTAATTAAGGTAACTTTAAAAAAAATTCTCACCATGGTAAATTTTCAATCCAAAGATAAAGAAAGTTTGATAGCGAAAATTAAACTTTTTTCCTTTTCGTTGTTTATTAGTAAATTGTTTTGTTTGTATTTTTTGTGCAGCTAACGAACCGTACGAGTATAAAGACAAACAATACAAAACTCTCTACAGTACAATAAACCACATAGGAATTTTGTTCGAAGGCACAACATAAATCTCAATAAATATCTGTAACTAAAATTGTCATTATTACCGGAGATACCAGATTTTTACAAACCAATAGCGTACAAGTATATTTCTTTCTCGTTATATTGACTTTTAAGTTTTAAATGAGCTTTTACCACGTCCTCAAAGATACGTCTGTACATATAGAATTTTTAAAATTAAAAATATTTAAATATGTTAAACCGTATAAAAATTTTAAATGGGTATGGTAAATTTATTATTCTCATAATACTTTACTTAGTAATATGTTAAAATATTTTTTTTAGTACTAATATACGATTTATAGGTTTCATTCTCATCTGCGAATAAATTCTAACATAGAAAAAGCTTTTCTTCATCATTCACGTCAATTTTTATTCCACTGTATATATTCTCGTACCATCACACTATTTGGGTTTATCCACAACAGAAAAATGTTAACTTAGTGTATAGAAAAAACTATGAAAGATATAAATTCATATTATTTTAATGCAAAAATAAAAATTGCATACTGTATCCCTCCAAAATATCCATATATTTGATATACGAGGATACGAAACTAGTACAGGATTTACGTAAGAGTGGAAGGATAATGTACGAGTGAATTACAATGAGAAAGGAAACAATTCATCTGCATTTTATATGCAATATTTTTTCCATTTTATCAGAAAGGATAGTCTGCGCTCTAAAGAAAATATAATGTTAGTCCTCATCATTTACTTTTCTGCAAAGCACCTGTAATACCGTGTGTCCGTTTTAGAAACTATACCAGGAATAATATGGAAAGCATATCCACGAAATAGATTGATGATAAAATTATCAAAAATGAATTCTTCTTCCTAATTTTAATTATTATTGGTGTTACTTGTATTGTAACGAAACGCATGACTCGTTAACAAATTTGTCACATCAGAGGTTTCTGGGCGGTGCTATTTGCTGACAACTGCTCGCGATAAGGATCGTGGGGCTTCCAAAAACTTAATGTGATCTTGATTACACCATCCGCGCTAAATACTTACCTTATATTCATCTCAGTAGTACCGAACACTCTACTCAACATGCATATCCAGCACTAGTCACTGACACCAGAACCATCTATATTATAATAGAGCCTCCTTGTTCGAGCTTTTTTCCACTTTTTTCAATGAAAAACGGCCAATTTTATTTGTAAGTTTATGTCTATTTGAACCATAAGCTTTTTTAATATTTTTATAGAATTACAGGATTGATTTTTACAGGAAAATTTAAAAAAGCTCAAACTTTAATTAATGCAAAATAGGATTCAAAAAAATTTTTAAAACTGTATGAAAATCAACTTGGAAAATAATTAAATAATGAGCTTTTATATTTGTTGTTGTTGTATTACGTCGCGGTTTCAAATCACAATATGGGTCTCTTTCCATTCTCTTTTTAAAAACCCGATTGCATTGGAAATAAAAAAACTATAATTTTTTTTTTATTGTTTATAAATAACGGCATTCGGTCAGTCACCACTTAAATGTGGTTCTGAAAGTGCGCGAGTAGCAATGATTATGAACCACAGATACGTGATTAAACAATTATGGAACAATGTTTCCATTGTTTATACATATGTAGAAACAAATTGGGCCACGTATTAAAAACTATAAAATGTTCATATACAGTATGTACTTGATTCTCTAACATCGTTCGAACACCATAGCTAGACATAATACTTGTATGCAATATATAAAAAATTTGTTACAGAGCAAAACTTTTCTTAGTCATTTACTAAAAGAATTTTTTCTTTGCGAATGTCACGTCATTTTCTGCTCTGATAAACGACGATGAAACACAGATAGTGGCCGTTTCAACAGCGGATCTTCGATAAACGTTGGATTATTAACAAACGGCTTGAACTGGTCGGCTTGTAGAGAAAATATAACTTGTTTAAAGTAGCGACAATGTTTTCAATATTATGCCAGCAATGCACGTTAAATGCATGCGTATTTGTCGCAACGTATCTGTGATAAGTCGAGAAGTCGAATTGTAAAAAATTATTTCATCAAAAGTACCAAACAATGACCATCTTCGGTTCTCTTTCGAGAAATTCGTGCCGGTTTCGTGTGTAAAGGACGCGTCGAATCAAAAAGCTGTATAGCAATCGTTTGGGTTCTTATTGCTCACTCCTTAATTTTCGAATCACGTCAATGGTCATTTATCATTCCTCCCCGAGTACATTCATTGCACTGCTTTTTAAAACTATTTCAATTGAATTTTTCGATTTATCTGCGTATTTCCATTGAATCAAGTCCCGAATAAAGTTTCACAAATTTTATAATTATGCGGTGTTATATACGCCACATTGCCAGTATCTCGATTCCAACATTTAATTGGTGCGAACGAATATGTGAATGATATACATGCATGATCAACGGACTATAGTGGTAATGTAGTAATAATCATAGAAATTTTATTGTTTTTTGTTCAATTTTATAGTTCAGAACTCCAAAATATGTATAACTGCGATCTGGTAAGCCAGTTATCAATATTTTGCACATTCGACTTAAGTATACTCCTATATTCTCATTGGACTTGTTTCGCAGCGTAGTAAATTAGTTTCGATTTTAACATTGAACGTATTCAGGCTCAGTAGTTTGGATGATGAGTTTGATTACAGATGTTGTGATTCTGAAATCATGGCATGTGGAGCAAACCAAAATTAATAACGTTCCGGTAAGCGGCTACTGTTCAAACTTTTAAATTTCATTAAAATTTGGCTTCGGTTTAAATTTATAGTTTTGCTCCTGTTCCAGTTCGGGTAGAAACCTGGTTTAATAATATAATTTTAAGCAGTATTCTAATAATATTATTGTAGTATATGTTACGTTTACACAACTAAATATTAGCTGTAAAGAGGTTTCATTTCCTGACCTTTCCTTCATCCTAGACTCCTTTGTAGTCTGCGGACGGAACGAGAGGCAAAGTTTCTTACGCGCGCCCGTGAGAGTTAACTGCGATTATCATTCCGCTTAACTACGATACTACGTACCATACTACGATACTACATATACGACTCTCATTTCATAAATAAGGTTCCAGTTAAACAGTTCTTCTAATTTTAATCGCACATTTACGAATTTCGTACGTTAGGCGATTCGCGAGTAGGAGCTTTTATTTTAGATTCAACATTTAAGTGTTATAACAGAAATTTAAGGAGGAGACCGAAACGAAATAGAACGATGAATTGGACCGATAAATTACGTTACGGTTACGGTTAACGTTCTATCTATAATTATGTTCGTTCTCGTTTCGGTTTTGAATACAATAAAAATATCGGTTAGTATCGGGTTTAGGTCCAGTTCTGGTTTGACTCTCTGCATGGGCGTGAGTTCAAACTCTAACATTGCATTAAGTACACAAAAGGAAAAGCAAAGAAAGCAAATTGTTGCAACAAGCATCAAGACCGGGAGCAAAATTCAATTTGAAATCTGGGAGATATTGATACGAAGCGGTCATCCCTGCATGATCATATCGAAATAGAAGAATAAAACTACTCAGAATCGAAAATCGAACATACTTTTCAACAACCGGTCCACATATAGGTTGTTGAAAAGTATAAAATATTTTTTTAATACTTTAATTGTTATAATTAATGTGTTGTTACTACTATTGTTTATTCTAATAGAATGATACGGAAGCCTAATTAAAAATTGAAGGATGGTTCCATAAAAGTTGATAAAAGACCTAAAAATTATACAACCGTTAATCAATCCATAAAGGATACTATTACGACTCAAATATTTACGATTTTTGTTTGTATCTGAAATCGGGACAAAAATGACGTGCAGTCATTATGAACTGCAAACGGCTACTATTTCAAAAATTCAAAGTAAACAAATAGGAGGTAACTATTCTATTTTGGTGTTTTAAGAGCTGTGGATTTTATTTCGGATATTATACGGTTTACTTTATCTTGACCACTGAATTACGATGATTGCACTTTTCATTGTTTTTGATTTCATATAGTTTATATTGTCGTTTCTATTTGATTTATTTTTTCAAAACCCATTGTTGCCTTTTATATTTTCTTATAAAATTTAATTTACTATTTCTCTCTAATAATTGTTTTAAATTACGATTTATGACGACATCATTTTCCCCGTATTTTAATTGTTGTTGTTGTTGTACAACGAAATTGCCATAAATGTTCCTTTATTAATTTGTAGACATTGAGATACCTACCGACTACGTGGTTGAAAAGAGATGAAATTTATTATATATATATATGTCATCGATTTATGCAAAAAAAAATCAATTTAATAGTATTTTTAATTCGTGTTTTATTTTTCAAACGTAATGCTATCTCCCATCCCTTTCACCACCTGTCCACACGATTGTGTGGGTAAATTTCGATAATAATGGAGACATGTCAACACAAAATAAATAATAATGGTTGAAAATGAAACCATTCCACACATTTGTGTTTCCATTGGAAATTTATTTCTAAGGAAAAATGTCATCATAAAAAACAACCGACTTGCACATTTGTGTATATAGGTACCATAAAGTTCAGGGAAAATGAACGTTCAACAATTTTTATAAAACTTACACAAGCGAATTCAAAAGGCCCAAATTTTACAAAAAACCGTCTGATTCACGAAATTAGTTAGGTTTTGTATTAAAACGGGCACTCACACAATTGTGCTTCTCAAGGTAATGCTCAGCCGAAATAAGCCGACTAATGAAATATTCAAACAGATTTATACGTCTAGAAATTATAAACATTTATTATTTCAATTATTTCATTAATTATAAACATTTATTATTTCAAGGTACAAAATCATCACATTAACATATGTTATACATTCAATATATGTTATACATATAATATTTAATAAAGCATATTCAGTCTTCTTAAGAGTAAAAATAATTATAGGTATAATAGGTTTACCTTTTTAATGTGTGAAAAAGTTTAAAATAATTTCTTTGCGAAGATGAAGAAAGAAATACGTTGCATTTCTCACATCGACAACTGTACGGCTATTGCACGTTTGTAAGCGGCAACATTTAGCAGTTGTCAGCTTGTCCCATACGGGACAATGATCGTAGCCATCGTATCGCTTACCACTAAATGGTAGTGGTGAACACGTATTCACGTGGCGATCCTCTTCGTGTTCGTCTTCATCGCTGCTTTCTCTTCGTTTTCTCTTAGCGGTTGCAACTAAAGCATTACCTAACTCTAATGTAAAACCAAGTAGATCAAATGTTGAAAATTTAGAAATGCAGCATGCCAAACAATCTTGCCTGTATTCCATCCAGAAATTTACCACACTTAAGTCTATAAAATGGTGTACAGCTTTAAGGGTCCACTTTTTTGTTTTGATGAAGGTCCCGTAATATTCCAACATTTGGTCAACCACATCTACGCCTCCCATATTTTTGTTGTAATCGGCAATAATGTCTGGACACGCAACATTTTGAAACACTTTTTTTGTTTTAATCCATCGATCCATCGATGTGAGCGTATTTGTCCCGGAGATTGATAATATTGCCGTTACGCCTTTAGTGTCTTCCCATTTTACGGTGATTAGTTCGTGGATTCAGCTTCATTCATTAATAACAGCTGATTATCAATATATAATCATGCTCTTGATGCAATTTCATAATTGTTCGAAGAACAATATAAGCAATTTTATCGTATTGTGATTTGCTGGTATGTGGTGCTTGTTTGAGTTTTATAATTATTTTAAGCAACACAAATGTCCTTGTACGGTTTACAAATTCAACGTACAATTTTTTTACAATTTGATTTTTTTGATATAAACCCAATTTTATATTTTTTTTCGGTTTATACATTTCGTACACAAAGTGTCTTTAATTTGATTATGCCTAATTTAAAACATTTATCTAATTCACATACTATTCACATATAAATATAGGATATAATCACTACTAAGATTATCACTATTAGGATCAAATATTATTTTTAACTGTTCCACTCTTATGATTTTAAACTTTGTTTATTGTGGAAAACTTATGATATTTTATTTGTAATAGTCGTCAACAGTTAATCGTACAATGCCGAAAAGGACGTGTTCACGCCAAATATTTTACCCGTTGCAAAACACATTTTGAACACAGAACACTTTTAATTATACACATAAACTAAGTGCTGTGAAAAATAGATTTAACTATGTTCTAAGCAATGCGCTATCCCCACTTGCTTATCTACGTATTATTTACTAAAATCCGTACGATTTTGATACAGGGATTCCTTATCGCTTCTCTCTGGACCAAAATAAATTATTTTGTTAAAGCGATATCCTAGATCTTTAACTGATGTTATTGCAATAATTATTAAACAAACAACTGACCCTCAATGCTTATGCGGGTCTTAATTATAAGCAGTATATCAAAAGTGGTTAGATTACCATCAAAGATGTTTACCTATTCGTTTATGTACCTCTGTAAAAAAAATTCCGGACAACGTTGTCTATAAACGCAACTCAAATTACACACACCGGTTTATTTTAGTTTAGTAACACGGTAAGATTATTTTGTTCTGAAATTTTGTTATGTTACTTACTTGAAGCTAAAGCAATTTCTAAACTTTTATTGTGCAATGGAAAGTATAGAAACTACCTGACGTGATATGCACACGTACTTAAATGTAAGGTTTCCGTGCAGGAATTGGTCTCAGTTTTGTGAAAAAACCTTTCTTTTAGTATTTCTCGGAAAAGAAAAATTCACTGTAAACTAGGATTCGCCGAAAATGCCAGTTCACCGAAAACTATCAGGTCACCAAAAATATAATGCAAACTGATATTTTGTTGTATGGATTTATGTGGTATGAATAAGGAAAATTTAGTTCCAATGTCTATAGACGTAGTTCTAAAAAAAATTAAAATTGTGGTTTTGATGGAAAAAGGAATTGAATAATAACCAACTTAAATATAACTAACCCGTTTTTAAATAATTGAAATAAAATGCCACTTGTGTGCAAACATTTTGATGGCCGCCCCCTTGAGGTAAAGAAAACTAACTTACTAGCAAATAAAAATCAAGCAATTAAGTTTTATTATTTTTTATTTTCATAACATAAAACAAGCTCTTCTGCTTTTTAGGGCGAATTCAGATATAATATCATCCATATTCAAATTGTCAACCATCTGATGTTCTATTGATATGCAAGCTAAAGTCATTCCTCTAACATCGTTGATCTTAGTTAATTTGAAATAATTGCCGGTAATGTTAATAAAATGCGTAAAATTACGCACAAATTTGGGACCGTAGACTGCATATTGTTTTCCAATATATAATTAAGAATATTTTCAGGTTCCATTTTTCTTATAGACACAAAGGCACAATTTTAATTTCGTCAAACAAATTCATACCATTTATGTCAAATTCACTTCTTTGTTCGGCTGAAAGTTTCAAGTGTAATCTTTACAGTTTTGCAGCAAAGACTCATCTGACTTTTCTCCAATATCGTAAATGAACCCAAACAAATCATTATATAGCCGAAGTGCTTCGAATGTTCCAGAAATATATGTTAATGCTTCATCCAGAATGCAAAAATAAAAACTGCTTATAAAATGCGCGTTTGGATCCAAGATAGGTTCATCTATGCTTTCCAAACCAAGATTGGTTCATCTATAATTAAAATTTCGGGTTTTTCGGCTTTTTCTTTTCTCAACTTTGAAATAATGAAATTGTTTACATTTAAACGTATAGCGTGATAAACATCCAAATGGATTCATGAAATAATTTATTAACTTGAATCTTTTTATTTACAGGTACTAAGGTACAGGTAAACTTCAATCAATAAATGAAAAATAATTCAACAACGACGTTACATTTTGTAGACCGTAGACAAATAAATAAAATTGGTTAACAACTTTTTTCATATTTCCACTTGGTAACGTTCCCCTGTTAGAAGTAAATTGCAGATTCGGGTAAATCGGTAAATTTTCATCGTTTTGTTATTTGACGACAAATATTTTTTTTCGCTGAAACATTATTAACATAAAATAAACCTTTTCACGATAAATTAAAATGAGGAAGAAATTTAATTGAACAATAAATGCCTATAATTGCTCGTAGCTGGATTGGTCACATTATTGAAAAGAACCAATGAAACTACGAGAAATCAATTTCATGAAAGCAATAAATTTTCTGTTTACACCCCCGTCCACTCCTCAAAATGTCTTCTTCATTGGCCAAGCTTTAACAGACATTAAAATCGGCGTCAAAGCGGATTTGGGTTAACCCGGAGCGCCTGTTCGTTCAATGAATATGCAAGAAATTGAACTATCGAAATCTTGCCAAATTACACTCCCGTATTCCCATTAGGATTTTTTCACAATTGGGTGAAGTTAACGAGCATTAAGGCACATCAAATGGTCATATTGACAACAATACGGATTTCGGTCAATGAATTTGCAAGAAATTGAACTATGGAAATCTGGTTAAAATACACTCACGTTTCAGAGTTTTTCACAAGTGGGTTAAATTTAACAGGAATAAGGGTATATCAAATGGCCATAGTGATATCAATGCTGATTTAGGTTAATCTAGAGTGCCGGACCATTTAATGAATTTATAAGAAATTGAACTCCAAATTTAATTTAGTGGTAAAATGTAGTCTAAATGGGCGCTTTGACGTGTACCTTGCCAAATACAAAAAATCTATCGTCTGGGTGCTGATATTTTGTGGCTAATGTTACAAAGTTAATTTTATTTTATGGAACAATAGTTGCAATATTTCATTATTTAAAATTTATGGGGTGTAGCAATGAACCGTGGTAACATGGGTAAAAATATAAGAGGATAAGAAGTGGGACGGGCGGCACGCCAACAAAACTCTGGTTACGATCCGTTCTTATTGTTTAAGCTGTTTAGCTGTTGCTAGCTGTTTTCGATATGCCAAGTAAGAAGACCAGAAGACAAAGAATAGATAATCAAAGTTACAGGTTTAAGAAGAAGTTAGTTTAAAATACTATAGGCTTCGCACGCCATAAATTTTAATAAAATCAAATCAAAAACAAGTTAAATCACTTTAGAAACGTATTTTGAAGCTCTACAAAATAAAAGAAGAACAATTATTTATACTGGAAGTTTTGAAGACCAATATTACGAAACCTAAATGAAATAGGCATCTGCGCTAACCATAATCATAATGACATTACGGCTAAAGCTGATACTAAGAACAAAATTTATCCCAATTATATTAAATTTAGTGAACCTACATTAACACTACGAATAATGAAAACAGCCCCTTTCGAGAACGAAGCAACGACTTCGATATTTCTCGCACTATTTTCGCATTCCTAAGTTATTTATTAATGAACTTACGAGGGTTTTTACTGATGATTTTGTTGAAATTAGTGAATGCACTCTCTCGTGTAATTTACTTAAAGTTGTGACATGTTTGGCATATTATGTTTATGAAAGTATGTAACGAATCCCTTGGTCGTTCCCAATTTTACTAACTAATTAGTCTAGTTTGTCATTCTTCACGCACATAAAATATTTGTAATTTAAATAAAACAATGTTTGAACTCGCACCCCTAATAGATTTGCGGACGCGATTGGCACAAAGTGTGGGTAGCTCTGGAAATATATATTTTCTAAGTTGTTTTTTTACGAATATTACCAAAAGTACGTACAACCAGTGGTACGAATGGGTGTGTAAAACGCACTCAAGGTTGTGGTTAATTAGTGTATATTAATAAGTATATATGTACTTGCTTTATATAAATTATTGTTTTACGGGATAAATTTTTTTTTGGTAAATAAACATACAATTTTTTTTGGAGAGGTTTTTTTTGCAAAAAGATCAGTAGTCGAGTCTGGATGATTAAGCCTAAAAGTTCAACAAATAAATTAAATTTAAAACTAAATAAGACTAAATATAATAAAACCTAAATAACTAGAAACACATAAATTTGTTAATAAAAGCTTAAATAATTTTAATTATAAATTCTAAAGTGAATATGTACTAAAAATATTTTAAGTGAATTAAAAATTTAACGTCATAATAATGATATAGTTAAAGGTGGCATAGAACGTGGTACTGAAAATAACATAAGAACTGTAAGGACGATGTTATAGTCCCGTGTACCGTGAAATATGTGTTATGTGGTTGTGAATATGGGAAAATATATTTGCGTTAAAAGACTAAAAGTTGGTAGATAATAATATAAGTATAATAATTGTTAAGTTGGATTAAAATTATAATAACGAAAAATACCAAAAAAGTGGAATATTCTTGAAGTGCATTGGTGACGAATAAAAATAAAAATCACAGTAATCACACCGAATATTCGGACATTAGTTTTTTTTTCGTGTGTGCTATAAACGTTCTTTTGGAGTTCAAGGCGGAAATTCGCTATTCAGAATTCTAACGTTAGTTATAACCAAAAACCGAAAAACATTAAATTAATATAGAAGTGCTAAGTTGAATAAAATCTAGGTAGATTTATTGGAAACTTTCGTCCATCTAAATAACTAACTCTAAATAACTAAACTTAAAATTAAATTCTAATTAATTAAACTAAAGATAACATTAATATAATAAATTATAAACTAAAAATTTACGTAAAACATTAAAAATTCTTCGCGCGACATTACCTCCGACTGCAATCATCTTCATATGTGTACATACAAATGGCGTCCACCGAAGTATATTTTTTTTTGTAAGTTGCATTAGAAATAATTTTAATTTTAAGTAAATTAACCAATCTTGGAATATTTTAAACTCTTCAAATTAATTAATTTCATATATGCATTTGTTGCTAATTGGGTTAGACGTTTAGAATATTCCTGGATTAATTAAGTTACAAT
Source organism: Nephrotoma guestfalica (assembly GCA_963691935.1). Classification (NCBI taxonomy): domain Eukaryota; kingdom Metazoa; phylum Arthropoda; class Insecta; order Diptera; family Tipulidae; genus Nephrotoma; species Nephrotoma guestfalica. Next base: position 130,486,997 of record OY829914.1, on the reverse strand, counting down.
AATAAGTTACTATAATAGGTCTTTAAATTAAATAAAGTGAAATATTTTTCAAAATATCGTTAATTTAGGAAACTAGTTTTTGTTAATTTTCTATTTTTTTTTATTATTTAGTTTTCATTATTTTGCTTTTCAATTATACATATAGCTGTATATAATATTTTTTTTGTATAAATTTGTAAAAAAGGAACTATTTTTATTTTTAATAATTATGTCAAATCAAAGTCAATTTCGGGTACATTTTATTTTTATTATTATGTTTTTAAAAATGAGAGAATAATCATATTTGTTGTGGAGATGTGAGATGGTAAGTGACGCGTATGGGATGGCATCCATGATGTTAGCGCAAGTTCTTGGAATTGTGTAGTTCGAGTATTTCACGGTTATTTCTTTTTTTTTCTCTTGGTTTCCACTTTTGTTTCTTTGTTTATATTTTATGTGCGGTCTAGCAAGATCGTAGTTGGAATTCAGAAATCCCCACGACCTACACCATGAGCCATAGCCGGCCAGAGACGACCGCCTGGATTCCAACCCGATGTTATAAATATTCAGTACCCATGCAAATGGTTACAAGTACCACCGCGTTTTGGGACTTGGCCGGTGTACTCAATTGTTAGAACCTTGTTGTATTTTTGACAGCGAGTACTTTATTTTCTTACTTAGAACTTAAAATCTTGTTTTACTCACGCCAGCATCTATTGTATACATTCCACTGCGTATTTGTCTGAAGGTAGAAAGATTAACAGGATCAAGGTTTACTCAATAATTTCAACAGGTTATGAGCCCAGGCCATGGCAACGAATAAATTGAATTGAAAATTAAAATTTTGCTAGTTCGTGCGAGTGGGTGTGTAAGCAAAACAAAATAGAAAAAGATAGAATAGACGGTCGGGGGTGAACATTGAAAAATTGAAAGGTGATGAAAATTGAATGGCACCGATCAAAACCAATGATTGCGGATGTAGAATACACGTTATATATTAAGACATGGAAGCAGAGTGATTCCACGGCAAGACATGCACTATTTAGACGATGTGCAAAGAGCAGCAATTGCTGCAAATAATAGATTGTGATTTGGCAGCTTCAATGTGGACAACGCCCAAAGTATGTATAAGCAAACATCGAAGGCAAGTATTACTTGCAACATCGGTACTACAGTTTCACAAAGAAGCCTTGGCGATGATATTGCAACGTGTATATCAAAATTTGTGAAAGTTGTGCCACAATTAAAAGATCAAGGTGAAGAGGTTTCCAATTTGATGGTTATGATGAAGATTTTAATGTTTTTGCCAGCTGAATATAAGCATTTTCAGGATCATCCATCGGAACAGAACAATAAAGGACAAGCTAAGAGCGGTAGTAGGAAGCTAACAGACAATCGTTTCCATTGTCACGAGACTGGTCTTTGGATACGCGACTATACACAGCAAAAATAAAGGAACAATTCAGATAATAAGAAACAGAAACATATTTTAGACGATGTATTTCTGTGTCATCGGCATCAAGTGGAGACAAAAATATGTGGCTGTTGGACTCGGGAGCTAGTTACCTAGGCTTCGTCAGCCATAACGATGTGGCATGATGAAAGGATCTTCTTAAAAGAAGGAAGGAATCCGGAGACGAACAAAATTGACACAGCTCATGGCGTGACTTTTCTTTTGGAAGAATTAATGACTGCACTAAAGAAGGCCGATGAAAACGTGAACGTAATAGATAGTGAATCTCAGTTGAGCGAGGCTGCAACGACAGTTGCGCGATCGAAACAACATTACAGCTGCGCGATGATTAACGTGGGAGCGGGTAATAAACGAAGAGTACTATTCGCTCATTAAAAATCGTACGTGGAACTTGGTCAATCCACCAAAAGATCAAAAGGTGATTGATAATTGTTTGGACTACAGAATAAAACAAAACCAGTTCGATATAAAAACAGATTTTCTGAACAGTGAGTTGGATGAGAACGTTTATATGAGTCAACTGATCGGATATGGCGATACCACCGGACGGGTGTGCAAGCCATCCAAGAGCTTGTACGGATTGAAAGAGTCGCGCCGCTGGAACAAAAATTACGCCATTCATTAAAAAATTCGACTTTGTGGCTAGTGAATCGGATTTATGTATTTTGGTGTGTAATACGAATGGAATGATGATACTTCCGATTTACATCGACGACGGTTTGATTGCAACGGAGAACGGGGATGCAATTTTTTGGTCATTATTCATGTTGTTCAGTTATTCATGTTCCCATTCATAAGTTGGGGCTCAGAACGCTAAAAGTCTGTGGTGTTTTCGATAACAGAGTTCAAATACATGGCGGTGGCGTGTGTGATGGCGGAACTTACGGATAATCAAAGCACGGTTCGGTTCATCAAAAATCCGGAATTACATAAGAGGACCAAACACATAGACGTCCGATATAATTTTATCAGAGAGAAGAATGAGGATGGAACTTTCAATTTGGATTATGAGGCAACGGATGAACAGGCGGCCTGCGTAATGAACAAAACGTTACCAAACGGCGGCGCATGTTAAACATCATTATTTTTGCAAATTGATGGGTCTTATGCCAAAAAAGAATTACAGTGATTTGTTTTAAATATTTGTTTTATTAACATAATTTGTTTTAGCAATTTAACTTGTAAGTAAAAATGGGAGTATCGAAATTAGTAAACGCACACGAAAGTGTTCATCATGGTTTTCGACTCGGCTGGTGTACTCAATTGTAAGAGCCTTGAACAAGAAACACGCTGAACCAATTTTCTTTGTTAGAAATAAATTGTATTTACACAGGGTAGTATTTATTTTATTCATTCCACTGCGTAATTAACTGAAGGTTAAAAAATTAATTAAGGTTAATTCAACAATTTCAACAGTGTTACTTGTGGAATTAAGTGATGTAAATAATTTAATCAATATTTGTATATTACAAGAATAACTAAAATTACTAAGTGGTGAATGATTTCATTTGAGGCTTCGAGTGTAATCTTAAAAAAAAAAATTTAACCGATACGTCAACAAGGGTTGGGATTCTTATTATATCAAAGAAGACCTTCATATTCCGAAATACTTCAAGAGCCGGCGATATCTTAACATCCAGTAATTGTTATTGATACTATTCGACGCAGGGCCGCGCCTAACGTGTGTGCACTGTGCGCACCTGTTTCACCCAAAAGATGGTCTGTTATAAAAAATATATGTCAAATTTCAATTTAAAACCTTTAAATGAAACACGTTGGACTTGTCGAATTGTTGCCATAAAACCTTTAAGTACAATATGGAATACATTGTGGAAATGTATGACTCTCTTATGGAAATTTAGAATAATAAGGGAGAAGTAGACATCAAAACACGTCATATGGCACAATGTTTTTCATTAAAAATATGCAATTATCAATTTCTATGTTCCATGTTTGGCATACATTTTTACTACAAATTGGTGTAGTTAGCAAATTATTGCAAAATCTAGCCACTCATATGAAAGCATGCCTTTCCTCGTTAAAGGACTCGTTAAAGGCCAATTTTTTGACAAAATAACGCAATAACGATTTTGAAGAAATTCTTGGTGTAATAAATAACCTAACTAATGAATTGGACGTGGAATCTGCAAAAATTGATTTGTAATTTCTTGTTTACAAGCAAAATAGAGGCATTTAGTGTCCAATTATATTTCTTCCTTATTTTAATTTATCGTGAAAAGGTATATTTTATGTTAATAATTTTTCAGCGAAAAAGAATATTTGTCCTCAAATAACAAAACAATGAAAATTTACCGATTTAGCAGAATCTGCAGTTTACTTCTAACAGGGGAACGTTACCAAGTGGAAATATGAAAAAAGTTGTAAACCAATTTTATTTATTTGTCTACAGTCTACAAAATTTAACGACGTTGTTGAATTATTTTTCATTTATTGATTGAAGTTTACCTGTACATAAAAACATTCAAGTTAATAAATTATTTCCATGAATCCATTTTGATGTTTATCACGCTATAAGTTTAAATGTAAACAATTTTATTATTTCAAAGTTTCAAACATTTACGTGATAAACAAGTAAGAATCTCTCGTTCTTTCTTGTCTATTTGCATAAACACAGTTTTATGTATACATTTTCCATTATTTAGATTCAACTAAAGCTCAATGGCTTTTAGGATAAAATTTGTAGTGTACATATATACATTTCAATTTATTTTGCGCAACAGCATTTTTATGAGATGAATCTACATCAGGAAATGTAAGTAGAAAAAAAACGAAAATCGAAAAAGCGCATATAGCATTCTTCAAAAAGTATGAAAGTTTGAATTTTATCGTATAAGCTCTTAAATTTTATTGTCGTGCACACAGTTATGTATTCACTTTATATTGTATCTTTATATTCATTTTTGATAATATTACATAAATCTTGTTAGAGCACAACATTTTAGGCAAACTCCTAGTTTTAAGATTTGAAAATCATTCAAAACTTAAACGACTTTAAATCGGATTTGTGTATTTTGTACTTCTTGTAAGTTATGAGAATTTCGAATGAGTTGAAATAAAAGTGAACCCGATAGGCCTAATAACTTACTGTACAGTTCAACTTCTGTGTATAGACGTTAAATTCATATTTTGTTTAGGATGTTTTAGGTTCTTAATTTTTGTTAACCCTCTTCATCTTGTACGTGTTTATTTTGTGGATTAAAGTCATTTTCAACGACAATTAATTTTAGGAGTATATTATATACTTTTAGATCATCATAACAAATTAAAGTTTCAAAATTATATAACAAAAAAAAAATTTCATTTTATAAAGGTACGAAAGATATTCTCAAAATACCAAGAAAATGATAAAGGTTTTCGCGTTACAAATACATTTAACAAGAAGTATTAACCCCACTATATATTTTTAGATATACGAAAAACAATAACAAAACAAAATGAAAATGAAAACTTCAACCAAAACATGTCAACCACAATGAAAATATGTCAGAATGAAAAATATTTTCTTTTTTATATAGCCGATATATCCTCGTAATATGTAACACCAGGAATACAGAATAAAATTTCCCAACTGTCCACTCACACAGTAAATTCGGAGGAAAAACAACACCAAAAGTTTAAAGTTTAAAGTGGGAAAACTTTGTGTCGTCTGTGATACACATTTAATTTGTAACGATAACAATATTTAAGAGGTAATATATGACAGTTAATTTATTACACAATGCTTAAACTACAAGACAACTATGTATAAAGAATGATCGATGATGTTAGATAAGAAATGTTGTGAACGTAACAAGTGGTTGCTTTTTGTGGTACAACACACTATAATAATTTTCGATGTTGTTCGACTGGATACATATCGAAATTAACGATTAAAATTATTAATAACAGGAACACCTAAATTGTAATGATCCAAATTTAAATAGAACATTTTCTTGTATACGATTTACTAAAACATCCGTGGTATATGTTGAATCCATTCAAAAACGTTTTGGTTTTTGTGAAATAACCATAATATGCTGGAATATGTTGATATACAGAAATGAGAATTATCAAATTAAAGTTTAATTCATTAACTGTATGTAACCTCTGTAATCGTAAAATTTTTGACCTATGCTAAATCGGTATTCACAATATTTTTCTCGAATCTGTAAACGTAAGCTTTCTTCAATAACTTGAACTTGAAAACGAATAACTCGATAAAATGTCATTTTTAAAACGGCTTTCACATATTTATGTCATTACTAATAGTATCGTAATACCAACAGAAGTTTACATTATTGCCTTTTATATATACATAGTTTTCAAGAGTTTTAATAAATAGTATATTGTATAATTAGGAGGAAAAGTACTGCATTCCCGGACGATAGTGGAAACGGACGGGAGTCCGGGAATGAACTTTTCCTCCGAATTGTACATACTATTTTTTCACGAATATAAACCCAAAATAATTTTCAGTATTATTCATTAATTATCATATTAAGAAATCAAACCAAAGTAAAAAATCGAAAATAATATAAAATTATTGCTTAGTTAGCCACGACATCATAAGACATAAATACATTTTGTTTTTTTCAAAAGTTGTCAAGTTTGTGTACCTATTTGATTTATAAAAAAACGTGTGAACGAAATTTAAGGGATATGGACAGTGAAAGCGAATTATCCTTATCTTGTACCCCGCCGGATATAGTAGAAGCAGCTAATTCAGCTACATAACAATTAAAAATCCATACGGGAATATATTCCCGGCCTAGGCCAGAAAAAATATTCTCGTACTATTATTACTTGTTGCTGAGCAACAAATACAACATACTGGAATCATGAGCTTTTCGTTTCGAAAAAACAACGGAAAGATATATTTTTTCCTACGATCGGAGAAAAATGTATTTGTTAATACGCCCAAATGTTGATTATGAAATATAAATATGCATTGTCAAAATAAAAACTTTGTGTACGATCAATACGAATATAACAAAAAGCCACATTCGTTATAACTGAGGTAGGCTGGGTAAATCCAATAAAAATTTTGTACGTCATTGAAAAAATTGCATCGAATCATTTTGGTATTTGTACTAAAATCTCGAATATCTTCTAAAATTCGGTGGAAATGTAGGTTATCTCGAAGTCATTCAAAAAATTGTTGTTTTTTTATTTATCTTTTAATCTGTTCTGGGGTCTAAGCACTCCCACGCTGTCGCAGTTGGCTTTTCTCTTCCTTACTTTTTCACCGTTCCCCAGCTAAATCGACGACGTGAGGATATAGGTCCGATTTTTGTAGAACCATATGCTCATTGCATAGTTCCTACCAACCTATAGTACTGGTTAGAAGATGGGTCGGCCCATGAGTTTTGCACTCCGGCAGGGAGCCATAGTTGTGTTTATTTTCATCACAGATCGTAACCTGGTGATGAAAAACCCCTTTTACATCCCATCTCTATCGGAATTCGAACCCGGTCCCGATCCAAACGCCAAAGCTTTAACCGCTGTGCCGTTTGATCGGTAAAATATGGTGATTTGGAAACTTTTTATTCATTAAAGATCGAATAAGAAAGAATAATTTTTTGCCATAGTGCTACGTGCAAACACGTGATTATAAATAAATCTTGTGTGAAATATACAGCTTGTGCGTCTACGCGTATTTTGGAATGTTGGCCGTCATGGCGTCGATAATGCGTCGTCAATGTAGACAATTGGCGTAGAATATGTCGAGAATGTAGATAATTGTAGAACAGTATATTGGTTTATGTTTTTACTTGTATATTATAATAATATATAGTTGTCTGAAGGAATGATCTTATATTCAATTTTGGCAGTTAAAATTTAATATAGTATTGAACATTATCTACAAGTTTTTAACATATGGAGGAAATGGAAATCATTTTAAACATATTATGAATTAATTATGTTAAATTGCCTTTTATTAAAAGAAGCTCATTAGAAACAGGCAAACTGGTCCTCCTCTTTTGGGCATTGCTAAATTTTACAGTTGAGTTTGAATTATCTCACATTAAACTTTTTAATTACAAACTGATTCATTTATTATATACTGTGTGCTTTAATCGATCGGCACTTATGAAAGTTGTAACGGGTACATTGAGAAGTTCAGAGCTATTTACAGAATGTCTTAATTGCATTTAGAACGGAAGTTATGATGATTTCTGGAGCAACACAAGAAAGCTTATAACCTCAAATTTTTGACATATTAATTTTTTTTTGTTTTATTTTGAACGTTACACAGTCAATTTTTATAATAATTAAATAGTTATTAAATTTTATAATAGATAGCGCGCTTGTCATGAAGAAGTCATTATTTACTTTACATAATGTAAAAAACAACTTATGTAATTTGCATGTAAATTTCATGTAAATAACCGTGTAAATTACATTTGTAATTTACGTGCCCAACAGTGGGGAAATCTACAATTATTTGACCTTTTGAAAACATTTGTCATTTGAAATTGTTTGTAAATATTAAAAACAATTTAAACATATTTTATAAAATTATAAAACAACGAGGACATCATAAAAACTACCAAAAGTAACAAATTGTATAATAAAAATTAAACTCGTGCAATTAAAAAGGACAAAATTTGAAAATTATGTATAGAAAATTATGCATGGCATATTGCAATACAAGACAATAATAATTTGCGTCACCACAAGTTTACACAATAGTTCGAATTTGAATGTGTAACTTGATGTCAATGGCATGTAGAGAATGTGTCAATGTGTAATGAAATGGCAAATCGCATACCAATCTTTTGTGGCTTGTCATATACGATTCATCTATATGTATAGATGAATATTCCTATATTCATCTATAACTATCATATACTAATCATCTCAGAAATATCACGCATCAATATTAGTCTCGCTCTCTGATAAAATTCGAAATAAATTATATTGTATACTATAAAGATTAACCACTAAATTCAAGAATTAAAATGATTCGTGTTGCAGAAGCAGCAATTAACATGATTCGTGTTGCAGATTAAATACAGAATATATTGAGAGATGGCAGTACACACATTTTTAATGGATTGTTTTTCGGTGCACTGTTTTATATATAAATTCCGATTTCTGTACATAAATTCCGATTCATGTACTTACTTTTAATGTAAAACCCGTACCGAGTAACGCAAATCAGTAATAATAATAATAATAATAATACGGGTCATTTGTAATGATTTTAGTAGGATTTGGAGTAAATTCTAACAAAACTGATCACTTAAAAGTTGCCATCTGGTAGATGAACCGGAATTTATTATACAAATTTAAATATAAAAACAGTGCACGATCGAAAAACAATCCATTTAAAATGTGTGTACTGACATCTCTCAATATACTCGTATTCTGGGCATTATTTATAAAATATTAAAATATTCATATTTAAAGATTTTGTAATAAAAAAAAAATCAAAGATTAATTAGTAAATATTGTTTTTGGTTTGTTAATTTCTAATGATTATGATTAATTTTCGACATTGTTTACATTGTCGACAGTGTCAACGTAAGATATTTCATTTTCGTCGTAGATTGTCTACACGTGTAGATTATTAATTACGCCATGTAGAAAATACGGCACAGAGCTGTAAGTATATACAAAGCAAAAGAAATTCGGCATATATAGAGGGCGGCAACATAAAAATGCAACAAATATTTGCATATTCGAGAGTACACTTTCAGATTAATAATGGAATACTATTTCATTCAAATGATTGGAATTTCAGTACCCCTTTCAATCGACCCAATTTTTCAGTATATTTTCAATCGTTTGAGCCTCTATTTCACATAGTCAATAAAATTGCGTCTTTCAAAGCCTCATAAAATTTGTCCTAACCTATTTGGGCTAGCCACAAATCCAACGGAATCAAATCGCAACTCCTTAGCCATTTCGGCCGGTAATCCGGTTTTCGAAGATAGAGCTATGTGGGATGTGATACCGTCCTGTTCAAAGCAAATATCGGCCAAGCCTTCATCTCCAGTTGTAGGGACAACACGATAACGGTCGCCATTGGCTGTTAGTGCGGCCCCTTGCTCATTTTAGAAGAAATATAGCCCTATGATGCCTTTGGACCATATTCAGTAGTTTCATTACAGTAAATCGTTTTGGGTGTATTAGTTTCTCAATTGTCACATGTAAATTTTATGTGCTCCAAATACGGCAATATTACTTGTTCACTTAACCGCTGATTTTTTTTGTTAAAAATGCTCATCGTCTTCCAACCGAGAATTGAGCCATTCAGCGAAATGAAAACGCAATAAATGGTGAGCTGCCTTCAATTCTTGAACCAAATGAACTTTGCAGGCCTTTGCATTCGAAACCTCCAGTAAAAAAATTAGTCGCAAAACAACTCCGGGAAACAATACTAACAATATCAAACCAGTTTTAAAAAATTTCATAATTCACAAAAAAGAGAAAAATTAAATTTGTTCCGATTTGCTTCAAATGCGCTAGGAAATATACTCGTATCTATGTATAAATGAAGAAAACGTTATCTTAGCATATACTACCATTGCCTCTACCCTAAAAATTGACGAAAACTGAAAATTGAAATTTTTAATTAAAAGTTCGTCACAAAACGACTTAGAGAAATATTCTGATTTTTCATTATTTTGTAAAGATTTGTTGAATTACCTGAATTACCCCAGCGTTGCACGCGAGAAATTAGAAAGTTAATGCTGCTAACTTTAAATCAGCTCTGCATTTCTCTATTAATCGACTATCGTAAGCAATTTTTTCAAGCCGTATCTCTCTAAAATTACTCTGTTCACTTATTTCCGCAGCTCTAGAAGAAGACTTTCTTCTTCGATCGTTTTCATACCGTGTCTTACGCTGTTCACTTGTTTTAGCAAATCTATAAAAAGACCTTCTTTTCGACTGATCGATTCAAATGATTGATAATGCAATTCGTTTCGTACAATATTTCAAAGTCAACAGTATTCTCTTCTGTTTGCTTAGACGATTCCGAAACCACCGAGACCCAGGGGCCGACACCTTGAAAAATATTACGAGAACCTGCTCATTTTAATATAAAATATATTTACAAAATTTAAATCCGTTTGGATGAATGGTATGTGAAAACTTATAAGAAGGGTCGACTTGATCTAGGGATGGCCCTTCGTGAACTCCTTTCTCCGATCGATGACGATCGGTGATGTTAATAAACACAACTAAGACCCTCTGTTGGAGTGCAGCATTCATCGCCGACCCACTGTCCGTTTCAGTGTACAGGTTGACATACAGCTTGCAATGTGGTATACCGTAGTTGTGTGAATGGGTGGTATGTGCGTGAATGAAAAGGGGGTATTAATTGACCTTCAAAGGACATTAAATCCACTGGACAATTAATACTTTCTTTAAAAAAAAAAAATAAAAAAATAATAATAATAATGGTTTCCCTTGATACAATTTTAAAAATTGAAACTTTTGAAAAAGTTTGTACCAGGACTGGATCCCTGGATCCCAGGGATCTTAAAAAATATCGGAAGATTGGTCCTGGACAGGCAACAGGAATTTTTTTTCTGCTGGTAGTTTTTCAAACCAGACGAAAATTTATGAAATTTTTAGGCAAATCAATAAATCTCGACAGAAAATTTTATGAAAAACCAAATAATGTATGAAACAGAAGAGAAAATACACGTTAAACGTTTAGGAACAAAAAAAAGTAATTTTTCATAATCATCTTAATGCAAATACATGGCAAAGCAAAAATAAAATCGCTTGCGTCAGTAGCACTCTATAAGTTTTTTAATTCATTTTGATATGAAACGTTGTGTGTTTTATAACATGAAAAGTGTTAGAAAACCCCACTGTAACTACCCTTGCTTTATATTTTTATGGTAGCTGCTATCATAATCTATATAAATGAGCAACATAAGAATCAAAACTTCGCGTCAGTAGCACTTCATAAATTCTTAAAGTCATTTTAATTTAAAATGTTTTCTGGTTCTTAACAAAAGTGTTAGACAAACCTTCTGTAACTACCCTGCGTTTATGTTTTTGTGGTAGCTGGGATCACAATCTGTATACATGAGCAAGATAAGAATCATAACTGGTGCCAGTAGCAATCCATAAAGTCATTTTAATGTGACATGTTTTCAGTATTTTTAGAATAGATTATGATCTTAGCTACCATAAAAAAATATACCCAGGGTAGTTACTGAGGGGTTTTCTAGCACTTTTGTTAAAAAACACATAACAGTTCACATTAAAATGTTTTTAAAAATGTATAGGTGCTACCGATGCAAGCGATTTATTTTTTGTTTTGCCATGTATCTGCATTAAGATGATTACGGTAAATTCAGTATATTATGAGAGTCCTTGTATATATGCAAATCGTTTTTTAAAGAAGAATTGCCTTTTTTGTTTCTAAACGTTTAACGTATATTTTCTCTTCTGTTTCGTAAATTCTTTCATTTTTCATAAAACTTTCTGCTGAGAATTATTGATTTGCTTAAAAGTATCATAAATTTTCTTCTGGTTTCAAAATGAATCAGAAGAAAATAATTTATTTTTTGTGATAGAGATGCCTCTGGCGGTGAATATCAAAAACACATTTTTTCTGCTGCAAAATTTCTGCTATCTTGTACAGCTTATTTTTCACTAGAGTATTAGAAATACGTACTCCGGGTTCATTTGTTTACATAACAACAAAATCACTAACTGATTTAGCGTGAGTATGGATTGTAATTATCTTTTCTGTTCGAGCTGGCACTATTTGGTTGTTTTCCGATAACAATTTCAAACTTATAACGCCATTAACATTTGGGATCACAAGCAACCCCTTATTCAAATCCAATTCACATTTATATTAATACAACAAATCGTTTATCCTCCACGATGTGTGAAATTCATGATTTAGAGTAATGTTTGGTGATAAACTAACTTTTGCGTTACACACTGCTTTTGTGGTAATAAACTGATATGTATTACTTGAATTGACATTTCCTGTTGGGAAAACGTTTTGTCTGCCCATTAATTCGGTGTTTTTTAATAACATTTATACCGGCTCCTGTATTTATCAAGAATTTACTACAATTATTATTACAAACATCTAACCTAAGGTCAATGACCTTGCGATTATAAAGGTTTAAAAATAGTTTGATTACTGCTTCGGGTTAGGGTTCTTTAATTATTTTTTTTACCTTTACTCCACTATATACACAACATATAGTTAGTTTTCGTCATTTTAAGGAAATTGTAACATCGCTTTTCAATGTTTGATATTAAGCTAATAACTCGCATGTAATTCTCGTTTTCACTAATTTACCCCTAAAAACTCCGACAACCACATATTTGTATCGCTTCATTGGACAGCGGCGTGTCAAGTACTAGATTCTTTATTTAAAAACATTCAGATTTCCAAGAATATAGCCATAAACGAGTACACATACTCGTATACATGTGTTAAAAATCGTTTGAATTATTTTTTGGTAGTTTAGTTTCAGATGAAGCAAATTACGATTAACGCAATGACACATATTCTATCTAAAAACTTAAGTGTCATTCTTTTGTAAATCAATGTCAAAAACCCCATTTTCTTAATACTCCAAGCTTGTATTTTAAATTTACACGGTACACTATTATTTTGCCTCGTAAAATTTTATGATAATTTCCTATTTATATAAAGGCACTCTTATCAGTTTAACACTTTCGGAAATTACTTAAACTGTATTTACAAAAACACACTGGCAGTTCTCGTTGAGATAGTTTTGATGGAGTCACGGCAACAAATGTGTAGTGAGAGCCAAGTTAAATAAACACACATATATAGTGTTACAATGGAAGGTTTTCTTGTTATCCTTTCAACATTAAATAATAGATGTACTTGAAAAAATCTGCAATCATTCTTATCTTATATTTTTAACAACAATACAAGAATTGTGTATTGTAAAAATAATAAAAATAAAAAGGAAATCATTTTTGTTCTCCTTCATGAATTCCAATTTTCTTTTTTTTTGTTGAAAAAAAACGGGAAAAGTAATCACTGTACTATATAAAGAGGATATAGATAGGATCCAGGAGGAATGATAATGCTGTTCTATAAATTATCAAAAAACAAATTTCTCCATAATGCACTTTTATTGATGACAAATTGCGATCGAAAATATAAAAACGAAAGACGTATTATTTCTTGAGTTTATCATCTTAAGTGATTTTCATTTATTTATTTTATTTAAGTACATCAATTGAAATGATAACAATTTCTTTGTATCATTAATTCAAGGAAATGACATTTATCTTAAGGATAATATAATTCATCTTTTTCTTACTTTAAATTAGCTTATGAAATTGATTTATGACTTTGTAAATTTGCATTCGATGCTAGTTTTCTACTAAATGCAATAAAAACGTGCTTTATGATATCATGCGAAAAGTAAACTACATATACGTCGATCGACGTTTAGATATCAATTTTATTTAAAATTTTAGACAGAAAATATAAAATATTTGTGTTTCTGGTAGCAGTATTAGGTTAACGTTAGGCAGTAGCAAAAACGTTATTTTGCATTACTGATTACTCGAATCTCGCTTCGGGCGAGGAACTCGATGCTACTAGGTACAAGATACCAAAATAACTATTATACTCTCTAAAATGCATGCTCTTATCAATATTGTCCATCAATATCATATAATTTAAAATGAAAATTATTTTAAAATTGCGAAAGAAATTCAAATTACGAATAATTTTTTGGGCAGGTTGATTTGGTGAAACATATTTATTTATATCAACTCAACCACTGACTGGATTATAATCGAATTTGAAAGTTCAACCTTCAATCGACGCCTAATCGATTTGCTTGGGGGCAAATACTTAAATACAAAAACATATGAAGTTACAAATACCCATATACCTCTATTTTTATGAATCAAACAGATGATTGTTTCAGGGTCTTAATCCGTCGGCACTAACCTTAAAAGGATAAGTTGTTATGCGTTTTCTTGTTGTAAAGTTCAAAAATTTGGGATTTTTTTGATTTTTAATCCATGCAATCTTTTCTGGGGCCGAAGCACTCCCTGCTCTTTCGCGGTAGATTTTCTCGTCTTACTTTACGCATCCCTGCCAAATCGAAGACGTACTGCTATAGGACCGATTTTTAAGTTACCATCTGCACATTGCATAGTTCCATGCCAGCCTTTATAGTACTGGACATGGAAGATGGGTCGGCCCATGAGTTTTGCACGCCGATAGGAGGTCGTAGTTGTGTTCCTTTTAATCACAGATCGTAATCTGTTGATGAACATTTCCTTTTGCATCCTGCCCTTATCGGGATTCGAACCCGGTACCTTCCGTTCCAAACGCCAAAGCTTTAACCACTGTGCCATTTGGTCCCCGTTGTTCATCAAAAATTCGACCAAAGTATAGCCCAGATAGAGTGATTAATCAAACTAAATATTCATACCTATGCTTTTTTCACAAATTTAGAGATACCAGTGAATTTTGGCTGAAGTGTCAGCTTCAATAGGAGCTTTTTCATTTATTGCATGTACATATTTGAAAAGTATATCATTTACAAGAAAACCGGTTATAAACTAACAGATTATAAATTAATTTTTCCAAAATTTAATTGGAAATGACGATTTTAAAAACAGTTTTCAGTAAAAATTTGGTCCCTGAATAGCACACACAGATTTATTGATCGGGGTGAAACCGCATATTTTAGCTTTTTCCATAAATTGTCAAATCACAGTGATTTTCAGCCGAGATTGGCCAACCGGAAGTGGCAGCTTCGTTAGGAGCTCTTCCGGTTTTGCAAATTGTTTAGTTTTTTGCAAACGATCACGAAATAAAGGATTATAAATTAAAATTGCAAAAATATCAGCCCCGATCATTTTTCTTAAATTTAAACGGAACTTACTGTTTGACAAAAAACTATTTTTCAACAAAACTTCGACATTGACCAGCCCAGTTAGAATGATTGTTCAGGGTGAAACTTCATACTAAAGGATTTTCTACAAATTGGGAGATCCTAGTGATGTTTGGCTGAACTCCACCGCAAGTGACAACTACCTTAGAAGCTTTTTCGATTTTTGCATAATATTTTTAAATACACTTACAAAAATGTGGCTCCTATGCAACCCCTGATGAAGCCTTTTCCCTAAATTTGAGATCCCAGTGATATTTGGTTAAAATCGGTCTACGGAAGTGACACCTTTCATAGGAGCTTTTCCGGTTTTTTGCAAATAGTTGGAAAAGTATTTCAGTTATGAGAAAATTGACTATACTCTTTAACATGAAACTTGAAACAATATCGGTTCAGATCAATCTTCTAAAATTTAAGCAGGAAAGTCGTTTTTTGAAAACTGTTTTTTTTTTGTATGACCTGACCTTAAATTTTTGACTAAATGTCTGTGCTCTTTCTACAGCTCGGATAGGTTGACTGATTGGGGTGAAACTTAATGCTTAAACGTTTACACCGGAAGTAACAACATTCATCGGACATTTCTCGTTTTTCGCAAATTTTTTGAAAAATATAGTATTTCCCATAAAAACGATTGTTAACTAACTGAAATTACAATTTTTGACAAAAAATAGCCCTGTGAAGCCGAGACGAAATAATTGATCGGGGATTATCACCCCGAATTTAGCTTTTTCCACAAATTGGGAGATCTCAGTGCATTTTGATCGAAATCGGTCCACTAGAAGTGACAGCTTCCATAGGAGCTTTTTCGTTTTTTGGAAATGTTTTAGCAAGTATAGCATTTACAAGAAAAACGACTATGAACTAAAAGATTCTAAATAAAATTTGCAACAATACCGTTCCAGATCAGTTTTCTAAGATTTAAGCGGAAATGATGATTTTTGACAAAACCGTTTAATTGATTAATTGATCGGGGTGAAACTTAATACTTAAGCTTTTTCACAAATTTGGAGATCTTTATAAATTTTGGCTGAAATTGGTCCACCGTAACTGACTGCATCCATAAGAGCTTTTTGTTTTTGTTGTTTTTGAGTTTAGCGAAAAACTTTATTTCAAGAAAATTCGGCATATCTAAAATAAAACTTCATACTTGAACTTTTCCATTAATTGGAAAATTCTAGCGAAATTTGGTAGAAATCTGTGTACTGGAACTGGCAGGAGCTTTATCAATTTTTGCAATGATGTAAAGATTCAAATAATTTTAAATAAATATTATATTATCAACATGGGTTGGTTTTCTGAAATTAACTATCTTATATAAGACAGTTTTACCAAAATTCTAAAAGATTAATTCTGTCACTTTAGAAATCAAAAGTTTATATATATATATATATATATATATATATATATATATATATATATATATATATATATATATATATATATATATATATATATATATATATATATATATATATATATATATATATATATTTATTTATTACAACTGATTTACAAATCATCTAGTAATTTATCTTTCATCAATTATATTCTTGTTTGGAGGGTTGTAACCTTTTGGCTAGTCCCCTTTAAAATTTTATTTTGTTTTTAGTCGATCCTGATTTTATCTTGTAGATCATGCGGTTACTTCCTTCGCAGCCGTCTTACTGGGTTTGAATCATCCAACATACGACGTATCTCAGCATTTTGGTGTAGTCTAATACGTTGCATGTGTTTTCTCGCGTGTTTGCTTATTTCTTCACTAACGAAATCCATCTTCAGATCTCTATGGAGGTTGTCATTTCTTTTGTACCGCGGTGCATTAACTATTCCTCGAAGGACTTTGCTTTGGAATGACTGGATGATATTGACATTGGGTTTCTTTGTACAGCCCCAGAGCTGAATACCGTAAGTCCATAGTAGCAATTTGTTATGTAGAGTTAACTCAGAATTTCTTCCTAAGAGCCAATAAGATGGATTGTATTTGATGTTTAACTCTTCTGTTTTTCTTTTTCACATGCTCTTTCCATTTTAGTTTCGCGTCTAGAGTCATGCCTTGATATTTTGCCGTATTTGCATAGGGAATTTGCTGAGAGTTCAGTTCTACTGGTATCCAGTTGACCTTCTTGTTGGTAAATTTTACGTTAACAGATTTTGTTTCATTAAGTTGTATTCGCCATCTCTTAGTCCAGGTACTGACAATATTAGTAGCTCTTTGCAATTTGCTTGTAGATTCTTCTATGCAATTAGCAACTGCTAAGATGGCCGTATCATCCGCAAACGTCGCTATGTCAGTCTCCTCTATCGTTGGCCGGTCCAAGGTGTATAGAACATATAAAGTTGGTCCCAGAACGCTACCTTGTGGTACTCCTGCTGATATTTTATTTATTTCTGAGTATTCGCCATCTAATTTAACTCGAAAGTGTCGGTTAGATATGTAAGATTTTAGAATTTCATAAAACTGCTTTGGTAAGTCTCTTTGTAATTTATATTCGAAACCTTTATGCCATACTCTGTCAAAGGTCTGTGCTACATCCAAGAAGACGCTTGAACATACTTTCTTTTTTTCAAGTACGTCTTCAATTATGTTTGTAATTCGGTGTACTTGTTATATTGTTGAATGGTTTTCTCTGAAGCCAAATTGATGTCGAGGAACAAGATTTCTTTCTGCTATTATTGGTTTTAGTCTCTTTAGGAATAGTTTCTCGAATAATTTTGAAATTATTGGGAGTAAGGAAATCGGCCTATACGAATTTTTGTCATTAAGTGGTTGGTTTGGTTTAGGTATCATAATTACTTCTGCTACTTTCCATTGACCATTGTTTAAATCTGAACACTGCATTAATTATTTCGAGTAGTTTACGTAGACCTTTTTCAGGAAGAGCTTTTACTATTTGTCCTGTAATTAAGTCATATCCTGCAGATTTCTTTGTATTTAGGTTAAGATTGATTTTTACTTTTAATTCTTGTATTGTGACAGGAGATATATTACAGTTATCCATTTTATATACTGGTGGTATGTTTTCCTCTGCAGTTTGTTTAGGTAGAGGCTGAAACGTGTTCTCGAGGTGGGTTGCAAACAACGAAGCTTTTAGCTTTGCACTTATAGCCCATGTGCCATCTTCATTTTTAGCTGGTGGAATTTGTAGTTTAGGTCGTTTTAAACTTGTTGTCGCTTTCCAAAGGGAGTACTCAAAGAATTTAGAGTTGTTTTATATTCTGGCGCTCGACTTCTTTGCCAGGTCTTTCTTGCTTTTCGTTTTGCTGCAACCAGTTCCCTAACTTCTAGAGGATAAATATCATTTCGGCGCATTTCCTTTGATCTTGAGAGGGTACTACTCCTACGTATATGTAGTTTTCGTCTATACCTTTGGTGATAAAGAAGTCAATGATATCGGGTATTTTGTTTCCATCCGTAGGCCAATAAGTTGGTTGATCTCCAGAATGAAAATCGCAATTGCATAGTCTTCCTGCTGTAAACAGCTCTCTTCCTTTTTTAGAGGTTACTCTTGATCCCCAGTAGGTGTTTTTTGCATTAAAATCACCTCCGATTATGAAACTTGATCCAATTGATTTAAATAACGTGCAATAGTCTTGCTTAATTAAATTATAACTTCGGGGGAAATATATTGACGGTACACTATATCCTTTGTTGTTATTTATAGATACTTTTAAGCTGACTACTTGCATAAATTCCTCTTCAATTTTAAGATCTATAAAGTGTTTGATGTTTTCTTTTATAACCACCGACCATCCTCCCCTTGCCCTTCCTGCTGCATGAATGGCGTGGGAACAATTGTATCCATATATTTTAAGATATGAAGTTCAAGTAAAATGGGTTTCTGATACTAGGCATTAGGGACTAAAGAAATTTTCTAATTCTGGAATATGTTGCATTAACTATTTGCATTCCAGGTTACTATTCTTAGTTTTATGTATGGTTGTTTGCATCATTTTAATAGAGCATGGATTTCATTTCATTTAGCTTGCTTATCTAACCTGTTGCTTAGAGCTTTAAGGCATTTCTCTTGTTTATCTAGACGAATGTTAAGAGCTTACATGCTTCTTAGTATCTTTTGGAGCACTGCAATGACTTCGGTAGTGCCCTCCGAAACATCTGGTTTTGTCATGACTACTTGCGAGTATAGTTTTGGTTATTCTGTTTTACTAGCATGACGTTTAGGTTCCTCTTTGGTGGAAGTTTGATAATTTTTTACTGATATTCCTGGATTTTGTTTTCGCGTTTTATTTCTTATTCTTTGTAGCTCCTTAGCTATTTCACATCCCCGGTAGTTTGCGGGATGTGACTTATTGCAATTGACACATTTTGCAGCAATATTTTTACTAACCGGGCATACCTGGGCATGATGCTTTCCGGCACATTTCACGCATCTAGTCTCTCTTTGGCAATATTTCTGCGTATGATTAAAACCTTGACATTGTTTGCACTGCAGTGAAGAAATCAAGAGTGGTGTATTCGCGATGTACGAGTATGTACATTCTTGCAAGTAAAATGAAATCGGGTGTTAGTCACAATATATTCACCCCGCCATTTTTTAAATCTATTTTACAATCAAAGATGCCAAATCTTGAAATATTACGGAAAACATATCGTAAACCTCAGAAAAATCCCTGAGTTTTTAAGTATTTATATCAAAATTGTTTGTATCTCATGTTAAAAATTATATGGATGCTTAATTTTTGAAGGAAATTAGCTTCAAAATTATGACAAATTTTTTTAAAGGCAACCATTTTTAAAATAAATATCTTAAAAGTTGATTACTAAAGTATATTAACAGGTGAAAGCGTTTTATATAAGTTGACTTGAAAATTTTGAATCTGAATAAGTGTCTAGAACGGAGCACGAATGAATTTCGTGTCCTCCTTAAAATGGTTCGATGTTAATTTCGACAACTATCGTTTTCCTATAGAAAACATACCTACAGAAAACATTCCTACAGAAAGAAGAAAAATAATGAAATTTTTACTGTTTTCTCACTTTTAATTTTATGTTCACTCTAGACGAACAATAGCTGGGGTTCTTCCACAGAAATGCAATTTCACGATTCGTTTTTAAAAACATTTAGACAGTTATGTCTGACAAATTATTGTTTTAATCTTAAAAGGGTGCGTTTCAGTTTATAACGTAAATTCGTCATAACAAAAAAACCAAATTCTTTCTTAGGTTAGGCTACCTTAAAATAATTATAAAGTTACTATGTTGTGCTTGGGATGGACAACTAAAAAGGCCTCCTTGCAAATAGGTTGTAGTTGATATGCTACTAGTAATTCTCATAAAAATTGATTTTCTCACCTCCCTAAAATTTTAAAGTATCATTTGTCAAACTACGAGTACCTATCTACAAACCAACAAAAATGTGAGCTTTATTGGTTTATGATAAAATGAAAATAAAATAAAAAGAAAGATAACAACCGTTTTTAATTTTCTTTATATAAAATAGAATCATTTAATATTTTTATCTTCCACATTGTTGTCCAATTGAATTAAATAGAAACTGAATCCTGAGAAAATCAAGAAATGCTGTAAATGCTTTTTCCGTAATAAATACTAGAGAAAATGTAGATATCTAGAACTGTTGGATTCATAAAGAAAATTAAGGAAGATGTTTTTTCAGTTTTTTCGTTTATTTAAGGAAATATTTTCCCCTAATTTTTTAAAAATTACAAACCAAGTATAAAAAAAATTTATCTAAGAAATTGTTTCTTGGTATCTTCTTTTGTTTTTCGATAACAACAAAAAGAATTTTTTGTGTGTTTAAAACGAGGTTAAAGAACGAGGTTGGTTGATCATTTTCACTTTCTTGATGTTGTTGCTGTTTTCTGAAGAATAAGTTTTCTTCCTAATTTATCTTATTTTGTTAAAGTCACGTTTGTGTTATTGTTTGGTATTACTTTACAGACGATTATTTCACTTTCCAATATCGTAGCACTGAAAGTATTGGAGTCGGGATAACACAAGAGTAGATAATACGATGTTTACGTTTTATTGGACCTTGATATGCCCATTCAATTCAAGTTCATCCGTATTAAATGTTATGCAAAATTTCGATAAATTTTCAATTTGTTTAAAAGAAACGCAAAATTTTCGACACATGTATGTTCAACATAATTGTGATATGTGTGATATTTCAGAATTTGTTATTTGTATAAAGGTTTTTGCGATGTTAGTTGTAGCAAAACCAATCTAATCGCACTTTCAAATACGGGAAAGAAAACATAAACAAACAAATATATTTCCGTACATTTTGAATGGGAGATCACGTTTGATAAATAAAACATAAATTAAAAATATTGTAAAATTGATTTTTTTTACATAAATCGATAACATTTCGATGAATTTTTACATAAATTGATTTCATCTCATTTGAACCACGGAATCAGTAGGTTCAACATTTTCTTCAAATAATAACGGGTGTTTTTTTAGAGATTCACACCCTTAAGTTGGCAACACTGTTTTGTTGGACAACCGAGCTTTGTCATTAGATTGATTTGGCATTTCATAATGAATAGACTCAAGCCAGGGCAACGCTTGCAAATTGTTGAAACTTTTTATCAAATTAATGGTTCTGTTTGCCAAACTCATCGTGCGTTTTACGGTCGTCATAATCGTCCATCAGAGCGGGTAATTCGGTTAATTATAGATCGTTTTCGCATCACGTAGACTCTAAACGGACATACGCATCCAGTAAGACGTCCAATAGTGCGTACCGAACAAGCATAGACACTGTGAAGCGTAGCATTGAGGAAGACCCAAATCAATATTCGACGTCATTCTCAGCAACTGGAGATGTGTACCTCCACTTTATGGAAGGTTTTTTCTAATGATCTTAGTTTACGTGCTTACGTGCTTAATTTAACATGTGCAGGAATTAAGGCCATCGGACCATTGCACACGCCGACAATTCGACCAATGGGCTGAAGCAGAAATTGATGTTGATGTTGATTTACCAAACAAAATTTTGTCAGCGATAAAGTTCACTTTTGGTTGAATGTTTACGTTAATAAACAGATTTGTTACATTTGGAGTAAAGATAATTCACAAGCCTTTGCCGAAACACCATTACATCCAGAGAAAATCACTGTTTGGTGCGCTTTATGGGTCGGCGGAATCATTGGTCCATACTCCATATGTCTTCAGAAACGATGTTGGGCGGTATATTACAGTCAACGTTGAAGAGTATAGACAAGATTTCTAACTTTTTGGAAATGATTATGTGGTTCCAACAGGACGGTGTCACATGCCACACAGCGCGGGACACAATTAATTTACTCAAAGAAACATTTGATGAACTATACTAATTTCACGTAATGGTCCTGTTAATTGGTCTCCGGGATTGTGTGATCTAATTCCATCAGATTATTTTCTTTGGGAGTATGTTAAATCACTTGTCTACGTCGACTAACCAGATGTTACGGGGTGGTTCAACAACCACTCCGCAGAGGCCTCTAGCACGATGTTTTTGCCGACTAGATCTCAGGGTTTTGGGTCGTGGGGAAGTTGAGGCTAGCATATTCCTGACCTACACCGTGGAACAGAACACAAAAATAAAAATAAACTAAAAAAACTGAAACTAAATTAAACTTACACCAGAATTAGATCGGCCGAAATTTGAGAAAAATAATAAATATAATAATAACCGAGTATGCCGACACGAAATAAGAAGGGTTCATTCCATCGTACCAATCCGAAAAATTTAGCAATTCATTTTATCACTAAAAAAACCAACAAAACAAGTATAGGTAAAATAATCATATTATTAACGGGAACAAATACGAAAGAAAAAAAATTAAGCCAAATGCCGTACTGTTTTTTAATTAAATAAATTTTCAAAAGGAAAAACAAATGAGCGTGCCAAGCAACCGCTGTTGAAAAAATTGAAAAATTACACAAAAAAATAGAAAAAGTTAGAAAAAAAATTGAAAATAAAAATTTGAAATTTAACAAAAAGAAATTGAAAAAAAAATTAAAAAAAATTTAGTACCTTTTTGACCTCATTGAGGTCGACCTCCAAGGATCCGGTGTCCCTGATGCCGGAATGGGTTGGGCGTCTCCTCACCGTAAACCGTAAATTATGTTAGGGCTCTTTCCGCAGTAACCAGCACATAACGTTGGGCATCTTCCCGCCGTAAAAATAATTTCGCCTCGATAGGCCGCTGTAAATGTTGGGCGTCTTTCCACCTTAAACCGTAAATTATGTTAGGCGCCTTTCCGACGTAACCCGCAAATAACGTTGGGCGTCTTCCCGCCGTAAATCACAATTTCGCCTCGATAGGCCGCCGTAAATGTTGGGCGTCTTCCCGCCTTAAACCTTAAATTATGTTAGGCGTCTTTCTGCCATAACCCGAAATTTAGTGTTGGGCGTCTTTCCGCCTTAAAAAATTTTCGCCTCGATAGACCGCAGTAAATGCCGGGCGTTTTGCCGCCTTAAATCAGAAATAAAGTTAGGCGTCTCTCCACCGTAACCCATAAAAAAATGTTGGGCGTCTTTCAGCCTTAAACCAAATATAATGTTAGGCGTCTTTCTGCCGTAAACCAAATATGCAAAAGTGAGCCTCAGTTGACCGCCCTTCATCATTGCGGTGGCTATTGTTTTCACCGATATTTTTATTATTATTCACTATACAACACCGTTTTATTTATTAGTGGAATGAACACTAGTTAAATAAAGCATTCGTTGTAATCAACAATTTACACACTCGCAACCAGATGGCATTTTTTTACAAATAAAATTATATATTTTAAACAAAAAAAAAATGCGGCCATACGCCAAAATTAAAAGTCTTTTCAATACACAATATCAATTACAGTGTGGCTGAGACCAAATGTTACTGACTTCACTCTGCTGTCATTTGTGTAGTTGTCATTTTCGCGCGTCAATTTTTTGACAGATTGAAGTTTGGTTAGTTGTTACATGTGGTCAACAAATAATTGTTCTAAATTAATATCTTCATAAAAAAATCGTAATGAAATTCAAACGTAATAGTGTAATTGCACTGTATTTGGGTGGAAATTCACAAACAGCAATAGTTCGTCAGCTCCAGCATTTGAATGTGAATAAAATGTTTGTGTATCGAACCATACAACGAAACTGGTAGCATCGCTAAACGCAACAGAGGCGGTCCTAAAAAGACAGCAACATCAAAAGCAATGATACGAAATGTTAAGAAACGAATCCAATGACATCCTCGTTAAAGTGCCAATCAATTAGCCGCACGTCTACATGTTTCACGATACAGCATTCAAACCATATTGAAAAACGAACTACACTTGAAGCCCTACAAGATACAAAAAGTTCAAGATCATACGGAGGCACAAAAAATAGTTAGGCTTGAAAGAACACGAGCATTGAAGGCCTTGGCCGAACGTGATGAGATTCCAAAAATTGTCTTTTCTGATGAGAAAATTTTCACCATTCAACAGTATGTGAATAAGCAAAATGATCGTGTTTGGTCAGAGCTCAAGTCCAACAATAATTTGGATACAAGAGTTGCCATGCGCAAGCAATCACCAGCTTATGTTATGGTTTGGGCTGCAGTGACTGCAGATGGACGCACTCCTCTGGTTTTCATCGAACATGGAGTCAAGGTAAATCAAGGGGTGTACCGCCAAAAGATCCTAAACGATGCTTTGCTACCTTGGGCACGTAAACACTTTGGTACTAACCGTTGGACATTCCAACAGGACTCGGCACCGTCACGCAAATCTCGAGCGACACAGCAATTTTTACAAAATTGCGTTCCGCGGCTGATTTCGTCGAAAGAATGGCCACCATATTCACCAGACTTGAATCCCATGGATTTCTCCATATGGTCCATTTTGGAGAGTAAGGTGTCCACTAAAAAATACGAAAGTGTTGATGCATTGAAGTCAGCTCTTGTTCGAGAATGGAATAAAATTCCGCAAGCTCACGTTCGGTCAGCATGCAATGCTTTCTATGGAAGACTGAATCAAATAATCAGAGCCAAAGGAGGTCATATCGAGCAGTAACATGTTTTTCATAAAATGTAATATGTTTTCAACATATTCCACGAAATTTCAATAAAAAATAATCAAAATTAAAAAAATTACAGCGTTTTCATTTGGTAACACTTGGTCTCAGCCACCCTGTATATAATCAATTAATCTAGTAATTTTGCTTGCATAATTTGATTCATTTTTGATGAGATAAGCCCATTCACCTGACCCAATTCCAACTTTATATACATATATGGCGAAAAATACGTCACTAACAAATTTTTGGAAGTCATGTTTTAACCCTTTGACGGTCATAAAAATATGGGGTTAGTGGGTATAGTTTTTGCAAGAGTTTAACACTGGCCAAGCCCAAATCTAATGTAATTTGCAACATGTTGACAAAAAAAAACAATTACATTAGGGAATATAGCAAGTGACATAGATGTGCCTATGGCCAGAATTGGTAGAAAGTTTTATAAATATAAAATTTTAATTTTAGTCGCATAGAACCTTTTTATTTGTTATTTTAAGTATTAAAATATATAATTGAAATTATTTCAAATGTGTCACAAAATTGTATATCACAAGAAATTATAAAATAAAAATAACAAAACATATTTAAATATTATCGTAAGAAGACTTAAATTTATGGTGCCCCCCAAAGCAATCTCTTTCTGTTGTGTAACATAAATAAACATCACATAAAACGCAGAGATTCGCAGTTCTATTATAAATATTTTTCGATTTGCAATTGAAGCATCTTTGTCTCGGTTCTATCTTATGCATTCGGTGTGTATCCATAGAAGTTTTAAATTTTTGTTTGGATGCTTTCCGTTTTTCAGTTTGAATCTTTTTCGCGAAGTAAAATTTTCAATTAATTCACGCGCAACACTTTGGCGAAATTCCAAACTGCTTAACTTTGTTTTTAAATTTTGTTCATTCGAAGCCTCTATATGTAAAATACAGACATTGTTAACGGCAATATCAATAAAATCGAAAAATATTCGCAAATAAAATTTTATTTTTGGCGATCAATCTCGTACGTTATTTTTTTTTGCTCCATAATGTCCACACCACCCATATTTTGGTTGTACATACTGTATAATCATATTTGGACAAGGAACAATTAGTTTTTCGTTGCTTCCCTGAATTCTTCTTTTAACTGAAGATTTTAATATAGGAGACAAGTAGTTCGAACACATGTACACTTCTTTGTTGTCGATCCACTTAACAATGGAGACACCATTGGAGTTGCGACACTCGATATCACCTCTTTTCATTTTGTTTGAAGAAAAAATGGGCATTTGCTTTCGGTTTTTACGAACTGTACCTTCGTTAACGGCCATTTCACCTAATAAATGACGTGATTTTTCCATTTTATTCCCTGTGTAGATATCGAACTGGTATAAATATCCATTCTTCGAAGCGCATCTGCACCACAATTTAAACTCACATCTAATGGGTTTCCCTGAAAATACAATTTGCTATGTTAAGAAAAATTAATAATTTTCTTTAATATTTACGTACCTTTCACATATTGTTTCAATATATTAGGTCCTTTAAATTTTATCACGTGCTCATCTATTGGTTGGGTTTTTGCATTTGAATAAGCCGTTTGAAATGCTGCATTAAAATGTGAAATGAGCGGACGAACTCTATATGTACGATCATAATGAGGGTCCGTCGTAGGAACTGCTTTTGTCAAAAAAAATGTAAAGCAGTTCTTATTTCTTCGAATCTCCGATATAACATGACATTTGATACAAATGGCATATCATATCGGGTTGCGTTGACCAAAGCAAGCAAAACATGATAGCGCATTACCAAATTTAATCTTAAGAAGGCTTTCATTTCCTCATCCTCAATATTAAATTGAATTCCTTTTTGAACACCATATATTTTGCTCTGTTCTATGATTAATGAAATCAGAACATCAAAGTTGGTAACTGCTTTAAAAAAATCGAATGGACTAGGAAAATCGTCCTTCGAAATATTTTGTGACAGTACAACTTTAGAAAATTCAATCGTGTTCGTGATAGGGAAATAATTCGCTTGATATAGGTTCTTCCATTTGAAAACGTGAGGCACAGAATTTTCTTTCTGATTAACAGAGTTTTCAACTAATTCACTCGTCAAGGCCGTATTATCAGCAGTTAAACAATTATAATTTAAAGAAGCTTCAATAACTACTTCTCCTCTATCCATAACATCGAAGTCATCTTCTAAGAATTGATGATCTTCTTGGTCGATTTGTTGATCATCTTCATTGATCGGGAAGATCAATGCTGTTATCGGGCCTTACCATTTGAATTAATTCATCCTCCGTTATCAAAAATCGACGGTTATTTTCAGAGTAATAAATTGTATCCATTTTATATTTTAAATAAATGAAAAATGAATAAATGTTCTTTCTAACGGATATGATCAATATTTGAACAAACTACTGTGTGACATGTGTGTCCAAATGCAAAATTTGGAAAATATTGTTCATTAACTTGTGATAAATTTTACATATGGGCACACATAAGTCATATAATTAAAACACAATTACTTAACTATAGGCTATTATTACTTACCAGAATTTTTAATAAACAGATAAAAAAATATGTAAGTTAATAAAAAAAGGTAAAATTTTTAGTATGAAAAGATTTTTGATAACTATTTTATCCGTTTGTACTTTGCACAAAATCCAGACGTTTCACTCTTATACCAAATTCGTTTACTTTTACAACAAAAATTTGACCGGATTTTATGTAAACGAATATGAAAGAAATTTGATCGACTTTTGTAGTAATATTTGTGAAAATAAACGACAAAAACTTGTTTATTATAAATGGCGGGCTTATCATTTCAGCTTGTTAGCATCGGTATAATAAAAAATTATAAAGCAAAGAATTAAAATGTTCAATATAGTGTCTCCCATTCCTCAATTTTATTAATTTATTCACCACTCAATATCAATAATTTTCAATTTTTCAAAAGCACACACAACATTTTAGTACACAAGATATTTTGAAAATACGTCGCACAAAATTACAAATTATCCTTACAATTTTAATAAATTTATTAAGAGCAAAAATAAATTTAAAACTGAATTGTACAAATAGCGCGGGGTCTTTGTTTTGATGTTTATGTTTTGACGTTTATTTTTGTATATATGTATGCGTAAAAATCTGACAAAATATCGAGATTTTTTAAAATTGATCTAGGCAATTTGTTAGATCAAGATTTTTGTGTGAAAAAAATTTGTAATGTCAAAAATGTTGATATGACAGCTGAATCCGATCAAATCTTTTTGATCTGACAGTTCGAACGAATTTGGTATTTAGAGAAATTAGTTAAAATAATCATTTATATCAAAAATATATTAAAACGCAGTTTTAGCTAATTTTTAAGACATTGCAAAATATTTTAGGACATTTATCAATAAAATAAAATAAATAAAACTGACTGGCACATATATGGCCCAAAAACGTTAAAGAGTTAATTTTACGATTTTTATGTTTTGAATGCGTAATCTTGATTAAAATTATTTTTGTAGAACATATTTTTTCTGTTGTTTTTGTAAAAAATACGAAGCATCAAATTTTTAGAAAAACGATTAACATGATGTAATAACTCGTCGGTCAATAAGTCCCGCGGCTAACTACTAAAAAAACATGTTTTTCTCGCAAAATTTCACTTTATTCGTCAATTATATTGACCTATATACCTTCAAGAGTGATACATTAATTTCAACGCTTATCTACCATTTCGATGTCTTTCCATTTTTTGAAGTATACAAACAGATAATAGTCGCTGGGAGCCAGACCCGGAGAACACGGGGAAGCAATCCGATGGGGATGGGGAGGCAATCTGAACTTCAATTTTTGAAGTTTTTCCATCGTAGCTAACGACTTGTGACACGTATTATCTGGGTGAAAGAGCACTTTTTTCTTTTGAATTTATAACGATGAATAAAAACCTTGTGCATCCCAAAATTCAGAGGGCAAAACCTTATCGCCCGACATTTGGCTGTATTTTATCACAATTAATCTCCAACTGTCGAAATCTGGTTTTTAGTTGATCCGGATTTAGTTTCATTAAGACGTGCCTTGTTAAGGTTTTCCGCTGAGCAAATAAAAAGGGGCTCGATTTCAGATACCAAAGATATTAATGATGACGGTGGTGTGGTAGTTAGATATAATAATTTTATTAGTTCATGATATTGCCTGGACCCTAATTTACTTGGATATATTATATAGGGGACATGACACTGTCTGATAATTCTTGTTAAGTTTCTCGCGATTTGACACTTCTTACTTTCACTCCTACTCGAAATATGTTCGTCAATAAGTGTTGATGGTAACTCTCGAGTAACAGGTGAATTTGATTAATCACTAACCGCTACACCTCGCTATCAACTTTCTGACATTTAGAGGTCACCAACTTGTACAAATCGAGGAATTTTCAATTGCTTCGCGGCAAGCCGAAAGCGGCAAACGAATTTTAGTAAAATCAAAAATATTCCTTAAATGTTTTAAACTTTTCAACT
This sequence comes from Nephrotoma guestfalica, assembly GCA_963691935.1. Taxonomy (NCBI): domain Eukaryota; kingdom Metazoa; phylum Arthropoda; class Insecta; order Diptera; family Tipulidae; genus Nephrotoma; species Nephrotoma guestfalica. The sequence continues at coordinate 130,457,151 of OY829914.1, read as the reverse complement.
CAGTAAACGGCTTACAACACTTGTTGAACCCAACCATTATTCCACTCATTAACACGATTACTAAACTTCTCTTTCAAAAGATCGATTGATTCCGTTGCTGTGTGGCATGTTGCACTGTCCTGTTGAAACTACATATTCTGCACATCAATATCTTCCAATTGATTCCACAAAAAGTTTCCAATCATCTCTCGAGATCGCGCGCCCTTCACAGTAATTGCATTGCCGTTTTGATTTTCGAAAAAGTATGGACCAATTACACCACCACAGTAAAATTAGGTTTCATTATCTTTTCAAACAATTCTCTAGGATTTTCTTCAGCCCAAATGCGGTAGTTTTGTCGCATTTACTTCTTGTTTTTCTATGGCCCAGTTAACGAATTGCCGACGTAATGCGTGGTCAGTTGGCTTTATTCTTGTGTTAACTGTATTTTGTAAGCCTTTACACGAGGATCTTGGTGTAAAATATTGAACAAAGTTGTTGGTATGATATTTAATTGTTGTGAACGACGAGGAATTGATGTTCTTAGCTCTTCGGCAACACTTGTGCTAACAGCTACAATATTTTTACTTGAACGACCAATACGATGATAAATTCTGCTTCCCTGATCTTGAACTGAAGCAGTTTCTTCAAATTTATCAATAATAAGTTTAATAGCACGGTTTTTCGGAGCATTTTCTCTACCGTATTTTGAACGAACTTTTCTTCCAACTTCTGAATAACTTGTAAACTTAACTAAAAAGCCTATTTTAGTTTTAAGAATTACTATCAAATTACAATAAGAAATAATAAACAATAGAATAATTATAAAATTATTGAAACTTTATCTTAACCGAGATTCGTGGTTGGATGAATCAGATTAAATAATTGTCCACATGTAATAATAATGTAACGGTTTCTATCATGATTTGAGCCGTGAGTGAGTCTTACAATTTCATGATTACAAGATTTTCACGAGTGCAAGTATCATGATTTCCTCAGACATTTGTCGGTGTTTTTACAGTTTTTGTGGTAAATTTTTATAATATCCATACACATTTTCCTAATAATATCTTAATTTTTTAAGCGGTCTTTAAGTGAAGGACAATAATCTTCCAAAAAAAAAACTTTGCGAAATTTTTCTTGAGTTATTTGGAAATGATCTTTCAAACATTCCTTTATTTAGAGGAAGTTCCCACCTGATCAAAAATATTTGTATTAAACCGAACAAGTTCGTTTACGGCAGAACATAATAGCGGACATTTTTCGAAACATTTTCAATTTGAAACGAAATACTTTTTGCATTTGATATTTTATACACAAATGACGATGTTATACACAAATATCCTTCAAATGATGTTTGTCCATACTTCGTTCCATGCTTAAACATTTAAATATTACATTATTATTTAAATTGGGCCATTAACCGATTGAGTAATTATAGATCATTAAATTTGGCTAAACTCCATTAGCAAAATTCAAAACATTAGACGGTATCCAGTATGCTAATCCTTGGAGTAGTCAGGTATACAAAAATATACTCTTGGCGCAGTATTGATGCTCAAAATCAAATATTAACATGATTTACTTCACTCTCGGGGAAAGCGTTTCAAAGAAAACCCCTAAAAATGTCGGTATTTTACAAGATTGATTTCAGACATCTGACCAACTATTTGGTGCAGTTCGGTCATTAAAATGTTTCGTTCACATTTCAATAGTTAGGACTAACAGAATTAATTAAATATTTGTTAACAAAGAAATAATAACAATTAGAACAATTCAAACATTAACAATTTAAATCTTGTTCATTTTTACAAATCCGTCAGGCGTTTTAAATTTCACCCAGTCGAAATAATTATACAAATCCTTTTAGAAATCCAAACTACTCAATTTATCTTTATCAAGACTTGTTTAATTACCGAAAACATCGAGAAACAAAAGCAAACCACTTGTTTGTGTTAATTAAAGTTTTAATTTAATTTATCTCTCGAAAACAACATGAACCATTTTTTTAGATTCCTTAATTAAAACAAAATATATATTTATATACGAGCAAAATAATTTTTTTTATTAATTTTATTCCTCCTACTCTTCAGTCCTTATCTCAATGTAAATTGGTTGTTGCTGTTAAATTTTTTCGGATTACGCTCAACTGAACGGCCCTAATAATGGTATAAAATTAAATCATTACAAAGATAATGATTTATCACAATTATGTGCATCGAAGCCAAATAAATTTAAAGTGACAAAATGTTGGTAGAAAAAGGATCGTGCAAATCTTTAGTTTCAATTCTATCTGGTTTGCACGGCCAATAAAGGTAATAATCTGCTAACATCTCAATACGTTGTACATCATCGCATAATAATTGTAAATAAGATATCCTGAACAATAATCCTATTAATATAACATTTTAATAGCTCAACATAAACTATATGTACTCGTATGAGGTATAAAATAGTTGTTGTGGAAGGAAAACCATTAAAAATGTTATCTTTATTATCCTTCTATGTTATGAAAAGCTAAATCGCTGAGATTATAAACGCCTACGACATGTTTGAATTATTACCCTGAAATGGTTATTTTTCTTTATTAACCTCTTTTTATAGGATATGCGATGATGACCTAATACTTATCGTAGGACGGTATGTGTTATATACTCGTATAAAGAATTATGTGTTATAGAATACTTTAAGAGAAAATAGATGTAAAGTATTATAGCAAATTTCCAGTCCAAACTTATTTGGAGTTTAAATTGATATCGAACAAAATATACATTTTTAATCTAATTTTAAAACTCTTAATTAATTAAATTTAGCTTACAAATAAAAGTGAAATAAAAACAAAATTTACAATTTAAAATTCAGTCTGACCGTTTTCTCTCGGCCCAGTTCGATTGTTTTATTACGAAAGTAATTTTGTGTATTAATCTTCGGACTTAAAGCGGTTGCTACTCTGGATTATCTTACTGTACGTACATATTGTGGATTATCAATTTTAGCTCTGCCATGTTTTACAGATCTGATGGGTTTCAGGCAGCAGCGTTCTCTTCCAGGGTATTTGCTGTTTTTTCATTGTCTGCTTCCTTCTGCGGATTCCATTTAAGGAAAACTCTTGTCATGACATTTGATCTTTTCCACCGATGTGAAGTTTGTACTAAGTTTGTCTTAAACCAACAAAACCAATATAAAATGTTTGTTTGTATTTGTGAAATGTAAACATTTAGGCGATCACACGATGTATTTGGATGGAGCTCACTTAGTGAGGCAGACGTTTATGTGAATTTAAGTCTTAAATCGCTTAAGTGTGCCGTTTTAGGGTAATAATAAGTAGGGTTACAGGTTATTCTCTTCGGTCTCACTTGTAAGGGAGCAGAATAATAGTACTACCAACTCAATCTATAAGTTACCTCTAAGCGATTTAAAAGACATGAATTCCCATAAACGTCTGTCTCACTAAGTGAGCTCCCTGATAAGTTTATGAAACTTATAGATTGAGTCCAAAGGACTATTATCTTGCTCCCTTACAAGGGAAACCGATGAGAATAGCCTGTAACCCTATTTAGTATTACCCTAAAACGGCACATCTAAGCGATTTAGACTCAAATTCACATAAACGTCTGCCTCACTAAGTGAGCTCCATGATAAATTTATGAAATTTATTGTTTGTAAAATTTTCACAATTATTATAACAATAATAATATTGTGTATATATTAAAAAATATTTATGTAATATGAGAATTATACTATTTCATTTAAAAAGCTGACTTAAATTGACATTTAATTGTAACTGTTTAATATTATTTATTTTTATTCATTAAAGCATATTTTTATTTATTTCAGTTCAAGTTTTCAGCATTATATGATAAAATTTAAAAGTTAATTTAAACAAGCGATTATTTTGTGTATTCGCCTAAATGTCTACATTTCACAAACACATATAAACAATTTACATTGTTTTGCTGGTTTAGGACAAGCTCAGTACAAACTTCTTATCGGTATTATGAAGCGTGAACTTTATTTTAAGTTTGTGCTAATTTTTTATTTTTTATTTTTAGGACAAACTTAGTACAAAGTTACCATGCATAATAACTTCCTATTTGTTCTACATTTATGCTGGAAAGATCCAGTTTGGTCCGGCGAATTTAAATCAATATCATCCGTTTAGTGCCCACACCATCCGTATTTTCAGCGATGATTGTTACATGTAAAAGTTTATGTATTTTCAAATACATGCTCTTCTGTTTCAAATCTTCAATGTTTCCTTGGAAGTGATTTGCGATACGAAACTTTAAGGATTTCGCACTTTCAAATGTTCATAAATCACACAGTCGAATTTAATAACTGGAAGTGGTTTGAGTAGTAGAAGTAATCTTCCTAAGGCGGGAGTTCTCGGAAATACCTAGTATTGCTCATTTTTGTCACATAAAACTCTCCAAGACTTGCCATACTTGTGTATGGCGCAGAACACTTCAATTTAATCATCATTTAACTTCCTTTGTTCCTTTTTAATCATTTTAAGGTTCTCCTTCTAGGAATTCCAAACCAAAGCCTTTCTACTAATTTTAGTTTTACTGTTGGCTTTTCTACATATTTTCTGGTAGGTCCCAAGTTCCACTGACAGTCATATTGGTATTGGCCTGCTCCGAAGCTTTGTCAGGTCATATACGCTTATAACAGCCAGATCTTGTAGTAACAATGCTTATCTCTAGACAAGTCGCCATTATGTTGCCGTTAGTATATCAAGTAGAAGTAAAAAGTTTTTATATTACTTTCCAGAACAATGCTGGATCTAAGATTCTCGGGTTTACCTGAGAATATGATTCAATACCCGTTCGCTCTAAGATCATAATTTCTGTTAATATTTAGAGCGGTTCTTGTATAAGAACTATGTTTTCTCTAGATGTTGCTAGACGAGAGGGAGAGCTGCCAAAACGGTTTTGGTGTAATCGAGGATGATATAAATTTATTGTAGCCTGTTTCAGCCAAAAATTCACAACTATGCATACTACCCGCTACTGCAGGCTAATTAGCCACACTACCGTCTGGTTGGTAGGTTTCCAATTTCTTTAGTTTGGCCTCCTGTATAATTTTTGGCTCTATTCTTACAATATACTCCAAGAGTTATTGGCCCAAAGTCAAATATGTACCGCTGTTTGTATTTGGAAGGGAGACTAGTGAGTACATTTTTGTTCCTCTGTATTACGGTTTTATAATTATTGGTCTGAAGATGAAGATTGCTTGGTTAAATAAGACCCTGGAATCATCCAATTTTTTTACAAGATTTACAATTTTTTGCGACTTTTTGACTTTTTTGTTCTGTATTTTTAGGTTCAGATTTTCAAACTAATCTTGAATCTATTCTACTAAAATATTTCAAAAAAATTGTATACGTGTTTTCATATATTTCAGTACTTGAGGCCAACCACCACAGCACCATAATTTCCCGAAATGTTCGAATTATTATAGCAATTCAATTTGATTTCAATAAATTATGCACCTCATCACAATAATCCGTTTCAAAATCTACCCAATATCTATATAATTTTATTTCAATGAATTGTAAAATCTTAATAGTAAATTCCTTTGGGACCTGAAAAATGTAACGAAAACGAATTGTGCTGTATCATCATTGATCGAAAAAATTCATAATAACTAAAATGCTCTACTGCTGGCTCAGGTTTGAGCAGTTTCCCATGATGTTAGTGAATAATGAAGTTCTGCGTAATTGCTCTGCATAGCCTAGAGATTTCCCATGTGAATTTTCATGATGACTGGAGCATTTTTAGAACATTGCCATTTGCTTGGGAAATGCAAGCACAAGATGCAAGAGTATTCGTCGATTTTCAAGCATCACATGACGAGAATATTCATATCTCAGCTCCTACTAACAAAATCGCCAAGCGGCTTACTGTTCTAGTTAGAGGACAAACTATAGCATATATATGATAAATAACATAGTTATGTGAATTACCTAGAATTTACACTGATTTTTTAAAAATTGGGCGATCGAACCAACGCGTGACAGAAAAGTTAAATTTATAGAATTTTAACACAGCGTTCTTCAGATTCAGTTTCTTAAACTTAACTCGAATGCGTCACCCTAATTTCCCGAAATGTTCGAATTATTATATCAATTCAGTTTAATTTAAATATAAGCACCTCATCACAATGATCCACATCAAATTATTAATATGCAATACAATTTTATTTTTAACCAATAAAGTCGTACTTTGCTGTCCGTATCACAAAGTTGAACAATTAATAGTAAATTGATCAATATTTTTAATATGCATTACAATTCTTTTCGATGAATTGTTTCTTTCTTTCGAATATTTGATTTTCGATTAATTGTTCAGTGTGCATTTCTTTCCGTGTACAATTGTTTGTATTACAATTATTTTTCTCTGAATCCATTTCTAGCAATTGTTTGTCGCAGTTGTGTTAAATTGTGTTACGCATACTTTTCGGGTTGTCGTTTATTAAATTTATTTATTTTGTCAAATTTTTTTTGGTGTGTTCTTTACTTTTAAAAATATTGACCGCAACAACTCGAATAAATTCTAAACCGATTTTTTACCTTTTTTGCCTATTTGCCTTTAGCGAAGTTGATTTTTTACGCTGTTTTGAAAATAAAAAGGTAACGTAACTAACTAAAACAACTGTAACTTGTAATCTAATGTTTGGATTGTCATTAATTTTGGCAAACATCGTTTGACAAATCAAATGCTGGTTGCTACTTTCTAAAAATTATATAAATTTTTCAGCAAACACACATCTATCTGACAGCCTCGGGTCTTATTGAGTGAAATAATAGCTGCGTTTTTTTAAATATGGTGTTCGAGACTGCGATAAAATATAGGGAAAATACCGGGAAATTTAAACAAAAAAATTTAGAACAACAACTTTAACTAGCTTCAAGTCAATCATTTTGACATTTAATTTTTGGTTTATAATTAAACACAATACTATCGAATATTAAAATAAATTAATTAATTCCACCAGCAAACATTAAGATGTCCATTTTTCTTATTAAATTCATTCTTATTTTTTCTTATACAATTCAGTCATTTCATTTTCGTTCTTTCAAATTTCCAGTTGTAAATGAAGTAAGGAACAATCAAAAAATTGTGTACTAAAAAATTTCGTCAGTTCAGGAATTATTAAGTTTTTTGATGAACTCTGTTGTATTCTACATAATATCAAGAGTTGTTCAGAGTTGTTGAGAACAAGCATAAATAAACTTTATTCGATAATATAATGCAAGATCTTGAGTTAGTATAAGCTCTTTAGGATTCGATTGCGTGAATTGTTTAAAGAATCAAAATATAATTTAGAGCAGCTTTTTCAAAAAAACACAGCAAATATATGCTAACTCAACAATTAGTTTTTAAATGTGTTAATTTGTGATTTGATTTCATTTGAATTGTATAAACATTTTTTAAATTTGCCTTTTAAATCATTTCAAATGCCTTGAAAATTGGCTATTTTATGAATGCCGTGATAAATAATCAAAAAAGTTGTTCTCAATAATCTAAAAACGCTAATAAAGTTAATTTTTAATTATTTCAATAAATTTATTAGTGAATTTTACACACATGTTACTTAACGATATGTTCAATGTAATAAAAAATGCACATAGGTTATAGAACACAATAAAAAATGCCACCTCACCGCGCTTCTTTAAGATAACCTTGAGAAAACAATACGTACTGTTAAATACCAATTCAACATTCGTCCTACTGAACAAATAAAACGTAACCCTTGTTTCTGAAAATTACTTTTTAATGAATGAAAAGCCAGAAAGCTTTTTTATGATTAATTAAAATAAAATTTGAATTCGAGTATATAAACCATTTTTTGTGTTCATTGGTAATTTTATCATTTTTAATTTCCCTTTTTCTCTTCTATTTTCCAATTCCAGAGTCGGATACCGGCGGATGGGGGCCGTGGAGCGAATGGACGCCATGTTCTACAACATGTGCCGGTGGTACACGAAATCGTTATAGATTTTGTGATTCACCACCACCCCGTTACGGTGCAAAATTTTGTGAGGTAAAATAATAAAACAAATTTTAACTATATATAAAATTAAATATCACGCACAATTTATTTTTAAATTTTATAGGCTTTTATAAGTTTTATTTTAATTATTAAATAATTATTTATAATAAGTTTTTAATTAATTTACCAACAACAACACCATTAAAACAATTGCTTTATTATTTTTTTGTATTTGTTTCCCAAGTGCTACAAGACGACAAAAAGAATTAATTCCGTTCTAAATTTGTATAAAATATAAATGTGATGTGACAAAATTAGGGGTAGAAAATTAATTATTATTTGGTACCTTTGCAAACATTTTAAATTATTTTAAGCACGTGAAAAATGATATCAATGATTGTCAGGTATGCCTAACCCACTCTACCGAAATATTTATATTATACTTACCATCCAAATAGAAATGTTAATATTTCGTTAATTACTATTTAATTTTATTAAGATTGAAGCATGATTTTAAGAAAAATTTATACTTGATGTATCTATCACGTATTTTGTAATATTAGATGATTAATTAAAAAGATACGGTTTACAGTAATTTGGGTACTCAACATGCTGTAGAGAGATTTATACATACCTTTAAAAACTTGTGTGTGTGTGTTAATTTATACTATCTATAATATAATGCTTTACTTTAGGTACAACTGTAACAGTGTTTTGAAGGATCTTGCTTTTTATATCCTTTAGTTACCCAGATACGTTTTTTAAACCTTTGCTTGAAATTTTCGTACTAATTTTTTATCGTAAGTATTACGTTTCCATAGCTATAATAAAATGAAATCAGCTTCACCTTTTGTCTATCAAATTTTCACAAACCAACGGTATTTCTAAGTGGAGTTATTTGCCACCTAAAATAAATTAAAACTAAAATACTAAATCTATAGCTAAGACATGCACTACTTCAAACAAAGTAACATGTTTTGCAGTGTCTTCTAGTAATTTTCGGACATATAGCAATAAAAACTTATTTATAGTCAATTTAATCCTGACTAGAATACTGGAAAGAATAATCAATTACATATACCAAATAGTTGTTTTTGGAAAAAGAAGCAAACTAGTATTAATTCGCAGACTATGGATTATGATCAGGTTAGTGTAGTATTTCTACATTAATTTGTAATCTGCCTGCGCGCACGACTTTTATTGATCGCATTTTTTCGTTGTTAACCTACGTCAAAGTAAATCCCTTCATTTACGAAAAAATAGTTCAAAATGTGGGATTACTTCAAAATGTGTATTACTTGTAGTTGACTTTTAGCCGTATCTGCAAAATCATATATGAGTTAAATGAATAACTAAGTTAATTGTCTACTCGTATTTTATATTCGGTTTTTTATTTCTCTTTATGTGATGTTTTCATGTATAGGGTGGGCCAAATAATTTTTTTTTAAATGCAATAAAACAAAAAGTCATCAATATTTTTTCAAATTTATTGTTTCATTGTAAAGAACAATCCTTCCGATTAATTATGGAATACTATTTCATTCATATGACTGCCTGGGCTGGCCTTAACGTGCCCCATACGGTCGGTCCAATTTTTGAGCACGTTTTCGATGGTATGCGGCATTATGTCTTCAATGGCAATGCGAATATTGTTCTTGAGAACGTCAATCGTTGCTTATTTATCGGCGAAACACTTATCTTTCACGGCATCCCAAATCACATCAGCATTTCGGCTGATAATTCGATCTTCAAAGACAGGGCGCAAAAGATCAATTGAAACGTGTGCTGTGTGGCACGGAGCGCCGTCTTGTTGGCACCAAATGTTGCTTATGTCCTCCTCTTCAAGTGCCGGGAACAAAAAATCGTTTATCATGGCGCGGTAGCGCTCACCATTGACAGTAACGGCGGCTCCTTGCTCATTTTCAAAGAAAAATGGCCCAATGATGCCACCGGACCAAAATCCGCACCAAACAGTCACTCGTTGAGGATGCATCGGCTTCTCTACGATCACGTGCGGGTTCACCGTGCCCCAAATGCGACAATCCTGCTTGTTTACATAGCCGCCAAGATGGAAATGCGCCTCATCCGAAAAGATGATTTTTTTGCCAAAATCGGCATCTTCTTCAAGTCGATCGCAAACCCGCTCAGCGAACCGAAAACGCAATGGGTGGTCTCTTTGCTTCAATTCCTGAACCAATTGAACTTTATACGATGTCGTACCAAGGTCTTGATGCAGAATTCGTCGCAATGTTGTGCGTGAAATGTTCAATTCTTGAGCATGATGACGAATTGACGTTCAAGGCGACTCACGCACATTATCGGCTACAGCATCAACATTTTCGGGTGTACGCTTGGTTGGCTGCTTGGTTCGTGTTGGTTTATTAATTAGCAAGCCTGTTCTTTAACTTTATTCACAAATAACGCACATATGGAGCTTCCGGCGCTTCGTTTCTTCCGAAAACCGCACGCAATTTTCGCACACATTCTGCAACATTAGCATGATTTTCGAAGTAATGTTTCAATATTACCCAGCGTTGTTCAAGCGAATACACAACCATTTTCGTTCAGCGGAAGGATAAAACTCACTTCCGCTAGTTCAAAAAAAAGTTAGATGGCCTACCCTGTACATCCTACCACCTCTATAATTTTTAAACGACCCTTTCTGTTCGTGATTTAATGGATTTTATTTTATATTTATTAATATAAATCGAAGCACCTACTTATATGTTTACACAAGTTTATTATTATTAAGGCCCGATTCAAGATAACACGTGGTCGATTTTCATAGCTAAGACATTAAAAACTGGTTTATTTTATCTAATAAGATGGAGCGTGCAGTATCATTTTGAACTTTTCAGTGAAATTGTATTGTTCGTAATGTTTGGAATGCGACCTCCTCAATGGTATTACTTTAAAACAAAGGGCTGAAAGAAACGATAATCGACCGACTTCAGATCCTGGTCAACGCGATACATCCATCATGAAGCAGTTCTTCCGCATCCGTGTGTTCTTTGCTGACTTCATAATTTAATCAATTTTTAATTTATTTTTTTTATTTTGCCGAATACGAATGAATTGTAATTTTTCAACCGCTTTTCCTAATTAGCGCGATCATCAAACTAATTATTTTACGCCCAAGTACAACAAGCTTCTGGATGCCTTTTGTCGTCTGCGTCAATACTAGAAACAAATAGCGATCACAGAGCATTTTATAATGCCTCGATGGTATGTCCACAGAAACTAAATTTTGTTCTCTTGCCAACTACCCAAACAAAGCAGTGTCATAGTACGTAACATTTAGTTTTCCTCTTTAATCATGCTCAGTAAGTTGCGCTCAAACTTTTATAATTTTTTTTTAAAATTGCCTCATCAGTAAAAAGCACGTTATCTATAAATTGCGGATATCTTAAAAATTTTCTTTGAATCCATTGAGAAAAAATCAGATAAAGGAACTATTACTACGGAAAATCATATGGCAATAGTCCCTATACACGTTGAATATGATAGGAATTTTGCTTCCGTTAAATTTGTCCAGGTTAGCTTTTGACTCACGTTAAATTCACGAGCTATTTTTCGTGTGCTCGTTTTGGAATTGTCTGCTATTTTATTTTAACAGCTTCCTCTAGTGCAGGCGTTCTATTTGTTACCGGTCTTCCTGTCACACATCTTTGTTTGAAGGAACCCGTTTCTCTAATGCTGCGTACATGACTTTGGAAATAAATATCACCATACTCACTCCAGAATTCAAAACCAATCAAATTTCGTGAAATGGTTTATGTCCCTCCTACAAGTTGCATACTTGATTTGAAATGTTTTTCACTTTGTATTCAGCAAAAGCAATAGTAACTAAAGTACGATACTATGTTATTTTTTCCGAACTACCCCCAATGACATGCACGCACCATAAGTCTCTGATGGGTTCTCATAAAGGTCCGAATGTTGACGATTATAGTACCTCTCGCTAAATACATATCTGCCGTTTTGGAATTTGTGTAATTGAACATTACTAAATATTATTTAAACAATGCAATACCGAGTTGTTGTTAAATTATGAATTAGTTTATGTTAAGATTAAAACAAAATGCTCAGCACAACAAGGACACGTATAAAACTATTGAAGCTTGATGTTACAATTGCATTTGTTTGGAAAATGTGTAACTTATCAGTGACTATAATTCCTCAAAACTACTGTAAATTTTCTAAATATTTTGAAAACATAAAAATTGCGGTAATAATGCATTTTTTAAAGAAATATTTAATAAATTTTTGATTTTCACACATTTTTCAGTGTTACGTGTGCTTTTCATCAATTTTCCTTATTATTGGCCGAGTTTTTAAGTTTCGAGTGAAATTTAAAGTGACTAATTTTATACTAGAACCCTGATTATTTTCTATAACGGTTACAGTTAGGATTTGTGTTGTCTTATATTTTTTGTTCATATTGGTGTCCTCCATCACTTTCCGAATTTATTGTACTTACTTAAGAGTCACCCTGTATAAACGAATGAATAATAATGTGATAAATATGGATTACATTATAATGCCGAAAATCATAATATCTAAACAGAAGTACTAGATTCAGCATTCCGGCCAGAAGGAATTGATACAATATACAGGATGTCCATCCGAAAGGTTTGCAATTTTTTTTGTCACCATTTAGGCGGATATTAATATTGACATTGACAAATGAATCATGGAAAAATAATCGATTGAACAACGCGTTTTAATAGTAAAAACCTTTTGCTCAAGTCAATATTGCTGCTATACGTGCAAGTGTACGAGATAATCCAGCGATATCAATCAGACACCGTGCGCAAGAACTTGGAATTCAAAAATCAACACTAACCAATATATTGCATAAAGACTTGGATTTATTCCCGTATAAAATTCAATTAACACAAGAGCTGTTACCAAGACACCATTTGCGGTGCCGTACGCATGCAAATAAGATGTTTCAAAAATTAGTTATAAGTGACGTTTTTCACTTAAGTGGGCATGTAAACACACAGAACCCTGTTTTGTACAGTAGAGAATCCGCAAATAACTCAATCACCATCACATTCCTTGAAAGTGACGGTACGATGTACAATTTTGTCTGGTGTGGTCATTGAACCATACTTTTACGAAAATCCGAATGGTTCAGCTATTCCAGTTACTGGCGAGCATTATCGTGATATGATAAGGAACTTTTTTAGGCCAAAATTGCATACCAATGGTTTGGTACATGTGGTTCCAACAGGACGGTGCCATATGTCATACTGCTAAAGAAACCATGGAATTGGTACGAGAAATGTTTCCACAACAGTTAATATCGAAATCTGGTGATGTGGATTGATGTCCACGTTTACCCGATTTAACTATACTCCGAGACTAGTTTTTAGGGGTCTCTCAGTCTTCAAAGTAAGATTTATGTAAATAAACCAAATATTGAACAACTTCATTAGAGAAGAAATTAACTACAGAGTGAAAAGTGTGAAAAAGTTATGAAACATGCAATCAAAAGATCCCGCATGTGTAAGGCCAATAGAGGCGGACATTTGGCAGACATTGTTTTTCATACATAATTTCAAACATTAAACAAATGATGTCTCACACACACACACACACACACACACACACACACACACACACACACACACACACATCGCTTGAACTCACCGGTTAAAGTATTCACCGCGACGACTTGAACTAGTCTATCAGTACCGGAATGAGTTCGCACAACTCGACCCAAAGCTCAGTTCATAGAGGTATTTTATCGGCTTTTAAAAGAACTAAATTTCTAAATTGAATATTGGACGAACAATGTGTCCTTACTTTACCATTGCTGCAATTTTCCATTGACTAACGTTGCCAAATTGCTGCAACGAATACTGGGGTCTATTATGAAATTTATCCGTCTCAAATTTTTCCGTTAACGGATAAATCCGTGCTATTATGAAACTAAAACTTAAAATCGAATCGGATTTTTCCGATCATACTACAAAAAATCCGACTGCTATTTAGTTGGCGTATTCTGTATTCGATTGATGTTATTTTGACGTTTCAACAAAATATAGTGAAAGTGATTTATATTTCAATATTATTAAAATAAATTAATTTGTAGCATTAAATATTATATATATTTAAAAATTATTTAAAAAAAAATTATGTTACTAACATCAGATTTGTTTATTACCAATTCGACAATACAAGTTTCATAATAGGGTAAATCCGTGTCGACCCCTGCATTCGTTGATATCGAGACAATCGATTGAAATCTAAATGCAAAAGTGTAGGCTCAGGGAATTAACGGACGTCCAATCAAAAAAATAACCAGACGTTAATGACGAAAGGGCGTGATAGATCTAGAATTGAGACAGCCCAATTTGAATAATGAGGATGTTCAACTCTTCAAACATATAATTAAATGAAATAATCCATTTTAATTGAAATTTTGCACGTTTAACAGCAGCTTCAAACAATCCCCGAAATGTGATGATCTTGAAGGAATTGTGTTCCATGTGTGCATGTTGATGGAGTTCTGAAGTGCATAATTTGTGAAGTTATTAAAGCTCGGATTGATTTTAACCACATTAACCACATTAATAGCGTTACACTAAATATATTAGGCAGGCGTCTCCTACGAAAAGCACAACGTGTATGGGCCACTATAAATCCAGTAGTGGCGAGAACGTAATAACTTCTAAGTGAGTGACCTTGGTGACAAAATATATGAAAACAGCCATGTAAGCGTTTAATGTAACTTTTGAACATATTTTATAGACAACATTGAATGATCCGCAGAAGTCAATTCCTTCATTTTCGAACGCACGAATGCTTGTGGCCCACAGACCAAATGTTTAATTTATTTCTTTTAACTAATAATAATAATATTATGATCCTTTCCTCTACAAGTTAGACCCTATCAGTGCTGAAGGCATTAACTCTCTAGATATCATTTCGGTGGGATTTAATTCTGATGGAATATATGCTTCGTTTGATATATGACGTCCTGGGAAATATTCTGTGATCTGGCCAATTTTTATTACAGTAACCTACTAGACTAGAAAAATAGCATAGCCAGTTCTTGGTTGAACCTTAATTCGTATTTTTTCGAGTTTTTTCTTAAGCTAACTTTTGTTACGTGTGACCACCTGGGTAAAACCACAGAAAATGTTCTTTTAAATATGAATATTTGAAACATACTGTTAAAACTTCTTTATGAGTCCCTAATTGTCTATTTGAAAAAAAAATATTCAAAAATAACGAAAGTTTTCCTACCAACGTCGAAAAATAACTGGATATTTTTCCATTCAAAAACAGGGTTGTGACGTTTCTGTAATTATTCTGTGGTAAAACTCTGCGATCCGTCAAATGTATACAGTAAGCCACTGGAATTGAAAATTTCACAGCGAATTGGTGTTTGAACCTCAATAACAAATGGGGATTTATCGTATTTTTAACGGCCAATTTTATTTGAAAGGGCAGTTCTAAAAAGCTAACTTTAATATTTATGGCGAACTAGGAAAAACTCTGTGATCTGGCCAGTTTTTATTACAGTACTGTATTTTAGAATTACACAGCGAGTTAGCGTTTGAACAACAAAATCAAATAGGAAAAACCACGACCTGGCAAAAACTCTGTGATCTCTTTGATTTTTAATACAGTAAACCACTAGAATTGAAAATTGAATAGCGGATTGGTTTAACAATAATAAATGTGAATTTAGCATATTTTTTTATGTAACCAATTTAATTAGAAAGGACATATTTTAAGCTAACTTTTGATGTTTGTGTAAAACTCTGTGATCAGGCCAATTTTTGATACAGTATTCCAGAATTGGAATATTTGTCATAAATATTTTGGGAAATTTATTCGTATAGTAATTAAAGTCCTTAACCCATTCGAGACGGCGATTTTTTTCGAACACGGTCTCCAGGAGCGAAATTGTTTGCTTTATATTGTTCATTTCAAATATAAAAAACTGGTTTACTATGTAAATCACCCAATTCGTAAGTGAATTCGCATAAATAAGATGATTCTACACCGTGTGTGCAGCTCGCTCCTCAGATAATTTTTATTGCGAGGAGCGGATTGAACACCATGTTTGCAATGTAAGGTAAAATAAAAATACATCATTAAAATTGATACAGATTTATTTCAAAAATACTACACCAGAATATAATGCAAAGAAAATTTTTCAGAAATAGTAAAAGGTCAAAAAATAAGTTGAATAATGCAGAAAATAATATAAACGAGAATTAGATTTTTAGAAAAAAGTTTAAAGTTAATAAAGTAATGTAACTCAGTAATGAAAAAGAAAATATAATTTTTAAATACATGTTTAGGAAATGGTACACAATGGTTGGCAAAGATAATACAGGATTACCGGCAGAAGCAGGACAAGAGTAATTACTACGTCAATATTTTCCTTTTTTGTAGCACTGTCGGAAAATCTTTCTGTTTATTTTCCTATTTTTATTTCTTGGTAAAATTTCAGGTAGGTGATCATTTGTTTCTGGTGTTGTCGACCTCCTGTCTCGGGGTTTTCCAATTAAGTTTTTTAAAATCTCTAGACGATAATCATAAAAACTCAATTTTCTTATTGTTGATGAGTATGTTTTGTATAAATTGAATCAATTTAAAACCAAAGTTTCAACTAAAGTATCCATAAGTTTGCATAACATTTAAATGCCCTCCGTAAGCAAGAATAATACAACAGCATCTGATCTTTGTGATATATCCCGTTGATATAGTTGTTATAGTACTGCAACGCAATTGGTTGCAGAATATTTTGGTTATATTTAACTTCATATTCTTTTAATGTTGCTTTGTATTCACTTGATATGAATAACACGTCTCTTTTATGTTTAAATTTATCTATCATTACATTGTTTTTGAACCTAGAATTTACTTCATTGTTCAACAGTTTTTTTATCACTTCCGAATTGTTTCCCTTCCGTGTCTTTCTCAATGTTCCTGTACAGTTACTTTTGTAATGAAGCAATTTTGAAACTAAACCAAAAGAACTGTAATAATTGTCCATGAAGCCAGAATGTCCCTGATTTAGAAAATTGTTCATCAAATGAAAGACAACTTTATCTACAAGCCCTTTTTCACTTATATCATCACCACTTCCCATATATACCTTTATTCGCGGTACCAGAATTTTTGCACACAACGTATAACTTTACACCATGTTTTTGTTTTTTACCGGCAATATATTGTTTAAATATATTATCCTTCCTCTCCAAGGAACTAGTGATTCATCTATTGATAATTCTCTGAGAGGATAATATATTTCTCTCATTTTATTATTAAAATAATCTACAGCTGGAATTATTTTCCGTAGGCGGATGATCACTTTCATTATCAGAAGAGAAATGAAGCGATCGTAAAACATTTTGAAATCTTTGTCTACTCATATATCGGGAAAAACACTGAAAACGAAACTGTTCGCTCTTACACCAATAGTTATCAATTCTTAAACTTAAAACCACCTTGAATTTAGAAATGGTTAAGTCCTTCCATTTTTCCTTTAAAATCTTTTCACCGTACTTGTTTGTTTCACTCACAATCAAAGAGAAAAAGATATTATCAAATAAAAGTTCAAAAAAATCGTACGCCCTACCTCCGTTTGGTAACTTTTGGGGACCTGGTTTATCCACAAAATTAATTTTTGTAAGAGAACCATCATCTTCCCGCATCTCTGTATCTTCGATAAGTTCACTTTGATGCTGTTCAATTTCACTTTCAATGTCAGTACAATCGTCCCAACCACTTTCCTCGAAAACCTCATCATGTGTATCATCTAAGAGTTCAATATTCACATTCATGTTTTCCTCATTTTCCAAATCACTATCACTATCCATAATAATAAAATTTAGACTGTTCTTTCTATTTCTTGCAAGCATGAAATCATCGCTTTCATTATCGCTGGTTTCTTCCTGCATTCCTGATGTTCTGCCTTAAGATCTGCGATTTTAGGGGCTAAGTTTAAAACTGTCTATTGAGATAAATACATGGAGAAGGCATAATCAAAAATTCATGGTAGAAGTAAAAAACGAAGAAGAAAAAGTTTGCTTCTATGTATCAGAGAAAGAAAATATTTGTATTCCTTGTCTTGATTTTCGAATTTTCTGAAATGGAATCGTATAAACAAGTTTGTTTATGTCCGAATCTGAAACCTCAAGATTCGTCTAGAATTATTTATTGATTTATTTTACAGGTGTGTAAATATTTTCAGAAAATAAGTAGTGCAATGTTTGAACAGTTTAACTATTCAAATAATGCCTTATTTACTTAATCAGTCTCAAAATCTTTGATTAATCTATCTAAGATCTATGGTTAATGTGTTTAGCTCAAGTTTAATGTTAAGAAAATTATTTTCTAATCAAGTACGGCTCTTTTTCGGAATTAACTTTTTAGAGTGTGTGGGATTTATAAAATATCCGGTACAACTAAAAAAAAGTTTTACAATTCGTTTGTGCTGTTTATTATGAAAAACATTTTGCATGTCTTACCCATGTGTTCATATCAGTGATCACATGATGATTTTGCTGTAAGACTGAACTGTTACGCGTCGCCGTGTTTTTTTTTTTGGTACGCAACAAAACCAATGGCAAATTTTGTTTTTCTATACTTTACAGATACTATTAATTCGGAAAAGTGTTATCTCGACGACTACTTTACTCAGAATAACGAATAATTGCTCATTATTTTTATTGCACACACGGTGTGCAGTCGGTCTCGAATGGGTTAACAGTTACAAAGAACAATTTGTGAGTTTATTTATTAATTTATTACACAATATTCGTATTATTTTAATAATTTAGCAATTACTACAAATTGTTGGCCGACACTTAACTTATATTCGTATTTATAAGAAAAATATTTAATTTACTTATTTTTCTCACCAATAATTGGTTTTAAATGTAGGCCTTGGGGTTACGCCGTGGTGTGAGTGCACATGCTGGTTGCAAGTGGCTCAGGGCTAGGGAGGGTTCGCCACCACGTTAACGAGTAACCAGTCTACTGTTCCAAATAAAAACAAACTCATGTGCTGTAAACAAAACTAAAACCCTCCAAAAAAAACAATAAAACGGCTTTAATTCGCGTGCCCATGTTGACTTTTCAACACCCTCGATCTCCCCTTAAATGATTGTCTATCTCATATTTGTAAATTTTAATAACACCGAAAACAAGAAAAAAGAAATTACACTGAACGCTGGCGCAAGAAAACGTTTACCAAAAAAAAATAGAAATACTTAATTGCAAATCTTTAAATTTATGTCGCCTAGGTTAGTAAACAAGATCAATTTCTTCTTGAACATGTGAGGAACCTTCTTTTATTACTTATGTAAGTTCCTTTGTACATAAACGTTAGTTTAACAAAATAGGAAGCAAATTTATTCTACTGTAACTTATACCGCTCAAAGGAAATAAAAATTTTTTTTCTTTTGAAATATATATAATAAAAAAAATAATAAAAAAACGATTTACTGTTTGGTCCGTTGCTGGTTGACGGTGTCCACCTTACGTTTGGTTCTTGTTCCTTAGGGCACGCTTAGTTCCTTCCGTAAGATCAATGCGGTTTGTACAGGTACAAATGTTTCACCCGCTTTAGTTGTTATGAGGCCCGACGATTAAAATTATGAGCTTGCAGTACACGTTCCGCTGATTTTTTTTTTTTTTGGTTTTTTTTTATTTTTATTTTCCGCCACGTAGTAATAGGTATATCGAGCCACAATTGCAGATATGCCCAATACCAACGCTCACCGTTAATATCCACCACCTGTTATAATCTCGTTGATTCGACGCGCTTGTACACCTCGCGTTTTATGTTTGTCACCTTTTCTTTTAAAAATTCGTAGCGACAAAGTGAATGGGCTCCAATTTTTACTATATTATTAATCGAGTATTTTATAGTTTTTTTTTTTAAGGTATTTTTTTTTTTTTTTAAGTTATATAAGTTTTAATAAACAACACTATATTCACTTTTGCTCTCCGTTATACATTGCCGGTTGTGAGGTTTATCCACTACCGATGAATTTCTTTCAATCAAAAACATGCACCGTTTTCTTAATGTTTATAAACTTTTTATTGAAAAATAATTTTTTTTTATAACGAGATGAACAATAGTTTTTAATAATTATTTTTATTGTTATACTTTTGTTTATTTATATAAAGCAAAACTATTATAACTAATTTTAATATTTACATTATTTGGGTAAACTCCCCACAAGTTTTCTCAAAATTGAGATTGTTTTATTTATTCGGCTCAATAATATTTGCAAGCAAATATCTTGTATTCCGCTTGAATTTTTATTCTTTTTTTTTTCTACCATCCCCCAACTACACCAGCCGCGCGCTTTATATACTCCCGATCGACTCCCCACCTGTCAATCTTGCTTTTCTCGTGTTTTCAGTTATTTTTTTTTATATAATGTATATAGACAACTCTTTCTAACCAACACTACCGTTCCCTTTCCGTACTATAAATATGTATTTTGTTTTTTTTTTCGTTTTGCTTACTCCTATTCCATCTTTATTCATAAATATCAGTTAAATATATGGTTGGAATCCGTGGAATATTAAAGTTTCGAAATTTGTACGCTTTACGTATATAAAGCGTTAAAAGGAATTGATCAGAAGAATGATGTATGCCCGAAATTCGTAAGCCCAACCGTTACAACATGTGTTATGACGTCATCAACTTCCCGTATTTTTAACTCTTTAACTGTGTAATTTTGTTTCGAAAAAGTTTTTCCCCCTGCTTAATTATTTTTCAGCGAAGACGATAATACAACCTATCGTGTATTTTACAGTTGATTCGTTGTGAAAAATTACAATTAATTCGTTGAATAATAATACGAATGTAACTTTTTTATTTTTATGACGAGCATACTCCCCTTATGCGTAAAATTTTCGTGTCGTTCTGACGACTATACTCGACATAAACAGTTAAAGGGTCATGCCTCAACCAGCGAATACTTAAGAGCTTAAGTTGCACGCTGTTTGTACCATTTCGGTTAGTGCTGCAATCACCAAAATTGACTGACCTCTAAAATTTTGGTGGTCGTACCGCTCCCCTAAGTGGTCCAAACGGAGCACATCTTAAGCTCTTAAGTTTTCGCTGGTTGAGGCTTTACTATTGTCGTACGGCGAAATTCCCCTGTATTTTCCTTTATTTATTAGTCTATTATTTGTAGGAAATGAGAAACCTACTGATTGCGTACCACCTACTGATTCCTACTAGAATTATTATATCTGTCAACGATTTATGTAAAAACAATCAATTTTACAATATTTTTAATTCATAACATTATTTTATTTATTTAAAATAATGCTATCTTCCATACAAAATGTATGAAGATTTAGTTCTTTGTTTATGTTTTAGTTCCCCTAATTGAAAAAGCCGATTTTACATTCGATTTTTAAACAATTAAAGTACAGCTTATGGTGGAAGGAGTAGAAAAATTGATAATAAAGTAAGTGTTCGGCCATAATTTCAACTGAGTTCAATTATTTTATTTTATTTCCAAAGTAGAAATTTATAAGGAAATTGTGTTTGTGAAGAAATGACAAAACAGAAACTAAACCCCTCTAATTTTAGATCATGCAATTTTTCCACTGTGTGAAAAAAATAATTTTAATTCCATTCTAAATTCCACACTGCAAAATATCAATTTTATCCATCCAGATTTTCCCAATATGCAATGTCGACGGAATTCCGTTTACATTCGCGCTCAAAAACCACACTCTTTCTATGGAAAGAAACATGTAAAATACACGGAAATCCATACTACTCGTCTAAGAAAAATATCACAAAAATTCCAGTGTGGGTGTGAATCCCGACTAAAAAGAAAAAAATCAAATTGGAAATTAGATGGAATTTCGTCGGGATTTCGCTTTTATTCCATATATGTTGCCATACTAATTGCACACACTTTTGCACATGCTACTAGAGCAGATATCCATATTACTTTTCACGTTGTGGTTTTATTTTGAAATTAAAGAAATTTTTGTTGCATTTTTTCTAAAATTTATTTATTTTTAATTTTTTATATACAATATACATTATAATTTTTTAACTTAACTACTACTACTACTACTACTTATGTAATAAATCCCACCTTTGGATTTACACTCTCACTTGGCATCCATCTTAAAAAAATAAATCGTCATCGTAAATTTGTACGTGATGATTGAAATTAAATTTTATTACCTATTTATTCCAATGTTGTTTATCGCAATGATGGCCAAATACGATCATAATTACACTTAAAATTAATAAAATTTTACTTTAATACTTCAAACACATTTTAAAAAATAAAACAAACAAAAAGTATAGAAATAAAAAGAACAGTAACTGCGTACATGTTCATTCGTCCACATGTCTCACGAAACTGTAGAGTGGATACAAAACAAATCTAATAAAACATCAAAAAATTGCAAATCAGAAAGAGAAACAAATTTATTTTTACTCAAAATCTATTTTTTTGTGTCTTTGATAATTTGTAGTACGGAATTGAGTATGGAATTGGAGCTGTTTTTTCCACACATTGGAAAAATTGCATACTGGGTTAGGCAATAGTATATTGTATACTTAGGAGGAAAAGTACTGCATTTCCGGACGATAGTGGAAATTGGCGGCCGAGTCCGGCAACCACGGGAATCCGGGAATGCACTTTTCCTCCGAATTGTACATACTATTTTTTCTCCGATCGGACTTTAAAACGAAAATAAACCCAAAATAATTTTAGTATTATTCATTAATTATCATATTAAGAAATCAAAACAAAGTAAAAACTCGAAAATAATAAAAAATTATTGCTTAGTTAGCTACGACATCATAAGACATAAATACTTTTTGTTTTTTTTTCAAAAGTTGTCAAGTTTGTGTACCTATTTGATTTATAATGTATGTATGTTGTATTTGTTGCTAAGCAACAAGTAATAAAAGTACGAGAATATTTTTTCTGGCCTAGACCGGGAATATATTCCCGTACTATTATTACTTGTTGCTTAGCAACAAATACAACATACTGGAATCATGAGCTTTCGTTTCGAAAAAACAACGGAAAGATATATTTTTTCGTACGATCGGAGAAAAAAATAATTTTCTTTCACGTTCTGTTTCACGTTTTTGTTTTATTTTTATAAGTTTTTTTGTTTTGAATCTTCAGTTTAGTTTGATAAGTTGACAGACAAATACACTAACTACTACTGCGTGTGCAAATTTTTCTATTTTATTGAAAATTAAAAAATTACTAAATTAATTGATTACTAATTAAATTTCTTATTTTTTATTTTAACGGGTTTCATTATTAAAGTAATTTTTTGTAACTTTTACTGTTTCATGCTATACATTAAGTGATTGCAATCATCAAAATTGTACTGAAGATGACCAATACACTGATGATTCCAACATTGAGTAGCGATAAGGCTACCCATTATTGGAATCATCGGCATATTTTCGAAAGAAAATTATTAGTACTAAGTAAATCGGTTTAACTTCACTCCGAAAAGTGTTAGAAATTAGTATAGAAAAGTGCGTGGAAAACAACCCGAGTTCCCAAAGAAATTCCACCTTCTTTCCAATTTGATTTTACACCGACACCGGAATTTGTGTGACATTATTCTTTGGTGAGTAGTATGAATTTCCGTGTACTTAACATAGAATTCCGTCGGTATTCCATATTGGATATAGTTCATCGAAAGTTCTTTATTTTTTTATATAGCAGCTCCTGCCAACTGTGGCAATTACCAACATTGCGAACCGCGAAACTTTCATAAAGCAGATTACGTTTTAATTCATAATGCATATCGTATAATAAATATCGTTAACCTCAAATCACAATAAATAAACTGTAAAATTTTGATGGATGGCATACGGTTATAAACAAATCATTCGCATTTAATCGGGACAAGTTTATAACAATACATAATCGATTACATTTTACTATAATTTATGTATGTGCAGAAATAATTGAATTCCCACAAAAACAGCATTCAGGGTGATTAAATACAACATTATATCATCTGCACCTCCTGCAAAAAAAGAGCTGCATAAACCAAAAAATAAATTAAATTAACGACATTTCAACCCACAATAATAATAATACCGCATTCACCTACTTCTACCGTATACCCTCATTACAAAATTTAAAAAAAAAATATAAATATAATTTTCCGTATTTTCTCTCACAGTTTGTTGTTTTTGTAATTTTCATAAAATTTATGTTTCATTTGAAATATAATTTTAATTATTTTTATGTTTTGCTCAACACAAAAAAAACACAAAATAAACCAAAAAATTACTCCCATTGGATGTTGTTAAGGAATTTAATTTTCTGTTGTTTATATTTTATTATTACTGCTATTATTATCATTACTACTATGATTACTATTATTACCGTATTTGAAACAATATTAATTTTAAATTAAAATAATCAATCATTTTACAAGATATGTAAAATTTACATTTTGTTCATTTTGCAGGTTGGTCGATCAATTTTAGGGAGGCGAAATGTTGCAAAAATTGCCTCACCCAACCAATACCGACCTACTCCACAGTATAGCAGAATGTATATATAAATCATGTGTACATAGCTACTTATGTATAATATCTGCATACCTAGGGAATTTCTGTTAACACCTTTTGGTCACTTTCAAAATGATTGCTTTGTAAATTATGCAATCAATCAAAAAAATTATGATAAAAATCTATCGATTTTTCTTGTACTCAGGATATTTCTCAATTTCCGTTCTATAAATGGAACGAGTGGAGCATTAGGAAATTAATTTTTGATTTTTTCAGAATTTATTTTAATTTTAAAATTATTTTGATAAATTATTTTATGGGAAGGTTGGATTTGCTAAAAATAGATAAAGCATTTCATATATTTAGAAACTCTAGAGCAATTTAACAAACCAATTATCAATTCTGAAAGAGAAATGAATTTTTTTTAGATTAAGTAACACTATTTTTATTATCAGTTGCCTGTTGATATGTTATATTTGCACGAAGATTGCTCCGATGGCTAATTGGAAACAATATTTTCTCTATTACGTATAGCAAAGTTTATACAAACGGGCTGAATTCAAAATTGGTTTCATTTGGTGTTAGATGTCCAATTAAGCCTATCTGGTACTAAGTTTTGTTGGCTCGAGATTAAACGGGACTTTTTGTTCTACTCCTTTAAGTGAAAAGTAATTATTTGAAAAAATCACAGAAAATAAAGCTGCTTACAGCAAGGCGATGTCATTGTTTTACTCTTAAAACATTCCAGATTATCTTAGGAAATAATATGTAAACTGATAAAATTCATGCTCAATTGGATAAACATGAGATGAAAAATGAGACCCATTTCTGAACTTTATCTTGACAAATTCAGCTACATTGGTACCCAATACTTACTTATACTATTCCTTTATTCCTTGTTTTGGAACTCACTCAACAACAAGTATTTTTTTTTACCGAAACTGTAAAGATGGAAAATTTTCAATATGAAAATTGTATTAAAAATATTTTTTATGTATGGTTGTTTATTTATTTATTCTAAATTTAATGTTTAATTACCAAAAGACCTTGATTCAACCAACTTGAGTGCCGTCTGACTTTCCACATAAATTATATAATATCAATCGAGGATACTATATTATGCATCAAACAAGTGAATTCCTCGTTAATCGCTGTCATTTGTGTGGCGTACGGCCGTACGCGCCGTACGCGACTGGAGCGAGATCATGAAATCCGACCGGAAAAATTGCTTATTCCAAAATATTTCAATGAACAAACACAAAAAAGGTCAAAACATGTTCAAAGTTGGCTTAGATATTTTATATGAAAACACAAATAAATGACAGTTCTACGTCAAAATTGTATTTGACAGCTATTTCATAATCGAGCAATTTTGAACGGAAATGTTCTCCCGATATGAAATTTAATTTAGAAAATCTTCAACTAGATTGGTCGTTGCACTTAAAATATTATAGAAACTGCATTTATTCGATAGCCCACATCCACTATAACAAATTTTAAAACTTTTATCGAATATGTTTTTTCGAAAATATTTTTCAATCAGTTTTAAATTGTTCGGTCGAATTTCATGCCGCAAGTTGTTCAAAAGATTTTTTCGAAGCATAAAGAAGAGGGTATAGAGTACCTAACCAAGATTCGCCAATTCCTCCGTTACCGAATCGTTTAGCGTCGAGTGTGTTATCTGGAGGCATTTTCACTTACCTTGCTTTAGTTTTTTTACTCTTTAGAAAAGATTCGGCTTCCAATTCAGCTAGTATTCCAGGCAGTGTTCTTAAATTTCACTTTATCAGTAAATAAGAGTAGCCGTTTATGCAAATTAAATATATCCAAAAACACAACAATAAACCTATTGTAATAGTATTGGTAAAAGCAAACATTCAGGCGAACTTATATTTTGCAATGGAAATTAAATATTTTAATTTTTCGAAAATTAGATTAAAAAATATGGTTTTTTGACGGGCCTTAGTAAATTCCAAAAACTAAACAGTTACATGATTTTCTAATGAGGTTGACATTTTGTTTCATGATTTTGTAAAATATTATTTTTAAATGGACATAAAGTATATTCTAAAGTCTTTTTAAATATTTATAATGAACATCAATGATATTGCTGGACTTTCTAGACCCTAAGGAGTGCTCTTAGGTAGTTACATGTGAGATTTCAAAAAATGTAATTATTGGTTGAGCGTTAGGTACATTTCAAAGGCATACTAAGTACTTAAACCCCCCGTTTAGCAATTTTCATCAAAGTCGTTTGTCTCACTGATTTCTGGGACTCAAAACACCTTTCTTAGGTATTATCTTCAAAGTCGCTGGAACTGAGAAAACCGGGTACATCATTGATTGTTGACTCAATATGCCGGGAAAATACTAAGAATGATTTTTTACTTCTAGGGCCCACTAAAAATAATAATTTTGCATCTCAAAAACATTATAATTCTTGAAAAATTTAAATATTTCTGGTACAAATTTTTGTAATATAAATTCGCCTGAATATTTACTATTATCAATATTCTATTACAAAAAGTGTTGTTGTGTTTTTTGGATTAGTTTGGATACATTTAATTAGCATAGCCGTTTAATGTGAAATGAGCAACAATTGGATTTTTGTATTTATTAGTAATTAGGACCATCTCTGAACGGATTGACTTTCACTCCACACCCGGTGGCTCATTTTGTGATAGTTATAACTATTTTTCTGATACAGCTACCGCTATAATAAATCGTATGCATAGCCCCCCCTCCCTATCCATTCCGCAGTTCTCTTTTCTCCACTTTCGACATTAATCCATTGATCATATTGTTTCATAAAATAAATAGGAGGCGCCCGTACGACGTCTCTCAAACCATCCGTCTTCTAATAGTACATTCCGCCCGCCCAGCTCAGTGATAAGAATCCTGCTTACTAGCAAACGATTACGTTATTAAATGTACACTGGAACACAAAACACACAGGAATATCCAAGTCTAATAAGCTTTTCAGAGTTCTTAAAAGAACAAACGCGGAGATATAAGTTTTAAGTCCTTTCGGTAGCCTTGTTAATTTTTCCCCATTTTTGCAATAAATGCCACTTTGGTTTCCATATTTTTAATAGAAATATATACATAAGCTTTAAACAGCATTTAAAAATCATTTGTAGCCCGCAAATAATCACCTCTGAGTAGTTATGGAGTGAATTATCCGATTTAACCAAATACCAAGAGTCGTGGTTTTCCTTGTATAGCTTCCAATCTTGGGCGTCTGTAATAGTTTAGCTTCATTCATTACTCTTCTCCAGGCTTGTTGCTAGATATCTAAGTCCGCTGAACTTTACTGCTATGTAGTCCTCAATAAAATAAATGCTCTAGATTATTCTCCTATGAATAAAAAGGTCTCCCGAGCAACAGGGTGAATGTTTAGATTATAACCAAGTATCGGTGGTCTGAAATACCCGTTAACATTTTTTGCCTGTTTTCGTTACAAATGCGAGTCCTTTCTCAATATTGCAAACTAATACTCCGACATTTCCGTTAGCATCGGATTTTATTAGAGTACTAATTCTCTTTATCCCATATAAGGGTTGGAACGCCATTTACTAATAGTAATTAGTGAATTTGTGTAATAAACCCACTTTATTAATAGGCTTAACTTCCGATTAAGTTTTCATTAAACTTAATCACATTAAAACTCAAAAATTTAAATTTTCTTGGTAATTGTTTTAAACCCGTTTGTTTGTCGTCTGCAAATTAATCGCAAAATTTATCTTTACAGAAATTTTTAATACAGATTTTTGAATAACAGACTGTAAAACAAATAAAAATGGAGGGGTGGTTGTGAACCCGACTTTCTAAAGTGAAAAATCCAACTTACCAGAATTTTGGTAAAAATTGTCATCTTTAACCAAAAATCTTCATCCTGTTGAAGCCATTGACGATAAGTTGAGCTGAAATTATAAAAAATAAATTATGTAATTAGTTTAAATTCATTCGTTTAAAATTGTATCAACGCTTATTCAAACTTTACTTCTTCGTTGATGGTGAAATCACTGACAGTTGACAGTCATCCTCTTTACGCCATCATTAGTACTATAATGAAATGAGTAACAAATCTTGGAACTCAACCTGTAACCAAAACAATTCATCAACCATTTGTCGAACGAAATCAAATCAATTTTTGGAATAAACCAATCACCGTATTATTTGAGGAATAAATAATTACGGAATTACCTCATTGCTGTTTGATCAATTGACCAACCAACCATCCACCTTTACCATACCACATTATACCAGAAACCTACAATGAGAACACCTCTGGAAAGTTAAAGCTTTAAATTGATTAGAATCACATAATCCTTGGTTGGTTGTCATAAATGCTAAGTCATTCAACAACATTGCAACAATTAAAAAACAATTTACGAAAGGTGTTACTTTCGGTATACTAATTTTCACCTTTCACTAGGACCACCCAAATTATGGAAAAAATGAGGTATAAAGTTTAATATCGATCAGTTAATTCGCCTAAAAAACATTTTCGTTTAAATTGGGGAACAATTTCTTAGCAAATTTTGATTAGAAGAATGTTTTTGTTCATAACGGTTTAGAATAATTGGAGAAAACTTAAACAAACGAGGAATTTTTCCATAAGTGGTGGTACTTCCGACACACAGATTTTATCCACATATGATGAGAATCATTAAGTTTGTGGAAATATCTTGAGTATAAAATTTCGTCATGAGTTTGGGCTGTAGGGACGATTTTTTTTTGTAAACCAGTTTTTGTCAAAATCTTTATTTCCGCTTACATTTTTGAAAAATTATGTAGATCGATATTGTTTCAAATTAACTTTAGAACAATTTAGTTTATACAAACATTTTTCTCAGAAATGATATAATTTTCAAAATATGTATTTACAAAAAACGAAAAATCTCATATCGAAGCTACCACTTCCAATGGACCGACCTCCAGAAGATTCAACCCGATCAATCAATCCGTAAGGACCAAATGTTTACTAAGAAACTGTTTTCTGACAAAAGTCGTCATTTCCGCTTCAATTTGGAAAAACTGATGTGAAGCGGTATTATTACAAAATTTATTTAGAATCCGTTCAAAATACATGAAAAAAGGAAGCCGTCACGTCTGTTATGGAAGCTATCATTTCCGGTGAACCGATTTCGCCCAAAATTCTCTGGGATCTCCCAATTTGTGGAAAAAGCTTAGGTATGGAGTTTTATCCGCAAATGAATCAGTTCATCTAGGCTGAACAGAGGCCGAATTTTTGTTGAAAAACAATTTTCTTCCAAAAATCGGCATATCCCCTTATATTTTGAAAAACTGATATGGACCGGTGTTGTTGCAAAATTTAGTTAACCCTTTTAACTCATAATCATTTTTATTTTAGTTTGTAAAAGAAGTATAGGATTTTCCAATAAGAGTAATATGATTTCTTAAAAAAAAAACACACTAATTGTTAAAGAAATTGGAATGTTTTTTATTTAATGTGAAGTATAATCGATACAATTAAGTTTTGAATAAAACGTCATTCAAATGGCCTCCACGACTTCTTCTGCAGGAACGAATTCAATGAACCCAATTTTCGAGCACTTTTTCCACTATATCAAGTCGTATGTCATGAATATCACGTTCAATATTGACTTGTAAAGCGTGAAGAAAGTTTGGTTTATTGCTAAAGACCAATGACTTCAAATAACCCCACAAGAAATAGTCTAATGATGTTAAATCACAACTTCTTGGAGGCCATTCAATATCACAGTTTCTTGAAATAATCGAATCTCCAAACTTTTTTTCGCAATAATTCAATTGTTGCACTTGCTGTGTGGCACGTAGCCTCGTCTTGTTGGAACCAAATGTTGTCAAGATCAACTTCTTCCAATTTCGGCCATAAAAAGTTGGTTATCATCGATCTATACCGATCTCCATTGACAGTAACGGTGTTACCAGCTTCATTTCGAAAAAAATTACGAACCGATGATTCCACCAGACCAAAAACCACACCAAACTGTCAATTTAAATGAATGTAATGGTTTTTCATGAATAATTTGTGGATTTTCTTCGCACCAGAATCGACAGTTATGTTTATTTACCGCACCACTCAGATAAAAGTGAGCCTCATCGGAGAAGATGATTTTCTTAAAAAAATCGTTATCGTTTTCAAGTTGTTCCAAGACAAAATCAGCAAATTCACGACGTTTACGGTGGTCCAATGGCTATAGTTCTTGAATGAGAACAATTTTATACGGATGCAAACCCAAATCCTTTCTCAAAATCCACCAGGTTGTGGTTTGACACAGTCCCTGTTCTTGAGAACGTCTTGGAATCGACAAATTGCGGTCTTCAGCAGCACTTGCCTGAACGGCAGCAATATTTGCATTACTTCGAGCGAATCTTTGTCTTATTGGCACTTCAACATTATGTAAAGAAAATGTACGCTCAAAATTTTCAACAATTCGACGAATAGCGAACACACTTGAACGATTATTACGACTATAAAATGGAATATTGTTCTGGACCGATATTGTGAAAATTTAATTTAGTGCTTAGTTGATTTTTCATAATTGGGTTACTTTTCAAAATATTTGCAAGAAGCGAAAATGGAAATTTATTTCCGGTAGACAGATGTTGGCGAAAAATCATTTAGATCTTCTAATTTTATCCCCCACTAATTTAATCAAAAGTCAGTTTTTGTCAAAAATCGTATTTATTGCATAAATTTTGGAAAACTGATCTGGAGTTATGTGGGGCGTGCTACGTCCGGTGAAGCAATTTCATCCAAAACTCATTGGGATCCTCCAATTTAAGAGACCAAATTTTGAAGCTTTACCCCGATCAGTCAATCCAGTAGGATTGTTAGAAAAGCTACAGAAACCGACCAAATGGCATAGTGGTTAAAGCTTTGGCGTTTGGATCGGGAGGTACCAGGTTCGAATCCCGATAGAGGCAGGATGCAAAGGGAATTTTTATCAACAAATTACGATTTGTGATGAAAAGTAACACATCTATGACGCCCTGTCAGAGTGCAAAACTCATGGGCCGACCCATCTTCCATGCCTGTATAGGCTGGCATGGAGCTATGCAATGTGTAGATGATAATAAAATCGGACATATATCCGTACGTCCTCGAATTGGCCAATACAGGCGTAAAGGTAAGGACGTAAATAAGCAAACCGCGAAAGCGTTGCGAGAGCCTTGGCCCCAGAACAGATAGCAGGGGGGAAAAAAGAAGCTACAGATAGATATTTAGTCTGCACGGAACCATGCACGTACGCACACAAAGAGATTTTTTATAAAATAACTTTTCTGTCTTCGGTGATATAGCAAATGGTAAAATCTCGAGGTCAAAATTGTTCATGATTACTTTACTTTATTTTACTATTTAAAAGAGAGTGAAGATCTTCTGATTTTGGAAGCGTAGTTAGTACAACATCCATCACTTCTAATTATTTAAACATAAAATTTTAACCGCACTCATATCCGAAATGAAATAAATTAACAAAATATTTAAATTTGTTTATTTCATTTTGTAGCATTTTTTCTTCGTCGGTCAAACTACACTTCTAATTACCCAATGATTAAACGTGCAATACCAAAATGGTTTCCAAAGTGCTATAAACCTGCACCGACCAAATTAGTCCACCTGAATGAAATCTATACTATAATTTGTTACACATTTATTTCAATTTATTACAACAAATCCCGATTTCATTACAGTTACCGTTTTTGGAGGAACGAGTGGTCGGTTTAGCTTACAATTAAATCTGCACCGCCAAAATTGTAACGTTTGATGTAGCTATGATATCGGGATGATTCTTAGACCAGAATTTATTACAAACTAATTACATTGAATAAGTTAGTTCAAGACCACCACTATAACTTGCCTAAGGGTAAATTTCACCCCAAAACGATCATATACTGTGAGCAAAAAGTAGTAAGACTTTTTAATTTAAATTTCGCGCAGAAAACAATTCGTCGAAATATTTTTTTTCTATCTTGGTATGACTGTCAGTGACATCTGTGCCAAATGTCATATCAAAATAATCATTAGTGTTTACTATACGCTTGTCTTTCTGAAGTACAAAAAGTGCAGTCGGCGATTTTTAGAATGAGTGAAATTATTCAACAAAGAAGTTCCATTAAATTTTGTGTGCGGAATTAATTTTGTCGCGGAAACGTTCAGAATGTTGCAAAAGGCCTTTGATGATAATTGTATGTCGCGAGCAAGTATTTTTGATTGGTACAAATTGTTCAAAGAGGGTCGAGAACGTGTTGACGACGAACCACGTCTAGGACGGCCATCAACATCAACTGATGATCAACACGTTAATAAAATCAAGGAATTGGTGCTCGAGAATCGACGATTAACAGTCAGAGACCTTACTGGTATCGTTGAAATATCTAAAGGATCAGTGAAAACCATTTTGAAAGATCATTTGGGCCTAAGAAAAGTGAAAGCACGATTGGTTCCAAAATCACTCAATTTTTTGGAAAAACAGCGTCGCGTTGACGTCTGTGAAACAATGCTTTCCGACTACCAGGATTTCATGAAACGTATTATAACTATCGATGAGTCTTGGAACTATGCTTTCGACCGGGAAACAGAAGATCAATCGGCCGAATATCGTGCCAAAGGTGAGTCGAAGCCGTAAAAACCACGTCAAAGCAAGTCAAAAATAAAGGTGATGTTGACATTTTTCTTCGATTATCGAGGTGTGGTGCACTCCGAATTCTTTCCGACCAGCCAAACTATCAACAAGGAATACTATTTGAGTGTTATGCGTCGTTTGCGCGAAGCTATTCGTAAAAAGAGGCCGGAATTATGGGTCGACAACTCTTGGTTTTTGCACCACGATAATGCACCTTCTCATACTGCATTGGTTTTACGTGATTTTTTCGCCAAAAATTCCACCCATATCGTTCCGCAACCACCATCTTCGCCTAATTTAGCTCCGTTTGATTTCGGGCTGTTCAGCAAACTCAAACGTTCGCTCCGGGGAAACCCTTTTGAGTCAATTGAAGACATTAAATGTGAATCGCTACGCGCATTGGAGGCTATTCCGGAAATTAACTTTAACAACTGTTTCGAGGATTGGAAAAAACGTTGGCACAAGTGTATTGAGGCCGGGGGGATTACTTTGAAGGGACGAAATAGATTTGAAGAAATAAATAAAGAATTTTAAAATTATGAATAATGTCTTACTGTTTTTTGCCCACAGTATTATTTCAAAACGTCAATTTAACCAATTACCAATTTAACCTTTAATAAAAAAATTTACACCAGACTGCCACCAGATTTTGCGAAAAATGTTACAAAAAGTCTTGTCGAGAGAAGGTCAACCTTATCCAGGTGTGTAATAAATTATTTTTGTGTCAGGATACGCGAAATTGGCTCCCAACCGTAAAGGTTTGTAAATTTTTAATTTAAAGGTCGGTTTTACCAGCTTTAATAATTTCTTACACCAGACCGCCACCAGATATGGGGTCTAATGTTACTCTGTGGTCATTGTAAAGGGTAGGTCAACCTTGTACAGGTGTGTAATAAATTATTTTTGAGTCAGGTTACACGGAATTTCCTCCGAACTGAAATCTTTAATTTAAAGATCGATTTTACCACCTTTAATAATTTATTACACCAAATCGCCACCAGATATTGAGTCAAATGTTATTCCTTGAACATTGTGGTGGGTAGGTCAAGCTTATCCAGTTGTGTAATAAATTATTTTTGTGTCAGGATACGAGGAATTGGCTCCGGTACGGGCTTCAAATAGGTAATCTAAGGGTTGATTTTACCACCTTTAATAATTTATTACACCAGACCGCCACCAGGTGGCAAACAAAAAAATATAT
This sequence comes from Nephrotoma guestfalica, assembly GCA_963691935.1. NCBI lineage: Eukaryota > Metazoa > Arthropoda > Insecta > Diptera > Tipulidae > Nephrotoma > Nephrotoma guestfalica. The sequence goes on along the minus strand of OY829914.1, from coordinate 130,422,812 downwards.
TTAAATTTATAAAAAATACTTAATTTTTAACTATTTAGATAAACGATCGGCTCGAATTCGACTTTTTCTCTTTTGTAGAGGGCAACTTGGCCACGCTCAGGTCGAATTAATTGGCACAAAAATGTTTTGAATTAATTCTAACTTATTGCACTCGTGAAAACTATTGTTTTCTTTTGTCACTTTATAAATAAAATTAAAAGGAATTTATAAAACCATTGTAAAATATTAATTATAGCGACAATTTTTATTTTTATTTGGAGAAATCACTTTCAAATAAAATTATTTCTCAATTCGCTCCTTTATAATTATTGAAGTTGTAAAGGACCAAAAGAGTTGTAAAGAAACTGAGGAAAACCAATTTACTTCGATATTAGGCTAACGAAATTATATTTGAATAAATTTAATTTTGTTTTTTGTTTTTCACCTGGTGGCGGTCTGGTGTAATAAATTATTAAATGTGGTAAAAAATCGACCTTTAAATTAAAAATTTGAAGCCTTTAACGTTCGGAGCCAATTCCGTCTAACCTGACTCAAAAATAATTTATTACACAACTGTACAAGGTTGACTTGCCCTTTGCAATGACCACAGAGTAACATTAGACCCCATATCTGGTGGCGGTCTGATGTAATAAATTATTAAATCTTAATTTATCTATTTAAAGGCTCTACCGTTGGAAGCCAATTCCGCGTATCCTGACACAAAAATAATTTATTACACACCTGGATAAGTTTGACCTACTCTCGACAAGACCTCTTGCAACATTTTTCCCAAAATCTGGTTGCAGTCTGGTGTAATTTTGTTTATTAAAGTTGGTTAAATTGACGTTTTTGAAATATATAATCGGTTTGGGGTGAAAATTACCCTTAGGCAAGTTATAGGGGTGGTCTTGAACTAACTTATTCCATGTAATTAGTTTGTAATAAATTCTGGTCCAAGAATAATCCCGATATTATAGCTACATCAAAAGTTACAATTTTGGCGGTGCAGGTTTAAGTGTAAGCTAAACCGACTACTCGTTCCTCGAAAACGGTAACTGTAATAAAATCGGGATTTGTTGTAATAAATGTGTAACAAATTATAGTACAGGTTTCATTGGGCGCTCTAATTTGGTCGGTGTAGGTTTAAAGCACTGGTTTTTAAGGCAGTTTCGCATGGATTCATTTCAGAAGTTACATTTAAGATTAACCAAACTCATTTATCAGAAGTTATGCCTCAGAAACGTAACCACGAATGCTACCATGAAATCTTAAAGGATTGATGGAATTCGAATTTTTTCTACAGAAAAACTTTTTCGGAAAATAGTATATTGTATAATTAGGAGAAAAAGTACTGCATTCCCGGACGATAGTGGAAATTGGCCACGGGAGTCCGGGAATACACTTTTCCTCCGAATTGTATGTACTATTTTTTCTTCGATCGGACTTTAAAACGAATATAAAACCAAAATAATTTTTAGTATTATTCATTAATTATCATATTAAGAAATCAAAACAAAGTAAAAAATCGAAAATTATATAAAATTATTGCTTAGTTAGCCACGACATCATAAGACATAAATACATTTTGTTTTCTTTTCAAAAGTTGTCAAGTTTGTGTACCTATTTGATTTATAAAAAACGTGTGAACGAAATTTAAGGGATATGGACAGTGAAAGCGAATTATCCTTATCTTGTACCCCGCCGGATATAGTGCAAGCAGCTAATTCAGCTACATGTGATTTACTCCCGCTATTTACTTATATTACTATTTATTCTCCATACGGGAATATATTCCCGGCGTAGGCCAGAAAAAATATTCTCGTACTATTATTACTTGTTGCTTAGCAACAAATACAACGTACTGGAATCATGAGCTTTTCGTTTCGAAAAAACAACGGAAAGATATATTTTTTCCTACAATCGGAGAAAAAAATATTTTTCTAAAATTTATTAATTTTGTCGATTAAAATGCCTATTTATATTACTCAATGTCTTTTCTTGCTCGAGTTGTAATTACTAGATGAAATTTGAAACGTATCTACCGTGCAAAAACAAGATTAGCTGTACAAATACTTAATTTTAAAATATAGAATTATACAAACAGAATTTTGTAATGCAGAGTTTTGTGGAACATATTTTTCTACCTAACATTTGACTATCATTGGACCTGATATCTGTGCCTAACACAAATCATCAAAGCGTACAAACCGTATATAGTACCAGCATAGATCTGTATCATCAATGATTATTGTTCATATCGTTATGTAACACACAATAATGATGATTACTTGGCTGGAAATTTGAGAAGGATCGTTAATTGCAATACAGCTATTCGAATGTAATATATGTACTTGCATTGCACTGCGGTTTGCTTGCGGCACGAAAAAAATGCAACCGCATGTTTGATATCAATATGGATCTTAAGGTGATGAAATCTATTAAACCGTTTATACACCACAACCGCATAAAAAGACAAAAAATTATCTCGGCATCTGTTCACGAAAGTAAACGTACTGGGATTGTATGAGATGAGCATATCAAATTAATAAGCCAACAATGTACATATTATGTACTTACTGTACTTAGTCGTATGTATATTTTACAGTGTAATTTTTATGCGAAAGCTTTTTGTGTAAACACAAGTACATAAAATATGCAGTAAAAGCATTTTCTTTCATGTACAAACAAACAAAAAATCGTTTTCGCTTTTCCCATTTGTGGGTTCGGTAAAATTATGTTATCTATGTATGTGTTACATACACAACATAACATATTTTGTATGTCATTTATATCTCTATAAAATACTTTATCTTTAAATTTATTTAACTAAAAATTGTTGTTCTCGTATTTTGTATCTGGTGCGCTACATGTCCATAAAATTCAACTATTCTTTATGTTTATGATTATTATTGATGATAGTTTTGTGCATATTTATTTTATGTTTGTACAATGTTTTATCTATCTACATATAAAATGTCAATAAAATAAAATCAGTTGTTTTTCGATCGGAACATTACTTTAACCCGTATGCGATGAAATTTATGTTCATGTAATACAGATAAATGGAACAATAATCACATAATCTATTTATTACTATCTGTAGGAAATTGGAATGAATTATTATTATCATGCATAGTATTTATTATTAATATACAAATTTAGATTTCGGATAAAATTTTAGATTCAGTTCAGCTGGCGAATTAACAATGTAAACTTATAAATCAAATACATGAACACATAATCAATTTTTGGTGAAAAATCGATTTGAAATCGCAAATATCTGTTTAAGTAATGAATATAGGAAGTCAGCCTCAGCTAAGATATACGAGTATGTATTATTTATTTATTTTGAAAGCATTGTAACATTTGTAAATTGGTAGTTTTGGCACGATCCTAAAGCTGGATACGATCAAAAAGCTGGATATTTTGATAGGTCCATGCTGATTTTGCATTTGAACAGAAGCAATTTGTTATATATTATGAGCTCAGAATTTCTACCCATGAGCAAGAACATTTCCCTATTCATGATGTAACCAATGCCAAAGAAACACAGACCTGATACCTCTACTACTGTATACAAAAAAAAAATAATCGAGCTCAGAATTTCTAACGAGTGTTTTCTATGGAAAACGGATATTTTATCGCAAAATTGTAACATACAATTAAACCGCCTTTTTTATCAGAAATTGGGCACTTATCGTGAAAGAACGGTAGGTTATGTTTTATCAAAGGATCGTCAAACGCTAGCTATTACTTTTTTTCATTTTCCTGGAAACATACGAGTACCACGTCAGAAGAACGATTCATCTTTTGAGGCTATTTATCAATCAATCCAATTTTTTGTATCCTCATATGATGTGAAATGCTGTTCAGACAGGCCATCTGTCATCAGTCAAAACAGATGATAATCAAACGGAGTCATGTCTGGTGAATATTTCGGGTAGGATAAAACTGCCCAATTGAGTGTTTCCAAGTAAGTTTTGATAGGTGGCGCAACATGTGAACGAGCATTATTATACAGCAGAATAATTTTGTCGTATCTGGAGTAGTAGTGGGCGTGTTTTTCCTAGATTGCATTTTTCCTTGAGTGATACCACCAAATACACGATATCCGTTTTTTTTCGTTGAATAACCGGCTTAGTTGTCGCTGTTGAAGCATAGCCAGGCGGTCCCCATGAATTTTTCTTTTTTAGGTTATCGTAGTGGATTCATTTACCCTTTCGTTTATGCCCAGCATTCGTACTTTCGGCCTTCCATTACGTTCTTTGTCTTCGACTCAAATTCACCGTTCTTAAACTTTTGAAACCACTATCAACAACTTCTCTCACTTAAGAGAGCCTCACCATAGGCTTCTACAAGCAATCGATGCACCTCAGCTGCAGACTTCTTCAAAATAAAGAAATAAATCATAAGTTTCCGCAAATGATGCTTATTCGGCTCAAAACCCGACATTTTCACAAGAAAAAAAAATATATGAGGCTGATACAAAATCGTTAATATTCTAAGGTTATGTTGTTGACAGACGTCCACAAAACATGACGTTTTACATCGGACAATTTTAACCATATCCTACTATTGGCACCTTTTTTGTCGAAAGACGGAGAGTTATTTGTACACCCAATAATTTTAAAAATTATTTTTTTTATTTAAACTGTTCGTTTTAATTTCGTATTTTATTTTGAATTGTGTTCTGGTTTCATCTATAGGGTTAAAATAAATGGTATAATCTGAAAAGCATAAAGGCTGAACTATAGATAGAATAAAGATAAAGATAAAGATATGCAAATCTTATGTTCACTCTCTCTCTACGTTCGATCTCAACTGGAATACGCTGTACCGGTTTGGAATCCATACTATGCTGTACACATTAAAAGAATTGAAAGCATTCAAAAGAAGTTTCTGATTTTCTTGTTAAAACAAAGTGACTGGAATTACGACTACAATTTACCATTCCATGAAAATGTGGCTCGATTACCTCCATACTCAACAAGATGCACGGATTACAAAATATGCACGCTTGAAAATAGACGACTTCTCGTGCGGCTTTCATTGGTAACGTTTGGCTTGGTTACATTGATTCAGCATACATTTTGGAAAACATATCAATTCATGTGTCTTGCAGAACAGTCCGAAACCATGAATTTTTAGCACTAGAACACCATTCCACAAGCTATGGAGAAAATAACCCAATTAATAGGTCGTCTAAATCGTTCAACATCGTCGCCGACCTATTTGACTTTAACTTATCAAAGGACAAGTTCAAAAATATACTTAAGAATTATTTTTAAATTTTTAATTGTTAAATCAAGATTTGATTTATATATTTCTGTGTTTTAATTTGCTTTATTTTAATTTTTTTAATATTTTTGTTTTAAATTAAATTCTGAAATCATACATGTAAATCACAAAATAGATTTCTTTAAATAAATAAATAAATAAAAAGAATAAAAAAATAACGTAAGAAACGAAGATAAAAATTTATTATTCCAATTTGACGTTACGTACTATAGATAACTTGAAATAATAAGTTCATTCATATATTTTTATGATATATTTAATAAAATTTTGAATGAAACTACAATAGTTTTGAGTATAAATGTATTTATATCAACAAATATATGTTTTAAAATTATAAAAATTATTTATATGCGATTCAAATCACCACAATTCGATAAATTATTTTTTTAGGTTAGGTTAAGAAAAGTACAATTCTACAGTGTATTGAAAATTATTTTTGATATTATATTCATATTAGTATAAGTATACATGAATATTTTATAAATAGAAAAGACAAAACACACGAATAATTCAAAATTCCCTTACACAGGGTGTCCCAGATAGAATGGATAAGCCTGAAGCACCTTATAGTCGAGCTATTGGGCGCTCAAAATAAAACACAAAAAAAAAATTATCCCAAGGGTAGTTAAATTTTAAGGGCCGATGTTGATTTTCAATAAAACACAAATTATTTAGGAAATTATTGTCAATTCTTTTTATTATGATAATATGGTATGGTTCAATTATGTATGGAACAAAATATCGGCCAAATGGCCGCCGCGACCTCGGCGGCACACCTCCACCCGACGGTCCAAATTTTCGATGACGCTCAGGCATAATTGAGGTTCTACGCCGTTAATGTGCCGAATTATCTCATTCTTTAGCTCTTGAATTGTTGCTGGCTTATCGACGTACACCTTTTCTTTCAAATAACCCCAAAGAAAGAAGTCCAACGGTGTCAAATCACATGATCTTGGCGGCCAACTTACATCGCCACCACGTGAGATAACACGGTCATTGAATTTGTCGCGCAAAAGAGCCATTGTTTCGTTAGCTGTGTGGCAAGTGGCACCGTCCTGTTGAAACCACATATCGTCCACATCCATATCTTCCAATTTGGGCCATAAATAGTTCGTTATCATCTCACGATAGCGAACATCATTCACATTAACTGCCTGACCGGCCTCATTTTGGAAAAAATACGGCCCGATGATGCCGCCAGCCCATAAACCGCACCAAACAGTCACTCTTTGTTGGTGCATTGGTTTTTCGACAATCACTCTTGGATTATGATTCGCCCAAATGCGGCAATTCTGCTTATTGACGAATCCACTGAGGTGAAAATGTGCCTCATCACTGAAGATGATTTTATTCGAAAATTGATCATCCACTGTTGCCATTTCTTACCATCATTCTGACTATTGACGACGTTTGGAATGGTCAAGAGGCTTTAGTTCTTGAGTCAATTGCACCTTATAAGCGTGTAAATGCAAGTCTTTATGCATAATGTTCATCAACGACGAGCGTGAGAGATGCAATTGTTGGGCACGACGACGAGTTGAGGTGGACGGCTCTTCAGCCACACTATCGCGAACAGCAGCAATATTTTCTGCTGTACGAGCATGCACTAGTGTTTTAAAATCTCCTACAGACTCGGTTTGCTCAAATTTTTGCACAATTCCGATTGTACGCACATTTGGACGATTAAATTGACCGAAAAAATCACGAAGTGCACGATATGCATTTTGATTTGAACGCCCATTTTCATAATATGCCTGAATAACTTTAACGCGTTGCTCGATTGTGTATCTTTCCATGGTTCAAATTGAGTTAGTCTGAAATTGAGAAATGTCAAATTAAATGCAGAAAAAAACTTGACGTTTAGGTGTGGTTCACATTCAACGTCGGCCTTTAAAATTTAACCACCCTTTAGTACCTAAGATATATCATTTTTTAAAAAAAAGTCAATTTTTTCACATTACTTTACGTTTCCGATCACCACGGCTACAAATAAATTAAATCCATCGGTTTTTTGGTGTTATAATATTCTTAATGGGCTATACTAATAGATATGCAGTAAATAGTATGAGTAGCTGTTGCACTTTTTGCATGAAATGTGGTAAATATTTTTTTTTATAAAAGTTTGAGCGTCTTTGGTGAAAAAAAAATGTATGAGAACCTAAGTGGCCAACTATTTTGTAAACCATGCGTGTTTAATGCAGATTCTAAAATGATATAATACATCCTTTTATCTAATGTAGAAGAGACGAGGTTGCTATTAGTATGCAGAAGGAATAAATTCGATTAAATAACAAAATTTTAAAAATTGGATTATTTCTTGTCTTAAACTGTACCTGATAATAAGGGATTTATAAACTTGATATTTGCTGTACCTAAGCGTGCTCTGCGCTACCCATCTACTGTTCATAAAATGTATTAAACGTTAAATAATTAAACATTAACATTATTAAACATTAATTTAATGCGTCACAAAGCAATTTCCAGTTTCTAATAAATTTATTTATTTATACAGAAAATTAAAACGTAAGAATTTTAAAATTAAAATACAACGTTATTGGAGATTCTGTATCGGGCGATGCAGGAATTGTTCGATGTGTAGACGTAGATGCTGATGGCTGCAAATATTTTTCCAAAGTTTTCTGGATCGTTTTCTTTTTTTGTTCCAAATAAATCTCCTTGTAGCGAACTTACGGAATCAGTTAAGGATCGTGCAACTTATAAACTTCATTTTTCGTCAGGTTCATTTTGTGTAAAAATAGAATTAGAAGATAGACTTCGTCAAGTAGGGCAATAGCTTTGCTAATTTGTTTTGAAGTAAGCATTTTTGGCTCAGGAGTTTCCATTAAATTGTCTATAGAATTTTCTTTATACGCCAATTTTAAATCTAATTCCATTAAAACAATTTTTTATGATGCAATGTGAAATGACGCAAGCCAATTTTTATTCGACGCAATGTGTAACGACGCAAACTGAAACGTCGCAAAGCGAGGTATTGGTGTAATTTGTCTAACTGGAAAACCGGCATCAAAAGGATGAGGTTTACCACCTATGTTGGGTAAGGTACAGGAGCGGTCATAATTAATGCTATTAGTAAATCCTTCCAGGAAGAATTAGACATGCCATTCAAAGTATATTTTTTTTAATAGGCCATCTAGAGCAAATACTTATAGAAAACATAGGGTCAGTTGAAAATTGTAACACTATGGCTCATACTGCGTGATGATGAATCTTGATGACGTCATCTTCATGAAATTGGGGTGAGTTCGGTTTATAATCTGATGGCCATCCATGGACGAATGTGAAGTTATCCCTCGATTCTATCCCAGAAAATAAAAAAAAATCATCAGGCAACACTAATCAATAAAAACTCTATTTGCTCTTGTGTGAAGTTAGTCCAGCCCAGAATTTATTAAAAATCACGTTAAATACAATAATTAAATTCGTTATATTTAAATTAAAAGAATTGTATATAAATAGAACATGTATACGAACTAAAATTACATTAGATAAGATAAAGGTAATTGGCACGTTAAAAGTATAATTTTTTTGGATTAAGGCTATGTGGTTTTGAGATCGCCACACTCCTGTCTTACTTTTAGAAAAGTAAGAAAAAAATCGTTCCGTGGCAACTCATCTACCATGCTTAGACAGGCGGTTAATGTGTCGTGCACATACGAGTATGGTATTTCGTCTTTGGATTGAACTTTGCGAAATTAGGCCCTGGGCCAGATATATAAATACGAGACGTATTTGAACAAAAATTAAATTTAAATTTCGCACGTTAAAAGAATAAACATTTTGGATTAATGCTATGTGGTTTTAGGATCGTCATACTTCTGTCTTACTTTTAGAAAAGTTAGAAAAAAATCGTTCCGTGGCAACTCATCTACCATGCTTAGACAGGCGGTTAATGTGTCGTGCACATACGAGTATGGTATTTCGTCTTTGGATAACAATAACTAGAAAAACAAAAATAAAACTAATAAAGTGCTATACGAACATTTACCCCTAAGATATACTGTGGTGACTGCGACGATTGATGATAGCCATAGCGCTTTTCTGTCGGTATCTATAAACAACAAAGAAGATATACCATAAAAATAATTTATAACTAATATAAATTAAAAATTATTTTTTAAATACTTACAATATGGCGGAATTTGTCTTGATTGTTTTTCTGTCAAAATAGATTGTCAAAATTTTCGTACACAACAGTGTTGAGCTACAATCTTTTTATTCCAATTTAAAACTTACCAAAACAACGAATTTTTCCTATCTTATCACGAACCAAGGTCAAAAAAATGAGTCGATATTTGTTCATGCAAAAACAGCGTTATGACGCTTCTGTCTATTCTGTGATTTAGGCGTGAAAGTGTAAATTTTTTTGCCAAAATTCTCACGGGGAACTTGTTTATTACAGAAATGGGTAACATCTTTTAGGTAAAAAGAAAAATTATTAAAGAATTAACTATTATTTAGTTTGGATGTTTTTGAGGTAGAAATAAATAAAAATTCCGCGACCAATGCCTAGCGTAAATTGAAAATATTGTTAAATAAGTCACTAAATGAATCATTGAATATCAGTAAAGATACGTAGACATCAGTTCAATGATATAAGGATGTTATTCATTGCGCATTCCCTTGAGGCGTATGGTTTTGAAGATTTTGTCACAGGTTAATGATGTGGTTTGCTGCTTCGATAATTAGCATGTTTCTAATAGCAGATATATTTAGCAGAATTTCCGAACCTCCGATTGCAACGGTTTGAAATAATATAATTTTTTATGTTGACGTCTGTTTCGTCCAAAATATCTTAAAATCAAAATAACTTAAATCATAAAAACAGTCGACATTGTTTTGATTTTGGTAAGGTAATGAGACCAAGAATGTTATTATGAATTCGTGTTTTCATCTACATATTTCGTGAGATAAATGTGAATTCGCACGTTGAAATATTCACTATGGATTGTGGTCCGTCCTCTACTGCCGTCCTTCTATTAAGTTAATAATTTCATGTCTGACCCATAAGTATTCAAATTGTTGATGGTTAGAAATTTACACCGCAAGCCGTCATTTCAAAAAAATTCAAAATTAAGGCAGTAAAATGGTATTTAGCTTTCGAAAAACATCAATTTAAAGTCGTGCAAACGTAACATTCATCCTTTCTTGCCAAATATATTTAGATTTATTTTTTTAGGATAAACCAATGTTTAAACTGCACCTATTTATAAAACGCTAGACGATTGTTGATAAATGCTAAAATAATTTCATGAACGGAAACTGTCTGGAAAAAGTTTTGTTGAACTTTTAACGTAGCAACTTAAACTATTTTTGTATATAACTTGTGTTGTTGCACATCACGCGATATTAAGATTACTGACATATGTACGAGTGCATATACATTTATATCTTCTACACCATTTACTAAATTGAAAAATTGTTAAAAGTCGCGCGACATAACATTCATTCAAGTATCTAACAAACTATGGTATGTTAACATGTCTGACATTCAAAGTTTTAAAAATTCAACTAGCCAACAACTGAAAATCTAAATACTCGTACTTTGAACTTTAATAAAACGTTGCATGGATTTAATGGTTTTATGTGTATTAAATTTTCGTAACAAACTATAAAAAATCTGTTATGTACATATTCCATAAATCCGAGATGAAATTGCTAATATTTTATGTACACAGAACAAACGTATACATATTTCATGATTTTATTGTTCCTGCGGTATGGTAACTGTTATTTAGTTTATTGTTTTGGTTTTCTTTTTGGAAAATAATTTTTTAACAAATAATAAAAATGTGGATTGCATTCGAAAATCTATGACGTACAACAATATACTCTAGAATTGTATAATAAACGGTGGAGAATATTTTTTCGAAATAAATGGGGTAGGGCCATACAGGGAGTGATAGAGGCGGTATAATAAAATTCTTACCATAAAGATTTTTGTGTGGAATAGTTTACTTGTATTTTAGATTTTTGGTTTTATTATAACAGAATGATGTGGCCAAATATACAAAAATGGTGCGGTGAATATGTTGTGGCCATCACCCGACTTTCTTTTACCACAAATTTATACATATGTATATCTCGAATACACCACTCTTTATTCCGGCATAAATTTCAGAAAACTAATAATGACAAACCCCAATACAGATTTCTACCAAAGCATAAAACAGAAAAGGTCCTATGAAAGCTACCACTTCTGATTGATCGATGTCGGCCAAAAATCACGGGGATCTCCAAATTTATAGAAAAAGCTTAAGTATGAAGTTTCATTTCGATCTACCAATCCGTATGGGGTTGTACAGGGACCAAATTTTTGTAGAAATATTGTCTTTTTCAAAAATCATCATTCCTGCTTAAATTTTGAAAAGCTGATCGATACCGGTATTGTTGCGAAACTAATTTACAATCTTTTAGTTCATAGTCGTTTTCTTATAAGTGACATATTTTTTAAAATATTTGCAAAACACTAAAAACCTTCTATGGAGGCTGCCTATTCCGGTGAACAGATTTTAGACAAAAATCATTGGGATCTCCCAATTCATGAGAAAAACTAATAACGGAATTTCATCCCGATCAGCTTTCTTGGCTGTATATGAACTACAGAAACTTAGTGTGCAAAAAAGGCGCTGCACACGTACGCCCGCAAACATGTAGATTTTTTTAAAAATCCGTTTTTGCCATCTCGAGCTCAAAATTTTTCATCTTCACATGCTTATGAACTCGTAGATGCTGTATAAGATGCAGAAAATTTCCTGCAGAAAAAATGTGTTTTGCTATTCACCGCTAGAGGCAGAGAGCTTTTTTTTGCTGACCTTTTTAGAAATTAGCAGAAAATTTATAAAATTTATAAGCAAATCAATAATTCTGAGCATAAGGTTTATGAAAAATCAAAGGATTTATGAAACACATGAGAAAATGTATGTCTAAACGTTTTGAAATAAAGAAAAATAATTTTTGTTTAAAAACGATTTGCGTATATACACTCGCGAGCAACTAAATCAATTCAAACCTTCAGTGCTCACAGAAAGACGAATTTTTTAAAACGGCTGAACAGATTTTCACAAGACATTATTTTTTTAAAAGCCTGATATTTTTACTTTAAAATGACACTATTTTCAGGACTTTTTTTTTGATAACTAATTATGAATTAAAACGCAACCAAATTTGCAGATTATGCAGAAAAAATATTGGGAATATTTAAATTTACATTACAACAAAAATTCACGCAAAATAAAAACTATTTTATTGGTTAATACTTAGTATTGCCCCCTTGAGTCTATAACGTTTCGCATGCGGTTCCGCATTGACCGTATTAAGGTTTTGACAAAGACTTGGGAGATTGCACTCCACTCCTCATCCAAGACAATCTTGAGATCACTGATGTTAGATGGTAAAGAATTTCTGGCTCGGATCCTCCGATTTATTTCGCCTCATAAATAAGCAATTGGGTTCATGTCTAGACTGGGGTTCATTTCATCGTCTCGAGTCCAACCTCATCCATGAATTGCCGAGTGGTTCGAGCTGTGTGACATGGGGCATTGTCATGCATCAATATGAAATCTTCCCCTATATATCCTGCGTAGGGCATTACATGATTTAAGAGAATGTCCTCCATATAACTGTCAGCAGTCAGACTTCCTCTACGGTCTCCACCAGGTACGAAAACAAGATCTGTTTTTCCCTCAAACGATAAAACCCACTCCATACACGAACTTCCGCCATACGAGATCTTTTCAGAAAACCTGCACTGCAGAAATCGCTCTTATGGACGCTGGTAGATCCGGCCGCTCCTATTACTACCATGGTGACACATTCTGCACTCGTCAGTGCATAGAGCGGGCCTCCATTGAACGGGCGTCAATAAGTGACGTCAATAAGTGATGTTGGCTTCCTTCAAGCGTCTTCTTACTGTCCATTGACTAACAGCTCCATCTCAAACTTGTCACAGCGCCTGTTACACATCGACGCTCATGAGATGGCAATGTAACAGTGAAGTTAGGACGATGAATCGATCGTCCATCTCAGATGTGTGTCGATACTGGTTGTTATGTGATTTACGATTGAAGGTATTTCCTGAAATCATTTTGATACTCTTCAGACAGCAGATTTTCTCATGTTTAGGTAACGAGCGACTTCTGGTTCGTTGTTTGTTTAGGTCAATGTCTGATAAGTGACTGTTGGCAAATATCGGTCAACGTGGTATTATACAGGGAATTACAGCACGCCAATTGTTTTCACCGAAACATCACAGTTTGCTACGATTGCTTTAATTTGAAAAGTACTGTATAGATTTTAATGATAAAAGTGTCTTTGTAAAGTTGTTTTACGAAAATCAGTTAAGCCATTTTTAAAGAATACGTCTTTTTGTACGCGCGAAGCGTTTGAGTTGATTTAGTTGCTCGCGAGTGTATAAGGACTCTCAAAATATACTGAAATTACCATAATCATTATAATTCAAATACATGAAATCAATGAACCAGTGGACGACGTTTACCCAGAGGTCTGCTAGAAGGGCACATACC